>BNCR01000017.1:26987118-27466215 GCA_014656515.1 Oryzias celebensis | reverse complement strand
TCCTGTATACGTGCTGCATCTTGTTGCTCTTCTTCTTAGTTGTTTCCAGCCCAGATGGAGGATTCGTATGAGCGCCGCTCCCTGAAAAAGTACATTTGTTTTCAGGGTACAATGATTGTAGTTTTTTTCCAGGTGTTTTCATTCAGCATTGATATGACTTTGCTTAACACAAAAAATAAGGGTGTATTCAGACTGAAAACATACGGTTTGCCTTAAAGTTAACCAGAGTTTGTTACGCCTGATACTGCTGAACCAATTTGCAGTCTGAATGGACCCTGATTCCGGACCGGGATCTGGTCTCAAGTCAATCTTTTGGGGTGGTCTGAGTTCGATTCCAACCTTCAGTCATGTTCTGTTCTTTTCGTTCCAAACAGTATAGTCCTGTTGAAGGCAGTCTGAATACAGACAAGCACAAGGTAATAGACTTGGTCTAGAAAGAAAGCGGAAAATTTGCCCTTAGCTGCAACCTTTGTGTTTACTCTCATGTTTAATGAAATGTTCATTATTATGCAATGTAATTGCATGACATTGCATAATAATGAGCATTATCAGAATGTCCCTGTGCATAGCTCGCACAGAACGAAGCACTAAAGTCATGAATATTTAAATTTGCACATTTTGTGGCTGTAAGTCATGATTTATTTCCTCTACATCTTTAATCACATGGAGAAGGAAATTAGGCACTGCTGAGCACAGAATTGTACTGCTCCTGTCAAGACACGTTTGTTCAGTTTTAAGCTGATGGGCAGCAAAAGGACAAAAAAAACCACAAGCATAACTATGTAAAAATAAAAGACCCAACGTTTAAATTGAAGTGTTATTTTAAATCTTGCTTCCACAAGCAAAATAAAGTAAAAACAATGCGTTTTATCAGAAATCAGACACAATTTAGTTAAATTTAGATGCCTGCTCATAATGTAGTTTGTTATATTAAGCAATTAAAGGGTTTTGCATCAGTTGGATCAAACAAATCATCACAAACTTTGGATCTTCATACTGCGCATGTTTTTTCCATAAGTTTGACCTTTACCAGCTTCTCTTCTGTTCACGATATACACGATTGATTTGGAAGTGGTTTACATCAGAAGTCCTTCCTGAATAACCTCTGCTTTTACCCAGACTTGGGACTAGCACTCAAAAAGACTGGATTGTGCCCTCTTATTGTTAGAAAATACCAGCAGCAGGAACATGGAAACAATCTCACTTTATCTTATTTCAGAATTGGATTACAACAATCCATATGATGGAGTCACATTCTGGAAACAAGAGTGAGCCAGAAAAGGTCTCAGACTTCTACATTTTCATTTAGCTGTAAGTGCATGAGATCAGTCTGCTCCACACACCTGGCAGATGAAACAGTCCATTTTCGTCGGTTTTGCTCCTCTGTTGGATGAAGTCCTCCATCTTGGAGAGGATAGTGTTGATTTCAGTTTCTTCTTCAGGTCCAAACTTGGACTCCATGCTCGGGATGTTGCTCTTTGCTATCTTACAGAGCAACTGAGCAAGTCTTGTAACATCCTGAGACAGAATTTCAACCATGACAGATTCTACTTTAATACAGACGTAAAAATGCGAAAAAGAAATATCAATATTGACAAGCAGCAGAGATAGTGACGGCATTTTCTTCAGTCTAGACTCTCAGATTTGATATTTGATGTTAAAATGAAAGTTTTTGGTCACAGAAAGACACCACAGTCCCCAGAATGATTCATGCAATTTCTGAATTTATGATTTAAAACCTCTACCTTTGACTAGAGAATTAGAATTTATGTACAAACACCAAGTCAAAAAGATTTCCTCGGTCATGTGACTGCTTGTTAAAAAGCTTGCTAAATAATTCTCTGGAAGTTCTGTAAACATACATAGCTCATGTAGACAAACCTTTGTGACGACGTCCAAAGAAGCTTTTGTGTCCATCTGTGAGGAAGCTGACACCAAAGTGCCGTCCTTCTGAACGGATTTAGGTTTCTTTCTTCTGCCTCCACAACAAGAAGTCTCTCGTGGACGAGTGTTTCTGAAGATACTAACTATGAGCACGTTTATTGGGAACATGATGAGGGAACTCTGAACTCCGATCATAAATTGCTGCCAGGTAAACTCGAAATGACCTGACAAGACAGATAAAGGGACGGCGAAAGATCAATAAGATGCAATTCCATTTCTTGAAAAGCCTCAGTAAATGAATGAACTGTAAAGAGAGAAGAGAGTACCCAGGTCCATGACCTGCTCAGATGGGTCTGTTGGGATCCCATAGAACATGATGCTGGTCAGCATGGTGCACAGCAGCAGGGAGAAGCAGCAGGATACTCTCTGCACGCAGGTGAAGTTGCTGCCGGCTGGTCGGCTGACCACAGAGTACCAGAGGTGTCCATCACAGAAATCCCTTGTTGTCTTCATGAAGAAGAGATTACTGAAAAAGAAAAACATTTGGAAGGAAATCTTCATAAACTGCATCTGATCGCCTGAAAAACAAGAGAATTCATTTAACCCCAATGCTACGTTCACACTGGGAACCTAAGAGGCCACTTCCAATGAAGGCACATTCAAGGCACATTCACACCGGCCGCGTCGTCTCACGTTTAGGCGACCACCTCTGAGGCATGAACAAAGGTTTACATTATGTTTGAAACTTAAACCACTGATTCAGGCTTCAGCAACCAGAACTTTTCACGTGTTGCAGCGCAAGTTTTTAAGTCCAATAACATAAAAATACAAAAGATCAAGAAGCCCCTCTCTGCCTGTCCGGAGTGAACACCACCAGCTGAATGCGCATTCATGAAATTGCGTCAGCATGTTCCTGAACACGCAACACATAGCTGGTGTGAATGTAGCTTGAAAAGACTATGTGAACATGCTTATATGTGCATTTTGGTCTTCCACGTTCCGAATTATTGCATTCACGCATCACTACTCAAGCTTTTAAGTACCTTTTTGGGCTCTAAGTACAAAACGTGCAGCCATTGAACACTCTCAACCAGCTGAACTTTGACCAATCAGGGACTCTGGTTAGGCAGTGACGTATGGGAGCATCCTTTTCAAAACACAGAAGTACCAACTGTTTGAAAAGTGATCATAAAGGGGAAATCTTTAATAGCAGTTTGTTATTATATGATTCCAAGTCTTTCATATATGGGAATAGAGCTGTGATTTGTATCGCTTCTGCACCAAGACTCCTCCAACTACGAGTTAGTATTGGGTAGTGACAGTCCAGTGTGAACACTGCATACAAAAAGCACATTCAAGAATGCCTGTTTTGTGAGTTCTTGAACAAGTCCGGTGGACGAAGTACAACGGCCTTCAACCTTCTCAGGAAAGATTTATAAGATCAAATGTAAAAACAAAATGTTTTATTGCAATTAGTTTCTGTTTCCATTCTGTCGAAAAGAAATAATAAACACATTGATCACGACATACAGAGTTTTAAAAAGATTTCAAGTATGTTTATCTTTACCCCTCTTTTAAAACTGTTGTTCATTTAGCCAAATTAGGTGTGAAAATGTATTTTTTTATTATTAAATCTTTGTCCGACCTTTTTTATAAAATAAGTACAAAGCTCAGTGCCCTGGTATTTAGAGGAAATTGAAGACCCTGCTGTTTAAAAAATGTCTTTGGCATTTCAGTTGCTCAAATTGACACACAAGCCCAGCTGTTGCATCTCATTAGCTTCTGTTTTTCACCCTCGTTCGGTCTGAGTGGGTTTTCAGCCTGCAGTCCTTCATGGAACTGTATAGTAGATCAAATGAGCTTCTGCCTCACCGAAACCTCTTCAGCTCCTCTTCTGTTGAAACAGGAAAGATGCCATCAATGCAGCCATCACCTGCGTCTAATGCCAGCCAAGAATTGCACAAGAAAGTCCATTTCTGTTCACTCTGTAGATCCTGTACCATGACGTTGGCCACATACCTAAAAACAAGTGTTTATTCAAAAAGAAGTGATTAAAAACATTGGATGACTTAATTAGTTATTGTCTTAATTAATGTTTTTGTAGCATTCAAAGTTTCTGCATGTAGGTACCAAGCAGGATGGCTTCCAGAGTTGTCGTGCCACAGTCGGATACCCTGGAGCTCCCCCAGGAAGGAGGGTGTGGTTATCAAAAACATATCCACGGCGCCTCGTTCAAACAGAGGTTTCCTCTGGTCTGTCAGGTGGTGTGGCTCGCTGTTTCCCTCCGCACCAATAAGTGTAGCTATCACCTGAAAAATCAACAAGCTTTGTGCTGTCAGTGAAAAACAGGACATCCCAGTAAATCTTTTCAATGCCAGAGACTTTGTTATTCATAGTTTGAAAGCTGTTTTTTTCTATTTTCTTTTATTGAAAAATATCTGAATAGTATTGGTTGTTTATTTTACCTGAGATTTTTAAAAAATCCTTTTGATGTGGGGTTATGGACCCAGGACATTGGTTGTTGTGTTTGGGTTTCACTTCCTGTTTTATTTTGTTGTTGGTTGTACTTCCTGTGTTCTCCTCTGTTTTGTCAGGTCTCTTGAGACTTCCCTTCTGGTGTGTGTTCCCTCCCTCCTTAATTGGCACACCTGTTTGCAATTACTTCATCCTCTCCTCCTGGTTATAAGTCCTCGTCTCCCTTGCACTGGTTGTCGGGTGATTTTTTGTACCTTCATGGATTTGTGTTCGGATTTTCGAGAACTGATTCGAATAAATAAAAGACTTCATGTATTATTGCCGTCTGCATTTGTGTCCGCACGTCAACCCTGACATTTGATGAAAGTTTAAATACTAAGTGTTTTGTCCAATTAAATCCTTTTTTTATAAAACAAAAAATTTACCAGAAAATATGAATTTTGCCAAATAGAGAATGCCTGACTCCAGTTTTTTGTAACATGGGTTTGTGAGGCCATTGTGTCTGAACAGCTGAACTTAACCTTGATGCCTCACCTTCTAAGCTGTGTTCAATATTCAAGCTTTTGTTTGGGCTCTTTTGACAGCAATCTTTGGATATTAAGTGCTGCAAAGTGTTCAAAAACTACAGAGACATAATTTAGAGGATTTCAAACAAACAGTGTGGGTGGTCTGTAGCCGAGCAAAAGCTTTGAGAAATGAGCTGTCAGTAAGAGGAGTGGTCACACAAAAGTTATTAAATCCTCTGTTGTTGTTAAAGGCAAGAACCGCAAAATACAATTTTCAGATCTGTTATTTTGTTGGTAAAAAAAATCATCAGTCCTCAATTTGTTTAGATGTTATTATTCCCTCACTTTTATGGTTGTCCTACTGATAACTGCTGTCTTTTGTGCTGTTTTTATTAAAATTTTATTTTCTAAAACACCTGGCCTCCCCTGGATGTGACAAATTATACATTTGGTCACATTAGAAATGAGTTTTTCTAAATTTTGTCCTTTCTTTCTGTGCAGTCAGGCTCCACAACAGCATTTGACATTCAAACCGTTGCTGCTGATTTGCATTTTTTATTAATTCTCTGCAGACCCATCAACCACACTAACATCCCACTCATTTGTTCTGTTAAGTATTGATGAGTTTGCCATGATTTAAGTTTGTGTGTCACACGTGTGACAATGTGCTCCACCAGGAAAAGCCTTGCTACTGCGACTTGCTAAAAGTCAGGGAATTGGAAGTGTGTGGGCTCACCTGAGAGGAGGTGGAGGCTCCAATCCGATGACCAGTACGCACACACAGAAGGTAGCGGTATTCATCCTTAGGGTTGTTGTCATGGAGAACTGTCACCTTCACCTGTTTATCATCAAACATATTGAGGCAGAGTCATTTATCTGCCCAAACTATGTTTTATTTCATACTAAAAGTCCAAAAGAAAAGATTCTGTTTTTGTTTTGTCACAGTGTTTATTCAGGAGTTGGTACCTTGGCTGTGTCTTGAATGTCTTTTCGTCGCGCCCACACAACCACCAGCAGGTAAGTCACAAAGAGAGCTCCCACAAAGCACACGACCACTGGATTCTCAGCAAACGTTGCAAAGAGCTGGGCAGTCTGCGACGGGTCGACCAGATTGGGAGTGACAAAGAAAGAGCTCCCAAAAAAAGTGAGGTGGTTGCAGAGACACTGGGTAACCATGGATGTTGTCTTGACACCAACCTTGAAAGATTTAGAGTTGTAAAAATCTGTCCTGCTATACAAGATAGGAAACTGGGGAAGCTTTGCTTACTTTACATCCAGTTGTGCTCCAATCCAATATGGATTCATCCCAAAATCTGCATGCAGATGCGATGGGGGTCACTGATAAACTGGCATTTACAGATTTGATACCTGGACCCACAATCGGTCTCACCACAAGATAGTGGGCTCCAGTGTTTCCCTTGAGTTTCTCAGGTTGGACAATCCATGTGTATTTCTCCTCTGTGTCAGACACACACATGCAGAACTCCTTTAACAATCAAAATGATCCATTTTGAAATTCATCGAACACAAACCTTGTCTTATCTCTGCAATAACACAATCTAAAGTCTTAAGAGGTCAAATGTTTGTATACAACGACTAAACGCACATTCTGGAATGTGCGTTTAGCTTATAGTGTTCACACCAGACTAGCAGTCAGGGACTTCTTTCTTTACTACTGTTTACAAGTGCATGTCCACCACCTCCAGTTAGTAGAGGCTTGATGCAAAATGATTAGCGGTGCAAATTTCATGATTTCGGCTTGAAGCGGAAAGGTTCCGTTCATTGGTAGTAGGAGCCAATAAGTGAGCGCTCCTTGCATGCAGGCTGACTTTCAGGAATGAGGAATTAAGACAATCAGAATGTATTCTGTGTGTGCAACCTATGACCACATATGTGCTCATGTGCACAACCCGTGCATGGTCAGTAAGGAGCCAATACTTGCACCTTACTAACAGGTAGAGCTTTGCAACCACAGCATCACCCAAATATCCAAAGTGCGTGCAACTTCCACTAGCCTTACAAAAATGTAACGGTACACTTGCCACATGCACAACAATTTTCATGACGTCCCTTGAGGTGGTCATATGAGCCTCGAGACACACCTGTGGTCCCTTTAAGATGCAGCCGCTCTGTCCAACACTCGGTGGGCCCGGACAGCCCAAATAACAGTACAGGTCAACCCCCTGAAAGGGTGACTAAGGCTTTATTCATTACCTTGTGTTGTTCCCTGCAGAGGCATCTGAGTCATGGCAACATAATTGGTCTCCGTGGGATAATCAATGAAGCCCAGGTACAATTTGAATGGTAAAGGATCCAATGAAGGCACCATCTTAAAAAGACGAAGTTAGCAAACATAAAAACATGCTAAAATCTAAACAATTATGTTTGCAGCTTTTTATCATTCATTTAGTTTTCTTTGCATGCAAAACTGTGTGTAACAGCCCCAAAAAAGACTGGCTAAATCGCTTCAGATTAGGGAAGCAAAGCGGAATGAACATTAAACCCACCTTTATGACCAAAGAGGTGTCGGCTGAAGGAACATCTATGATTGTTGTGCTGTAATTTCCCAAATCCAAAACAGTGGTGTTCACTTGTTCTCCAGCTGGCCTCGGCAACAGAATCTGCCTCAGAAAAAAAAAAGAAAATCATTTAAGATTGTGCTCAAAAAATATACTAACTTTAATAGACCAACGAAAATTTCTTTTGAAATATTTTTGTTCATTTAGTTAGAAAAAAAGGTTTTCGCGACTGAGCTTAGTAAATATATTTTAAAATCTTTCAATTTGGAGTTCTGTGAACTGGCATAGCTGTTATCTCTAATATTTTTTTGCCCCTGATTGTATTTGTATGCTAAAATCCTCCACCTTTCCTCTGCATTAATGAATGCAAACAACTGCAGCAGGCTGAATGGTAATAAAATTACTGGTTCAGGTTCAACAAAATGCCTGCACCCTATTATTTACTGTTGTTTGCTTTTGCATTTTATAATTAATGTATGCATTCATATGCCCAAACAGAAAACACCTGGGATTGAGTAAACACGGCACGCTAAGTACTTTTACGCTCAGAGGCCTGTAGCCCACCTGGGGATCCAAAGTGGGCTGAATAGGAGGCTCATCTCATGCTTTCAGTATGGGTGGGGTGAAACGTGGCCTTTTGGGAAACAAAGCTAACAACACCTTCAAACTGCTCAAACCTCTCTTCACTGAGAGTAATTTCTGAGCAAAAACTAATTCGTAGGCGAGGACAGATCAACAGAACACAGGTCCCTCTTTTATCGTAGGAGTTGCGTTTTGACAATAAACCACAATAGACGAAATCCGCAAAGTAGTCAGCTTTATGTGTGACAATTATTACAGATGTTTTAAGGTTGCAAGCTGTAAACTAAAAGTGTAAAATACAGAGATGATGGGAAATAGAGGTGGGATTACTCCACGCCAACAATACTGCCTATAATTTACAGGGAAATTTCGAATAAACTACTGCCGCTCTGCAGAAACTATGTCCGAGAAAACGACTCATGTTTTTTAAAAATTTTGCCTAAAAATGGCTTAATCCTAATTAAAAGATCACTGGAAACGCTTTAAAAAATAGATCACAAGACGATTGGAGTATGACTTTAAAATCCAAACATTTTAGAATGAAACCAAAGATCTGCCCTCGAAAAAAGATTGTTATCGCAGAAGAAAAAAACAACCAACAGCAAAAAAAAAAAAAAAAAAAAACCTCCATATTGCACAAAAAAAAACAATTGTCAAGCAGAAAAACTTCAAAACAGTGAGACTTGAATTCATGCTTGATCTCAAAAGTTAGTGACACCCCCCCCTCCAGGGTTCAAAACAGGGAGTACTCCAAGAAGAAACATAATGTAGTCATTATGTTTGACAGAATAACCCTTCTTGCTCTGATCAGATGCCTCAATAAAAGTATGTGGTCTTATGCTCGAAACAATTGATAGATTTTCTTGTTGCTTGTTTTCAAGTGGTAAGGGTGTGGAATTCCAACAAGCTCTATCCTGACTGGTGAGAGTGGTTGCCATAGAAACGTTGACTTCGACCATTTGCTTTCTGACCATTTTTTGTTTCAACACAAAGAAAGTGGCGGCTAAATTGACTTCATTTCATGGGAGCCAGAGGGGTCATGCTACACTCACTCAGTCCAGTTCTCAAATACAGTCAATGGTAAGGACCGAAATGCAAAGATTTATACTGAATTATTTCTGTGTTCAGCAATCAGTTATGATTTTGTAGGTAATGCACTCAGCATGACTCATCAGAACAACTGAAGGAGAAACCAATTTAAAAAAAAGCCTTATCCCATCGTCATCTTGGAAAAACTAATCTGTCAATTGACAGCAGCTCTGCCTCAACAGGTAGTAACAATTTAGAGCAAACTTCTGATGCTGCACTGACCTCAACATCCTCACTTAAGTTCTCCACAGGGATACCAGACCCATCTTCGGTTGATAGCGACAGAGAGCCTATTAGGCCACTGATGTTCCCCTTCTCATTCCAAGAAAATGGGTTTTTAGCCAGACTTACCATCTGCATTAAAAGAGCGAAGCAGAGTTTTGAACTTTGTTGCACACAACTGGAGAGATTGAGAAAAACTTAAATCTAACACGTACACTGCAAAACACACAAAGCCAACCCATTTACAGTCTCACCCGTATGTCCACTGGTCCCTCTGAAGGTAACAGGTTAGTGGGCAGTTCTGGGAGGGAAAAGTTTGGCTGGGAGCTCTCCACAAAACTCAGATTTTGAGCCAGTAAGCTGTCTGGTGTCACTCTGTGAAAAAGAAAGGACCAAAGAATATTTACGCCTCATAAATGTGTGCAAAAATATTGTAAAAATATTCTGCTTTTGGTAACTTTGCTGCTCTGACATAAATATACCACAGAGGATTTGTCCAAATGTAAAGGAAATCAAGCATATTCGACCTTTTAAACATTAAGAGTTTGATGTCAGGGAAACCAAATGACAATTTGGATCAGAAGTATTTATGCTAAAACAATATAATTAAAGACGCATCCTGATGAAAATCCTGATCTTGGTGGTTTTAACATGTTCTTCTGGCATGTCTGATTACCGAGGGCATATATGACAAAAATGCAGCTTAAAACTGCATTTCTCAGTATTTCTTTATGCAAATTGTTGTGAATCAGAAACAGATGAAAAAAATGCCGTTTGAAAAAGAGCTTGTATGTGACGTAGAAAATATGCTAGACGGGCCACAGGCTCCCTCTGAGCTCTCAGCCACAGCGAGGGGAAGAGAGGGTGGGGTTGCTCCACCCTCACAGTCCCGCCCTTCACTCAGAGGTGAATTTCTAATGAACTGCCGCTCTGCAGAAACTGTCCTGGAAAATGACTTTTTTTTTGTTTTCTCTAAAAACAGCATAATTAATAGACCCCTGAGAATACTTTGATCACAAGATGAAAAAGATCACAAGATAATCTGAGTGGGCCTTAAAATGAAAAATGTTGCATCCTTGTTAGTCAAAGGAAACTCACCTGTTAACCAGCACTCTGATGAGGGCTGTTTTGATCAGAGTCGGTCCCTCATTTGGTTCCTTCAGGTTCAGCAGTGCACTCTGTATGTTACTTAAAGTGCTGAGAAGAGCATCAGAAACGTTTCTCTGCAAATACATGACAGCAGTGTAAGCCCATGCTTCCCTTTAACCAAGTATATCAGTGAAGGATCTTATTTATCCAGGTGATGTCATCATTCATGGCATCAGGATGTGAAACCATCTCTCTGATGATGAAGCCACTTGGATGAGAGGTGACGTGTTTCAAGAAAGAAGATTTCTGGAATCAATTCCTAACAATTGGACTGTGGCAGTGGGACGGCAGCACAGGGACAGGGGGGTGGCTGGAGGGTGGCAGTCTGAGATTTGCCGATCATCCGACGATTTTGTTGTCATTTGAAACCCTCCTATCCGTCAATTATCATGGTGCTGCCTTTCAGATACCCACCTGTCAATAGACTGCCATCGCATGACCTCCATATGACCTCATGGACAAAAAAATCATCCGGTCGCCGTGAAATTTAACATTTGTATTAAAACTTCCATGGCCACCACGGTGTGTAAAAATGTAACTGCTGCCTTCTGGTTACAAATGCCGCTATGTGGCCACCTGCCAGATTTGCTAAAAAATGTTCATATAACTCTTATTTCATAACAATTTGCTTTTTAGTGTTCCAGAGGAAATATATGATCCTAAATATGAACATAGTTTACTCTGAAAGCCTTAAGAAAATCGCAGTATGGCCCCTTTAAAGTGGGGTTTGGTTCCAATGAATTTTTGGTTCTGAGCCAATGAATAATTATGTTTAGATTATGCTTGATTGTGGTTATAGCACTCTCCAGCTCAAACAGGGTTGAAAACGATGTACAAGGACATAAAAAGTGTCAGAGGCTGAGCTCTGGGATGGCATTAGGCAGTTGTAAGAAGCTAATAACTCACCATGAAAGAATAGTTCAGTAACATGTCCAATCCCTCCACAATGGTGCTGGCAGCAGTGAGCACTTGGTTTCTGTCGTCTTCTGTTTTGCTCACATTCATGTTCATGAGAGATAAGCTGAGGTTCTCAAACAGTGAGGAGGCAGAGACCTGTGCATGAGGACCAGAGAAGCACAAACGATTTCTCAGCTTTTTTCTACACAGGCTTGGAAGTTCAAACAGGATTCAATGAAAAGCTTTGATTTCAGTTAACAGCCCTAAAACTGGAAATAGATAATTATTTATGTATATATGTGTGTGTTTGAAACATTACTCGGGCAGACAGACTGAGTTCAGCTCCCTCCGGGGCTAAGGCGGTTAGTCCTTCAGCTACAGCGCCAGCCTCCTTTGGAGTGCTGGGAGGAGCTTCATTGAGAATGTTGACCATTGTGTCCACCATCTCCTCTTTGAGCTTTTGGAGATAAAAAATATAATATGAATAAAATGAGCATGATCAAATGAACAGTTAAGTGGCATTTCTTGCATCGTCATAACGAACATTTTATTTTCTGTTTTTAAAAAAAGCGTTTGGATGGGTTCGCTTCCCAGGGTGGCAATGAGCTAAATCCAGTCTTGGTCCTTAAGCAAGACCCTTTGCGCTGCTGCTTATCTGAGTCTCCCTGTGCTTTGTAAATACAGGGTTGTGTCAGGAAGGACATCTGGCGTAAAAGCTCTCTGCCAAACCACCTGTAAGAATCAGTGATGATTTGCTGTGTGGTGACCCCTGACGGGATGTGCTAAAAAGTGAACATTTTCTGTTTTTAAAAACATATATGGTGGGCACAAACTATTACAAACTTGTTCAGCTCTACCATTTATTTTTTAATTTATTTTTAAGGCATTTTGTTGAATTCCTTTCTTTTTCAATACATTCATAGCATAACATCTGGAACAGGTTTGCTATATCTGTCTTGTAATTTTTCTTGTCTCATTCCTTTATATTTAATGCTTGAAATAAACCATAAAAATTAAATAAGAATCAAATCAATTCTTTGGACCAATAGTTTAAACTCTGTAAGACCTTTGTGATTTGAGTTTTCTTTGCTTTTCCACTCCTTCCTCTAGAGGTCACTCCTTATTTTGCCATTTCAATCTTATTTTCCTCAGACTGATTAAAGCCTCTCAGTCAGTTCCTGGATCAGTGAGACTCTTCAAATTAGACTCCTCAGCTCACCTTTGATGCATCAGGTTTGCTGCTTATGCTTTTGGCAACAGACGAAAAGATTTGTCCAATGGTTTGTCCAGAAAGTTGACGATTTCTCTTCAGCTTCTCCAACGCGTTCACCACTCCAGCACGCAAATCATCAGTGGAGTTGGCTTTTGGAGTAAAATCCAAAACCTGAGCAAAAAGAAAGCCTCTTTTTAATAGTCTAAAACAGATTAAATATAACGTTGTTTTTTTTTTAAACAAACCTGAACTGTAAAGGTGGTGTTAAGTGATTCGCTGCCGTTTGTCACAGTCACCGTTATAAGCAGGCTGTAGTCTGAACTGCTGTTTCCAAGGGGGAGGAAGACTGTCTGCACCTCTTTACTTTCACTGCAAAGCAACTGCTTCTCTGAAAAATAATAAAAATATATTTTTAATTGTGAGAAGATGAAAAGATTAGATTTTAATGCTTTGAAATACGCACTGTCCGCTGTAAAACAAAAGCGACAGTCCGCACAAGGCTGCTGAGTGGTGCAGGTCAGATTAAAATCATCGAGGATCGATCCAGTGGACGGGGACGGAGCACATGAGAGCAATTCAACACCTGATGGCGTTCCTTCTGTTGTTTGGTTTGTTTCACTAGGGGAGGAGGATGAGGGGGAGGATGACGATGAAGAGGACGATGGGGAGGACGATGAAGAGGATGATGGGGAGGACGATGAAGAGGATGATGACGATGAGGATGACGGAGAGGACGATGAAGAAGATGATGATGATGAGGATGACGGGGAGGACGATGAAGAGGATGATGATGAGGATGACGAGGAGGACGATGAAGAAGATGATGATGATGAGGATGACGGGGAGGACGATGAAGAAGATGATGATGATGAGGATGATGACGATGAAAGCGTATTTATAATATAGGTTAAGTACTTTGGAGCAGGTTGGCCTATAAAGAGAACAAAAACTATGATGATGAACTTTTTGAACCCGACATTTCTTGACTGGGATTTGTGTGACAATCAGCAACACATACTTTATTTTACTAATTCAGCAGTGGCAGATTTCTAGTAGCACTTTGGCAATAAATTGTTTATCTTCATAAGTATTAACGTAAACTCACCAAAAATAATAACCACAGTGACGTTTTGATTCCGGTCTCTGGCATCTGAAATTCTTTGTTTTTTCACTCTATAACTTGTTTTGTCACTTTCTTTCTCTACTAGAGGAATCTGGTTTGCATTGATGTAGCAGTCCTTTGTATCTGCCTAGGAGTAAATAGACAATTTCAATCCAGAAAGCTCATTTTTTTGTATTTATTCAATTGAATCTTTTACTTACGTCCCATTTTCTTTGATCATCTGTTTCTTCGATGTACCAATCAACAGTTGGACAGCTGTTATCACACGTCATTTCAACATTTGCATGTTCTGTCGTTTCCTCAACACAGCCATTAGTGCAGTTAAATCTAGGAAGAAGAAGATATTGGAAAAGTTCCTCTTTGCAAAAGAAAGGTGAGCATACGATAAACTAATCTAAATGGAAACGGTTTGCTCATGTTTATCGAGCGTTCTCATTTTTCTTCTGGGTTTTCTTCTGGCTACAATTAAATGAAGCCAACTGAGTCACCATTTTGTTTGCAATATGGACGCCGGCGCATTGGAGCCGGCCGACGTAAGGGATTCTGGTACTTAGGATTATATCTTAGCTTTAATCATTGCTATTCTATAGATCCTCACAAATCAGAAGTTTTGAGCTTCCCCATAAAACACATTGTTGCAGCAGAAAAGTGTCATAAAACAATTAGTTTTACTGCATAGACATTTGGGGGACACAAAGACCTTTTAAAGAGCCCAGACCTTATGTCATTTCCATTGTGCAGAGTTGGTGTGAGTGTGACACACACATCTTTGATGTCAAGTTGCGAGGAGCTCCCCCTTAAAGCCAAACCATACTTATCAAAGTGAAATGGTTCCAGGCAGCTTCCATTAATTACAGGGTTTCTATTATCAGGGAACTTGTCCTTGCAGTTACAGGATCCTTCTGCAAGAAAACAGAGACGAGGTCAGAGCATCATTTATCAATTGTGAAATGCATGACTGTTGGTTTATCCAAAAATGAATTACATGCTCTTCCTTATCACAATTAGCAGAAATGACAACACACCAGTCTAATAAAACAAACATGCTGCACAAAAAAGATAGATGAAATTCATATTCTTACTTTGGACGTGTCTAAAATTAAAAATCAGGGGGATTTATGTTTGAAATTGATATAATTTACCTGCTGTTTGAAAAGCACAGCCACTGTTATCTAGAACAATTCTAGTTTGCATGAGAAAAAATAACTTTCACGTTAATTTGTTTTGCCCGAGAGATAGCTGGAATAACTTTTAACGACTTAATTTTCTAATTAATATTTGTCACTCGTTAATTGCTTTGACGTATGGTAGTGATTTAATGCTGCTTTTTGTCTTTTAAAAGTTTCTTTAGATGCAACACAGGCTGGATAACTTCCATTAGCGTTAGTCACATGCACCAGTAAAGGCGTTGACCCATGCGGGTTCTGTAGGTTTGTGGTTGTCCGGGCCCAGTGTCACATGGTTTCTCAAACAGAAAAGCTCCAACACAATTGTGCAGATTATTAACATTGTTAAAGCTCTAAACTGGCTCATATTACAAAAAAAAACATGTTTTGTTCTGCCTCTCATGGAGGCAGAAAGAAGCCCAAACAAAAGTCTGAAGCCGACCAAACTGCCTGATAAATTCACTGATTTCCAACAGCCGTTCATGTGGAGCTGGCGAGGGGTGTTTACACCAGTCAATGACGTTGACTGTCAACAACCCTTCCGACTCGCTGACGGCCCTTCCATTTCACGGCAGAAGATCAAAACTTTCATGTTTGTGATTGAACCACCAGCTCTGCACGCCCAGCAGGATCACTGCCAGTCGTCAGTGAAAACCCTCAAACTTTTCTGTAGTTTGTCGAGCTCAGAAAGAAGGAAGAAAAAAGAAAATATGATTTTCTTCTTAAAATGGGTGAAATGAAGGAGTCTTACTGCATTTCCATTCAAATTTGGATACACCGTTTAGGATTGTTTCATCAGACAGAGACAGTGTGATGGAGTTTTCTCTACTCGTCACAGAGGCTGGAGATGCAGAGATTTCCGCCACGGATCTCGAATATCTGACAAGTCGTTTTTCCTAAAAAACAAACAAATTATTTGTTTATGCATCAACTTCCATGGTAAAATTCCACCCAACGTATTGCTATAAATATTCTCTGACCTTTGTAGAGTAATTTACCTGAACCTTGTTGAAGCCGATCAAACTCTCAACTTTCTGAGACGAGAAAATGTTCCATGCTCTGATTTTTATTTGTACACATCCTATAACGAACACACAGTAAAGAGAATGTTTTTTTGGTGTTTATTTGAATTAACTGTCATTATGGATTATTCAAAAAGGCAATCCAAACCTCCCAAAAAAGGAGTGCACAGATTTAGAACCGATTTTTTTAATATAATGAAATAAAAAAAGATTTATTTTTTTACTAACTTTAACAAAAATAACATTCAATTCAAAATATTAGTCTGCATGGAGCAGCAATGATGGACAGACCACTGATGGAGCATGACAGCTGTTCTGCATGTGAGCAGAAAAACACAAAAGGAACGTATGGCTGAAAATGGGGCAAATTCAGCTCCTTTTCAAATTTTCAAAGAGGTTTTTTTCTCAGGATTACATCAGATGTCACACCTGGTTGTGCAAAGTTGATTCCCACATTTAACCAAATCCCTGTAGGAGCAGTGAGCTGTAAACACAGCTGTGCTCAGCGACACATTTTGGTGATTCCACCCCTGAATCCAACCCTTCATGAGTGTCATGCAGATGATGGAGTCATGTGACATCTGTCAACCAATCCTCTCAGCTGATTTGGACCAGGTGAGTTTTTCTGCTTTCTTTTGCTTTTTTTCCTTTTGAGTTAGTGTATCTGAAATTCCTATCATTTTTAATAATTTTCCCAGCATGCCTTTCTTCTTTAATGAGCCACAGAGTCAGTAAATTGAAGGCAGATTTTGCTCAGACATGCAAAACCAAAAATGTTCATCTTTTTCCTGCTCGTTTATGTTTTTTTCACACTAGAAATAGGAAATAAAAAGTACAACGTTGGTGAACATCATTGACAATACTTAATACTTTAGAAGCCTTTCAGTTTTATTAAACATTATAAAGTGTTAAATGTATGATATGAGGTCAACTTTATGACTAAATGCCTTTCTCTTTTTTTAATTTCTGCCCTATGTGTTGGATTTCATCCTGCCACAATTCTGACTATACAATATGGACCTACCTTTAGCTGGACACTGGAAGAAAAATATACCACTCTTTGCATCCATTTTTCTAGTTTCAGAAAATGAGCTGTGGTCTCCTTTTATCAGGAAGCTGAGATGCACAGGAGCTCCGTTTTTGAGGAAAACTTCAACGGTGGCGCGGTGAGCACCAAAGCGGTCGACCGTGTCTGCTAGGATGGAAGCCTGAAGCCCAGTTATTTTCTCCAAAACACAAACCTGAAGACCAACAAAAGGCACAGACAGTTTTTGCACAAAATTACTGTTGACATAGAGCTTGTTTGGAAAATGCTGTATGATTTGCAGGCATCTAATGGTTTGTCTCACAAAAAGTGTCGTTAGTTGGATCCTGAGAGGTCATAAAAAAAGAAAAAAATAACCCAACATTTCAACTTTCCTTTTTATGAAGAATTCTGAATATTTGTCAAGCTGTTGATGACCACAGTCTGTCATTTGTGCATGAGCTTGATGCATGTTCACTCTTTTGAAAATATGAATGAAAAAGCAAATGGACATTTAGTATCTGGGATTGGTATCTGCAGGTTTGCCACAAACGCCATCAGAAATTAGAGATTATGTTTAATAGCAAACTCAGATAAAAATGGTAGATAAGATCTCTGTGAGCTGATGAGACCAGCAACTTCAAGAATCTAGAAGTATATTGGTTAAAGACCCACACCGGCCATTGTGACTCTATTTTAAAATCACTCCCATTGGTCTTCTAATCACGATTTTGCCATTTATACACTATTTTGGGAAAGAGATTCTGCAGAGCAGTAAGAGTTCAAGATTTGTCTTAAATGTCCTCCATCATCAAAAAAATGCCACAAGAACATGTTAAACAAACCATTTTCATCGCAGAAAACAACATGATTACTTTGACTAACCTGCAGGTCTGAGGAAACTTCAGGAATTGTGATCATGTTGGAAGCATAAATGGTCAGTCGGTGGCAGCCTCTTCCCAGCTGTTGAATGGCTTCTGCCGTCATTGTGATGTTTTTGGGTACATTTCCTTGAAAAACAGATAAACCAGCCAGAAAATGTTCACCGCTTTGAATTCTGTAGGCCACATTTGTACCTGGGAAGAAGAAAAATAAGTTGTTTTTCAACATAATTGCTTCAAATTTCACACGTTTAAGAACGATTGAATAGAAAAATATCAGCAAAACCTTGAGGAGAAACTGTGTCAAACTGGGTAAGAACAGGTATTTGTCACAATGTTTATACTAATGCTGACCTGCTTTCACTTGCATTTGAATTTGAAATGCTTCTCCATGCAGAGCTCTGCATTTGGTTTCAGAAAAGGACTTGTTCCTTGTGTAGCACCTGATGGCACCAATCTCTGTGATGGGTTCTTGAATAGTAACCATTTTGTGGGCTGTAAAGTTCATTTGACCTCTGGAGCAGTCACATTTGACAAAAAATGTTTTTGGATGTGTGTACTTGTGTATCACACTGCTCTTCAACCTGAAGAAAAGAACAGTTAGAAAGAATATGAGTTAAGATTCAACACAAATGTCAAAGGAAATAGAACTAGTGTAAGTGCTAAAAGTATAAAACGATTTAAATATAAGATAAACAATAAAAATCAATTACAGATGGCTTATTAATAATCAGATGGCAACAAGAAATATTCTGTTACAAATCTGTCCATCATTCCTTTCTGTTCTACAAGCTCGAGCAAACACCAAACATGAACTTGAATTTGAAATATTATTTTTTTATAGTCCTAATGGGAATAAAAGCCCCTTTTTCATGGGGTGTCCTTAAAAGTAGCCACAGTCATGTGAAAAACTCATAGATGCATTCAAACTTTAGATCAACAAAACAATAAAGCACTGGGACAATAACAAACATTAAAACATAGCATTAAAAAAGAAAAATACTGAAGCATAAAACAGTGAATCATAAAGACAATGAACTTGGTGATCGAGATAAACTTTTAATATTCTAATATTTGGTGGAATTCTCTGTTTCTTTGAGCTTGGCCTTGAGGACATTTAATGATGGTAGTTCACTTACTCTCTTTTTTTGGAAGATGTTCCAGGTCATGAGAGCTGCATGGGGTCAAATTAGGATCAGCTTAAAGTGAATGAAAAACCAGAGCAAATGGGGATGATAAGCAGGAACTGATGGTTTGGTCATAGGAAGTGTTTGTGAAGGCGTGTTTGTGTTTATTTAATGTGTGGATGTAATAAAACAGTCAGGGATTTATACATAAGAATGTACCAATAGTACTGCCTCTGAGAGGGAAGAAAAGGTCATCTCATTTGTTTTTCCAGGTCACATGATCTGTCATCGCCCTACAGTTGGCAGAAATAAAGTCTAGTTGAACAGAAATGGATGTAAGTCAGATATGATCTTGATGAGTTTTTGTTATTCAAGCAGTTATAAATAAAATGGGCATTATTTCTACTCTTATGTAATATAGATAAATATAAAAAATCAAAACATAAATTGTGAGAAGTGTGTATTAAAAAGTCTTTGTTGATGTGTTGAACATTTGAACTGAGCAACAGGCTAGAAAAAGGCTTCGTGATTTGAGCAACACAGAGTACAAACTTGTTATAAGAATTGCTTTTCCTTTTTGCATCATGTGCTACAGTATTTAAATACATTTAAAAAAGGGTGTTTTTTTCATATTCTGATGACTTATGTGATTTTGAAGACCAATTTTAGCCTCCTGGCTCCTTACTGACTGTGCGTAAATGCTGCATGCACTACATGTGCCCGTGAGATGCCCGCACAAACTGCACTGTGATTGTTACATTTCTGAATTTGCTCCACGCATGGAGCACGCGCCTTTTACTAAAACAACATTAACGGGTTCCCTGCGCAGTATGCAGGATTTGGGGGGGTTGAATTAATGAAAAATCCGTATGAAAC
This sequence comes from Oryzias celebensis, assembly GCA_014656515.1. Taxonomy (NCBI): domain Eukaryota; kingdom Metazoa; phylum Chordata; class Actinopteri; order Beloniformes; family Adrianichthyidae; genus Oryzias; species Oryzias celebensis. The sequence continues at coordinate 27,446,460 of BNCR01000017.1, read as the reverse complement.
GTTTGCGTCTCACCTACCTCCCCCTTTACTCTGCAGACAGCCTGGATCCATCTGAGAGGGGAGAATGTCAAATAAAGATTATTGGAGGAAAAAATGACTTTTCCTTAAAGGCTAAACTGAATGGAAAGTGATCTTATCTCTTTAACGGTGATGAACTTTCTTGTTTTCTTTTCATGATGGTCATGATGGAAAGTCCAGCTTCTGTGATCTTCCCTCAGTAATCAGGGCATCTGGTTACTAAGCAACAGTTTTACATCTGAACACATTTCTTGCTCTTTCTCTCTTTTGATCGTCTAATAACACATCAATCCTACTTGGATTAAAATTCCTCATTAGCTTTGTCTTTCTTTGTGTGAACAAATTTCTCAAACTGTTGTACTTATCTTAGTGCAGTATGTATTTATTTTTGAATAAGTTTGGGTTAAACTATAAGAGTTAATCTCTTTCAAAAAGTAATTTCTGTTTTTGCAGAATATGGACAAAGTTACCATTTTATGTCTGCCTTACAGTTTTGTGAGATGTGAAGCTGTCACAGTTTCTCTTATAATGATGCTACAAAAGTACAGAAAGTGAGTTATGAAGCCAAAGGCAGCTGCCACATTGCAGCTGGATGTGGATAAAAAGCTAACTGAGAGGAATGTGACAAAACATAGGAGGCCACTCATTTAGAAACTTTAGAAACAAAAAAGCTGTTTTAGTTCTCCCGTTTGCTCTGAAAACCAACATGAAGCCAGTCCATGAACTGGCCGCTCACCCCTCAGGAAGATGGAAAGTAATCGTTTGCCCGTCTCCTGATTGCAGCCTGCAGAGAAGATCCTGCGCCTTTGCGAGCAGCTTCACTTCGAAGACAACATCCTCAAAAACAGCCGCCTCATTTTTCACAGACAGTGAGAGCCCTGGTGGTGGAAGATGAAAGTGGTCAACGGACAACAACGCAAGTTCACAAAATAGGGACGAAGCAAAGCCCAACAGATAAAAGTTGGCAGGAACAAAGCATGTTTACTATGGAAGGGATTTTTCTTTTGTTAAAAATGCAGAGATAAAGTTACTGAAAACAGCACATTGCTGCTTGACAGATTGGGTTTGAGCTCTGAGCCTTAAAATGTCGAATTAAATAGTAAAATCGCTCTAATCTTCAGTTCTGCCACTGGTTAGCTCTTGCACCACATTCTTCATTAGCAAAATATTCAATGAACAGAAGGGACAAAGGAAGAACTGAATGTCCTGTTACTGGTCAATCCAAATTAACATAGCAGCTCATGGAGCAGATCACATTTGTAATCAAAAAAAGGTGGTGAAGAGATGATGGTCTGGGATGTAAAGTATTGTAAATTAAAGGCCCATATATGTGAATGAGCACACAGAGAAAACACATTGTAGATGTAGGGGACGGTAAAGCCCAGAGCGGAAAAAATTCACCTCAAAGAAGCCGATCGCAATTGGGACACTGAAAACATATTCATGAACTGACAAGTTTCCAGGTATGCATGTATGCATGGCACAGAGCTTCCCCGTGTTTCTATATGTGACAAAGTGTGATGAGGCTGCAAAGAAAGAAATAAGCAATAACTCACGCGTGACAGTAAACATGCGAGTGGATCGGCGCTCAGCTGACTTTTAATGGACAATGGCAGTTCGAGTTTTGCCTGCCAACCATTTTCTTTCTTCTTTGTTTAAAAAAGGTTTCTCATTTTTAAAGCTGATAATTAAAAACAAATATTTCCATGAACCACACGCAGTTGAAATGAAAGTGATGTCTGTATTTCAGAGTTTGAAAGAAAACTTGGATGATGACATGAGGATTGTGCACTTTAATTAGAAATGTATTGATATTTCCTTGGTTCCTGTAATGTTCCATTTCCTGTCAGTCACATCAGGTTTACGTAGGTTGTCTATCATCCATAGCGGACTTGATTTCTGTTAACGACCCTCAGTGCATTTAAGACGTTGTCCAAATTCTCTCACTATTCATTATTTAGTGCATTATATAAGGTGTTCTCCATTTTTTCAATGTCTCTGAATCCTTGACTGTATAGAGAACTGGACTGAGTAACCCCTCCCCCTTCGTGTTCCAAAGAGGAAGTAGCCTTTGATCCCCAAAATCCGAAATCCCATAGACTTCTATTGAGAAATAAACAGCTATTAGTCCGTCATATTTTGTCAGAATAACCATTCTTGCTCTGAAACATTTTTTTAACATGTTCTTGATAATCCCCACTTTCATTCATGATGTTTTTGCTGTAGTGCAAGTTATTCAAGTTATCAACTGACCAATCAGGTGCCTCATTAAAAGTAGGTGGCCTGGCTTCAAACGTTGGAAGCTTTTTTCCTGAGTTCGCTTTCAGTGAAAGGGGTGTGGCCTTCTAACATGCTCACTTCTGATTGGAGAGAGTGGTTGCCACAGAAACCTAGACTGATACCGTTACAGACCAATCACATCTTACTGAGGACGTCTGGTTCCAACATGGCGACAGACATAGCAGAATTTTACTCAAAGGTAACTGAATTGACTTGACTTGGTTAGAACCGGATGTAAGTCGACTTGTGTGCATGAGGTCTCACTCAGTCTGTCCAGTTCTCTATACAGACAATGCTCTGAATCTACTGTTGAGTCTGAATTTCTTCAGTACTCACTTCATAGTGCACTAAATAGTTTTTGTCTTTTTTTGGTTACTTCCGAAACTACAATTCTGAAATCGAGTGCCCTATAAATTTCCCAGAATCTCTACAAAAAACCAGTAATACTTGATGTTCATTTGATTTGGGATGTAGACCACAATGCATTGTGTTTGATTTTTTTTTTTTAATTAAAAAAAAAGTATTTGAATTCATTATTTTATAAACCATCCAAGTTTTCATCATCAGATGACAGTTGATTCCTAAATAGTCTTCATAAAATATTTATTTTATGTGATATTTATTAGATTTTTACATTATGACATCGATTACATCATAGTTGCCTTTTTTTTTTAAGTAGCAACAATGGTGTCCAAGTTGCTTTTAAATTCCAGACCACGAGATAGTCCCACACTTTATAGATTTTAGAAGTTATGGAGCAGGGAGGGAATTCGGACACATCCTAAAATTCCAAAATCCAGTGCCCTGTAAATTCACCAGAAGTCCCTGCGGAAAAACCAGAATGCATCAATGCTCATTCGATTGACAAATACAGACTACAATGCATTGTGTTTGAGCAATTTGTCATTTGAAAAATGTATGTAAATATTTTTTATATAACTGATCTGAGTTTTCATCATCAGAACACAGTTGATTCATGAATAGTCTGGTACTATGTTCACTTGTTTATTGGGTTTGTACTTCAGCAAATGGTCAACGTCCTATTTGGTGTTTTACAAAAAGTACAAAATACATTAAAATCCAGAGCACTGCATAGCCCTGCACTATGGTCTTTTAGGAGTTAGGAAGAATTGAGGGAATTCAAAGATAAAATACCAGTAAGTGTGTGGCTTTCAGTTCAGTGCGGCCAAGAAAAAAAGTTCAGCACTGGCTGCACATATTTTAGATGATTGTGTGCGAATGGTCACTTTCTTATTTATGAAATACATATGTTTCTGACTCCAAGCCTGGTCTCCTGGTTTTTGGCACCAGTTCCTAACAGTTGAGCACGAAAAAAACAATGCCCCTTGATGAAAATTAATCGTGAATTTGTTGTGATTTCTGCTAATCTGTTTAAGGGATTTAACCAAGTTCTCACATCTCTCCTTTAATAAAATCTTTACAAAGTTTTAACAATGTTGCGGAGCAGGTTGAGTATTGATTGACGGATACATTAAAGTTGCAAAAGGAACAGTTAATGGTCAAACTTTAAAAATAATGTCTCAGGTTCTTGAGATGCAGGCTGTTGCTGTTTGGTTTAATAGATTCATTTATATTCAGTGCATCAGGTTCCATTGGTAAAGCGCATTGACACGAATGACAAAGGAGGAGAGCTTTATTTTCATGGCTTTCAGTGGAATCTCTGGGCTTACAAGAGCATAAATGAGCAGTGCATGCGGCTCTGTGGGTCCAGGATGATAAACATTTAAGCCCTGCATCTCCACACTGCAATGGATTAAACTTTTCTTATAAGTAATACAATTTTTTAAGAGAGTTTCATTTAGAAAGCGTCCTTTATTTTGTTTTAATGTTTGCTTTGACGTTATTGTAAAAAAAAAGAAAGGCTTCACGTTTTTAAAATGCCAGTTGCAAGACCTCAATAGCAGTCAGAGCTCGTGAAATTACAAATAAATCAACAAGACCTAAGTTGTTGATACGAGATTCCATCTTTCCACAGGCTCAAATCCTGTTTTGATGAAAGCAAAAATCCAAACTAAGCAACTGCAGTTAGCATTAAGGGTTCTTAAATGGACTAAAGCTTCTGTTGAACCAACAATTCCACGAATGCTGCTATCAAGCAACTCCCGCTTTACTTGATTGCACAGTAGATGAAGGGCCTCTGATGCTGTTTAAATATGTTGCTCTGGGAAATGCTGATTATGCTTTAGATAATTTTGATCTTGTGTTTGTTTGTTTGTTTCATTAATCACCATGCTGGTTTAAATGTTAATACATGCTTTGCATCAAAATTTTAGACGTGATGTGAAATGTGTCTCTGCGCCACTGCAAGTCCTAGTCATATGCGCTTGTACGGTCAGTACGAGTGCTGCAGGTTTTTGAAGTTGTCCAGGCCAATGGAGGGATGTAGAAAGAGACCATAACTTAATCCATTAAAGACCCACTCCAATCAAAATTGTGTTTATAATGTGTTTTTGTAGCACTTTTTCCCATGGTGGAAGACATTTAATGTTTCTGAGTATTTTTTGATTCAAATTGTAGAAAAGAACAAGCTCCCTGCTCCACTCCATTCTGATGCGTCCATTTGTAACCGACTACATCCATGTGCGTCTTTGTTTTCCTCGTGGCTCAAAACTGTATGACTGGATAGCTTCGATACTGATCACCAATTTTGTTGCATCGATAATAATACTTTGGGATTGTAAGGAGCTGTAAGCTAGCAGAAGAGAGTGTAAACAAAGGCATGATGGGAAATGAAGACAGGCTTACTCCAGCAGTCCCACCCACAACTCATGCCGCTCTGCAGAAACTATGTCCTAGAAAACAAGTGTTTTATTTGTTTTTTTTGCAGAAAAACAGCCTACTCATGATTAAAATACCACTGTGAACACTTTCACAATAGATTAGAAGGTGATGTAGCCAGTGACACATAAATAATACATGTTCTTTAAATTAAAAAACTGTTTGTGCAATTAATGTAACAACAGATTCTGACGTGGACTTTCCATAACGGCAAAATGTCGCTTTTCTCCGTGTCAGAATCAGCTGATTTACGTTGATCGCTTGAACACTTTACCACTAATGTTGGTTGCAGAGACCGAAAACACCCTAATATATTGTAAGAATTTTTACACCATGTAGTTTGTAACATATAATTTTTTCACCCATCCATCCATCCATTTCAATCTCTTTCGGGGTCACGCGGATGCCAGTGCCTGTACTGGCCTCTGTTGGATGAAGCCTGGGTAAACCCTGGACAGGTGTCCAGTCTGTTGTACTGCGCGTTTATCATGACTCCTTTTTTTTAAGAGCACATACTACTTTATGTGCATTTATTGAAAAAAGCAGACACAATCATATTGCTCTGGTCAGGAGGAAAACATCGATCGTTGAACATTTCCATGAAGAAAATGATCAAACTGAAACTAGTAAATCAGACAAAATAGTTTATGCACATTGTGGTGAACGTTTGTGTGTGGACCCAGAAATCCAAACTTCTGCAGAACATACCATCGAGGCAGTGATACTCCACAGACAGGTAGTTCCACGACTGAGGACAGAGTTCCTCCAAGAAGTTCATGACTTCTGTGATGTTGCAGATGTGTCTGCCATGACAGTGAGCTGGAATAAACAAAAAGGTTCACAATGAGCAGCTAACAACCCACAGCAGGGATTCCAGCACAGCGAGCAGCATGAAAGTCAGAAATCAATCCTCCAGGAAATAAAGTCAGTTCAGCTCACCCACTCACTCACAGGAGTAGTGGAGAAATCTTTCAAAGAACCCGTTTTGAACATTAGACCCTCAGCTCGGAGTCATAAATACTAAAGAACAGCAGCAACACTGTCGTAGCACGTAGATAAATGGAGACCGAAAAAAAAAAAAAACAGGCATGTTTCAATTAAAATGGTTATTGTCAATAATGTAAGAATGTAATATTGTCAATAAGACAAAATTGTTGACTTTGTTTGTACAGTTATTGTGTCAGGAATTTGAACTTTGGTTTGGGTTTTTTGTCAGTTGTGTTATGATTTTTGATCATGTTCTCTTTTTTATCCCTCAGTCACCCCAGGCTCATGATCCCCAGCTGTCTTCATTTCTGTTAATTGCCCTCAGCCTATTTAAGTGTCTGGTTCTCAGTTAATCCTTGTCAGGTCATCTACTCTGCTTTGTTTTGGCGCTCCTTTTTTTTTTTTTTTGCTCCATGGGGTTTGTCATGTTTCAGTTTATTTATTAAACCTTCTAAGTTTCTGTCTCCAGCATTTTGGGTCCTCCACCACTTTGTGACATATTCATTGTTGGATAAATATCCTGAACTCTAGTGAGATTTATATTGAGTCTTCACCACAGAATAGTCTTTCTTACCACTGCAACCCACAAACACAAAAAAGGTCTCTTTTGTTTCTGTGGATTAATGAAAACATAGAACAAATGTGAAAAAAAGAATGAAGGAACATAAAAGAACTAAAGCCTATGACTAAAGCTTATAAAAAGTGAAAGATGTTTTGCCTTGAAATAACTTTAAGACTATGAGGGATTTTACAAAAAGACCCAAATATTAAGAGAAAAATTGCTTTTGCACGATTACATATTGCAAATATTATTTAACTGATATTTATTACAACTGAAATATAATGAACACACAGGAATTGATGGTTTTGTCAAGTATAAAAAACACCAATGAGCCCGTATGATGACAAAAAGACATCGTGGTCACATGTATGGCCGCACAATGGTTAAAATGTACAAAATACGGATTTTGCGACCACAAAATAGTTAAATTGTGCAAACAACTCATTTGTGGCCACAAAATAGTTAAATAGTACAAATATAATACTAACTTGTGACCACAAAATGGATACGTTGTACAAGTTCTAGCCACAGAAAAGTTAACTAGTACAAACAAAAGACTAATTTGTGGCCAAAAACAAGAAAAAACGGTTTTCAATGTTTTTTAAACAAAAATCTAAAGTGTAAAGATAAAAGAAAAGTGTATCACTCTAAAAGCAAAGCAAAAACGGTCAACAACTTGAAAAATGTATTTTTTTAAAACGTATGCACCTGCAATAAACTATGTTTTATTCCAAGAAGTGTCACATTTATGTGTTATAATTACAATGTTTAAAGAAAAAACATTCTTTTGATGTGTCAAAAAATGTTGGCTTTATTTTCATCATTTACCCTTTCAAAATAACAGAAAACAAATAATGGTATGTGCAAAAGTTTTGGCACCCTGCAGAGTTAGTAGTTGTCCTGCCCTCCTTGGCATGTATCACAATTGTAAAGGCTTTTTGTAGCAGCCAAGAGTCTCAATTCTTGTTTGAGGTTTCTTCATCCATTCTTCTTTCTAAAAGTCTTCCAGTTCTTTGAGATTTCTGGAATGTCTGTTACACACTGCTCTTTTCAGGTCTATCTATAGATTTTCAATTATACTGAGGTCTCGTGATTGGGAAGGTCACTGCAAAACTTTCAGTTGCGATCTTGGCTAGCTCGCACATTTTTTATCGGAATGTCTTAAAAAGGGTATCCAAGTGGAACGAAACAATATAGCATACGATATGACAATGCTAAAACTATTGGCGTGAAAAACAAAAAAGAAACCTTGCCTTTGTAAATTTTGTAACTGCAAAATTGTGTTTTTCCGTCATTTCTAGAATGTCGATAAAGTTTTGCGCATCTGTGGAATGGAAACGCAGCTAATGTGAACAACCTATGTGATGGCAGCCAGTGACTGCAGAGACGACAAACAATTCAGTTGAAGGTCAAGCTGTGAAGCTCCAACTCTTTCCTAAATGTGAACCTTTTTTGCTCTTTTGTTCAGGTCCAAGCTATACTGGTTGATTGTTCAATTGGTCCTGCATTGTTAGAAATAGTTTTCTGTAAACACTACACTTAGAAATGTTTATCTTTATACTTCAGCACCCTGAAAGCTTCACAAAAGGAGCACATGCAGAAACATGAATGGGTTTCCTGTTTGCACTGTGTAGCACTATGAGCTGATGCATAAGTAAACATTTTAGCTGAATGCCAGATTATATCATGAATTCATTTGACATGTAATAACTTGAAAAGCTTTTACGGCCTGGGTTTGAGCTACCATGTTGTGGTCAAACAAAAGTCTGCTGTGTCACAATGTGATCTTTGAGTTTTCTGACAAACATTACATAAAAACAGGATTCAGCTTCAAGTTTCACACATTTCTGTTCAGGTTGATCCTGTAAAAATCCAATTTGGGTTGTTGATACAGCACTAAAACACAGCAGAGGCTGTTCCAAGGTGCTATAAGACAGGAAAGAAGATCACGTAAAGCCATTATTGTAATCCAAATTACTCCATATCATTACAATCCAATTCCGTTCAAATTATTTCATTAAGACCAGCTTGCGTTAAAAAAAAAGCACCACCAAACCTTTCATTTCAGAATATGTAAAAAAAAAAAAAAAACCTCTTTACCTTTGATGGTTTCCTTCACATCCACCCTGCCACACTCCTGCACGGACGCCGGTGCAGAGACTCTGGATCGACAGTAATGAATGTTTTCACGGCCATAGAAGCCACTGTCTATCATTAGCACTTGCTTGGAACTGCACTGCAGGGAGGTGTCGTGACCCGCACACACAATCTTTCTACCCGACTCTGAGCGACACATGAAGACAGGTTATTAAGGCGGGGTAATCCAATTTGCTTGTTTCAAACTGGAGACGTACCAAACTGGCAGATGAAATTCATTTCTTTGTTGCAGTCACTTGTAGACTCCCACTGGAAGCTGGAGCTCCTGAGGATGTGTCCACAAGCTGCGCCCGGTTGAGGGCTGCGCAGCCACTTTGAGTAGGTGAGAGGTGAACCATCAAGCCAGGACAGAGCACCTGTGGATGAAACAGCTCCAAAAACACATGTTTGAGAATTAAAAGAATGCACATGTATGTCTGAATGCTAACAAAATAAGGAGAATGCACTGTTAAAACCATCCATCAACCCAGCTGTTGTTTGCTTTGTACTTTTATTAGGGATGTCACAATCCAATCACATGATCAGAAATTGGGCCTAACGATCAGACATGATTGAAATTGGTTGTTGCATCCCGATCAGGGATTTATTATTTTATTCTCATTATCTCGATTAGCACTATATTTATTTCAAGCGTAGTTTTTACAGATAAAAACTCGAGGAGAAGCCTCTGACCTGCATATCATGAACGGATTACAACATTTTACTGCCATAAAGCCCAGCAGAATACGGCACTAGTTTGAGCAGGGCTGTGTGCAGGTGCTTTACAGTCCACATTGCAATATAAGCAAACTGCATTGTAAGCAAGTTTGACTTTTATAAATGCAAGTAAAGCAGGTTTTAATACAACAAACATTGATATTTCCTGATTGCTGCACACACTGTAATATTCCCTCTACATTATCCTGGGACACCAATGGTGGCTTTCTCTCTTAGCTGTGTGAACAATGACCAGCCTGTACAAGCAAGGAAATAGTGATCAAAGCAAGTCAAAAGTGATTATTTTGCAAATATTTGTACTTTCTCAGTTGCCTCATGTCCAAAAGCATACACCATTCGAACAAAACTAACATAAAACTTCCACTAGGTTGCACCCAAAAGGCCAAATGTTGTGGAGGTTGCAAAAACTGTGGTGAGAAATTCACCAAAACGCCTGAGAAAAACCGTATTAACTACCTCAAAGAGAAGTGTACAGATTAGGTTTACATGATAAAATAATGTCAATAAAAGAAAACCTGGATCTTTTTTTTTCTTTCGTTTTTTCCTTTTTCTATAAAAGCATCGATTGCAACCCTGTTTCAGCAGAAAAAATGTCTCTGGATCAGATAGGGGCCGAAAAAAAAACCTGATCTGAACATTTCTAACTTTAAATTTTATAAATAAAAAGGTAAAAGGAGATTGGCATAAAAAAAGGGATTTAATTTTATTTTTATGTACCTGGTAATAGGAAACATGAGCTGGAAAGTATAAAAGTTGATATAAGATATATTTAGGATTTTTAATTTAATGATGAATGAGATTATAAATTAAATAACCCCTCCCCCCTTTGTGGTATGAATACATACTGTAAAAAAGTGTTCTTTCATTGTTATCAGGGTCCACAAACATTTATTTGTACTTTTGTTTGGTGATGCTGTTACACTGTGGCTCATGATTTAAATCTTCTCTCCAAATTCTACACGTGCATGTTGGGCTGTGTTCCTGCAGCGTCCACACAATCATTTGTTTCAAAGTCATGGTGAGCTTTTAGAAGACAGACTTATTCACATATGTTGTTTTTTTTAACCAAATAATGGTCAAAAAGTAAATAAACGTAATCATTTTACGTTTGTTTTTAATCAGATTAAATGAAACACTGCGTATCTATTGCAAAACTGGGCACGTTTTCTTCAAAGAGATGTGCTTCCACCATTTTTAGAGTTCCATGGCTGCATGGAAATAGTGACAGAAAAAGAGAGATTTTTTTTTTTCCAGAATCTGTGTAAAATGACCCTAAACATTGGTTGGTGCCCGTTTCTCCACTGGCTTACCTTCCACTTGTTGGCGGTTATGGGAGGAGGAGGAGGGTGCCATTCCCAGCCACACATCTTTATCAGGGTCCAGGTGTTTCTCAAAGAAACTCTGAGTCTTTTTATCAGGTATAAATGCAAGGTGTCCTCCTCTCCTCTCACACCAATCTTGAGCAGTGTGAAAAAAATGCTGCTGGCTCACAAATGCAAAACAAGACTTTCCGAAGGCCCTCTGGTCACTGGGACATGAAGGTGCGACCTCCACCTCATTCTCAGCCGAGGCCTGTCTGATGGATGTCCACAAGATCACCAGGTGTAGAATTACCCAGCACATCCTTTCTGCTTTCACCTAAAAAAGGCCTCCTTGCTTCTCTTTCCAGTTTCTAAGAAAGCTAATGCTCTCATCCACTCAAGCTGCTGACATTTTGCTTTTTAACAGCTCTGAAGTGAGCATCCCTCACACACCTCTTTTCTGCTTGCACTTTGTTTATCTAACATCCAGAGCCACTTAAGGGCCAATCACAGCTTTGGTTTTGTGCACACAGGAACAAAACCAGCTTCACCCATTTGGCAGGAGATTAGCTCAGATTTTAACTTTGAAAAAGCAAAAAGTTTACGGCGTTTCTTTGCTCAGGGGAGACTTTTAAAGAGACGCATCACCATCATTTTGATTTGAAGCAGTTAACAGTGGAGTTCAACAGCTAAATATGCATTTTAGGTAAATTTGGCATCTTTCAGCTGATTTGGTGTTCAGCAGATCCCTGTGATCTTGAACGACCTTCTCAACCAAGTGCCTCAGACTGATGACCTGTTCAGGGTGTATTCCACCTTTGCCCAACAGTAGCTTGGATAGGCTCCAGCAATCCTCTTTCCAATAAGACCAATGGCCCTAAATATACACCAATAGAAGGTATGATTCTGAAAATGTTTCTCTGATGAAAACAGCAGAAATTCATGTTTTGAATTATATTTTTACAGCTAAAATCTAAACAAAATAGACACCGTTTTTATCTATACGTTTCTAGGTTGCTGTTTTATAGGCGTCAGGATCAATATTTCAAACTTTGTTTTGTCTTGCATGAGCTGTAAATCTGGCATCCAAGCTTTTATATCTAACATGCGTTCATATTTCTGTGCAGCATCAGGACAGATGCCAAACTGGAGCAATTTCACAGCACAATCACTATTTTTGATTTACTTTCTTGCTGTTTTCATTGTTTTTCTTCATTTTTTTAATTTTGAGACTTAAGAACTTGTGAAAAAAAATCTGATTGTTTTTATTTTAAGGCATTTCATGTATTATTATATAGATGTACATATTTTAAATGACTGTAATAAATTAATACATATAAATCTAAAGTGTCTTTTGTTTAAAGTCCGCTTTTGTCTAATGTTTGGTTTCTGATTTGCCCTAAAAGCCGCTTGTCCTCATATCCACTGTTAACTTTAACAATATTGTAAGTCAGTATGAGTCCTGGGTGACGCACACAAAGCACAAAGAGTTTCCCACACACAGCAACTCGATTGGATCATTTTCCACAAGGTTTGGCCATGGAAAAAGTGCGCCTGTGGTTTCCCCACTGTAAAAGAAGCTTGAATCAATTGGCCCACTAAAAGCAGTAATGCACTGCTTCTTTGGCATCATTGACTGCACAGCGGGTCTGGATCTGAGCAGATAACAAAAGCAACTGAATGACTGCTTCAATACCCAGCCACTCACTGTCACTGTTTGTGGATCAAACAAGTACCGTAACAACAAAAGGTGGTGACACACAGTGTTTGGAAGACTTTAAATACGGAGTCAGAGCGTAGGTCCTCACTGTTCAGCCTTTTACAGCTGGTGTCTGTTTCTTTGTTGTTTTGCTTCATTATCTGTGGCTTTCGGGTTCATCAGAACGCCTGGCTTGCTGCAGATATGCGTCTCTTTGTTATCCCCAGAGCACGCACCCAAAAATGTGTGAATGTTTAACTCGACCCTCAACGTTTTTCTGCAACTTTTGTCTTTTAGTTTCAGCTCCAGGACTGGAAAAAAAACTCCAGTTTGTCACGGTAAAATGATGTGTTGATAACCCGATGATGTTTGGGCCGTAACACACAGCAACAGTTTTGTGCACCCACAGCCGCTGCTTTTATCTGCTTTTGTGTTTCAAAAATGATTCATTGGCCTCTGCGGAGAAACAACAGTCACAAAAAGCATGGCTTTACGTCAGAGTACACAAAACACGCCCAACTGTATCAGTGACTTTGATGCACATGCTGTTATTTTAGAGGTCCATCATGCTGAGTCATCACAGTCTGCTGTTGACTGTCAGTACCAGAGCAGCTCTTTTCTTTATTATGAAAGTTTTTTGATGCAGATGTTTGTTTGGAAGTCTTTATTTTCAAGCCTTTATGCGCTCTGATTAACGTTTCTGAAGGTTTGAAGCTCCAGCATGAAGAAAAAAATTCTCTTTACAAGCAGGATCTGAAAATTGTGGATAAATGCCAAGCCAACATCTCTGTCAAGCGCTTGAGAAAAGTCCATTTTGTCAAACTCGAAAGTTTTAAAGACCGCTCTGCAGAAACTATGTCTTAGAACACGACACCAGTTCTTGATTTTGCCTAAAAGCAGCATTACCATAAGGACCACTGGGAACACTTTCAAAATAAATCAAAGAATAATCAGAGTGGGTATTAAAGCTTTGTGGGTTCATGATCACCCTTTATTTTTTTATAGACATCCTGATAATTGGGTAGCTCAAATTAACCATAGAGTCCTCCATATTATCTGCTTTTGCCAACTTTTTGGTGCCAGTGTGAAAGATTCTGTCGTTGCCTCCACCCTGTTCGCTGCTCTGTCCCAACCGGATTTAAATCTTTTTTCCCCCTGAGGTGTCTGCGTCTGCCTGTCGCTCCAACCTTATTTTCTGTGGTGAAACAGATTTTTGCAAACAGGTTTCCTGTGCTTTGACCCTTTATGTTTGACTGAAGTTTGTCAAGAGAAAACCATCTGTTTCCCAGCAGCTTTTGTCTCTCATGGACACTGAGGCCCTTTTTTCCATGCTCTTTGGTCCTTGATGCTCTAGTCTCCACTTAATTTTGAGCCTGTACTGAAACCGCACAGGCAGAAAAAATGTGAAAGTTCTGTTTTGTTCCTTAAGTTATCAGTTCTCCCAGTTTAAGTTTGTAATCATCACTACTGATTTTTGTTTGTCAATAATTTCTCATTAAATTTTGAACTTCACTTTCATATTTTCTGGATTTTATTGTCACTCTTTTGGGTTAAGTTATTTAGTCTTCTGGATTTGAATTCCCCATAAATCTTTTCTGATGATTTTTTTATTGAATCCATGTGGTAAAAATCTTACCAGTGTTCCAACATAACCCGTATGAACTCTGTAAAATGCAGTCCATTGTTGCCAGCCTTTGAACAGTTGTATGAACCGTTTTGTTTTCAGCTTTCAATAACATTATTGATTTTGTTTTCATTGTTGCTTTCTTTTAATGTTTTTAACTTTTTTGTGTTTTTGCTGCTTTTTATTCATGGTTCAGGATGGACTGGATTTGTATTTTTATCATTTGAAAGGTTGTTTTGATGTTTGTGTGTTCATCATTTTCTGTTGTAATAACATTCTGATCTTTCCATTTCATTGTGCTGGACACTTTATTCTTGTAACCCACTAAACTTTCTGTACAGGATCAAGGAGATGCGTGTAATCTTCAGTCAGGCAGATAATGTAGACATGAGACGAAATGAAGTTTGACTCTGAACAATCTTGGTTTGAGGCTGTTAAGCCTTTAGGGGTTTTTTAGATGTTAAAAAGCGGCTGGATCAAAAGTCCTTCCCTTGTGCCGCCTATACCAGATCTTCATCCTGGTTGAAGTGTTATCATGAGCCCATGGGAAAAGTCTTTAGATACAAATAAAATTAAATGTCTTTACTTTCTTTTTGATTCAGTTCTGAGGGAAGGAATGAAAATTAAGAAATGTATATGCTAAATGTTTGTCAAAAAAAAATCATACATTTAAAATCTGTGTTTTAGAGACTCACTCTGATTATCTTTTGATTGATTGTAAAAGCGTTCCCAGTGGACTTTTAATTAAGATTATGCTGTTTTTAGACAAAATCAAAAACCTGTATCACTTTCTAGGACATAGTTTCTGCAGAGCAGCAGGAGTTAGAAATTCACTTCTTAGTTGTGAGCAGGACTGTTGGCTGGGGGAAAATCTTCACGCATTCCCCATCATCCCTCTGTTTACATACTCTCCCGTTAGCTTACAGCTCCTCTTAACCCCAAGCAAACATTCGCGGACAATGGCGAGCAGTATCAGAGCTATTCAGATGAACAGTTTTAATCCAGATTTGAGCTCGGACGAGGAAAACAAAGACGTACATGGATCCATTTGTCTTTAAGTAGATGCATCGGAATGGAGTGGAGCAGGGAGCTTGTGGCTCGCCTATAACATCTACTGTACAAGTACAAGATTTTTCAAACTGCATTTTTTTCTGCTCCTGATTGACAACAATTTTAATAATTATTAATTAATTTGAACAAAGAAATACTCAGAAAGGCCATTTTATTCTTAATTTTCCAGATAAATGTCCTCTATCATCAGATAGATACCACTGCAACAAGCTTAAAATACCAAAAACACATGTTTCATCAGAGTGGGTTTTTAAACCAAGTGTTTTTCTAAATTTAAAGAAAATACCTGAATTTATCAGATCAGTTTCAGTCTAAATTCCTACTCTCAGAGCCCTTTTTAAAGCTTCCAGCAGCCAGTCTCATGTCAGAGTTCACTTTCAACAAAAAACTGTTTCAACCAAAACGAGATTGTTGAAAACTTTTATTGCTCCCCACAGACAATTAACAACCCTGTTTTTGTTCCCAACATTTTGATCAGTTTACATTGCATAATGTCTGTTTTAAAGGTGTCTTTCCTTGTTTTTCTGCCAGCTTTTTATGAATTTGCAGGGTTTTTAGGTGAAAAATCTTCTATACTTAATGATCGCCAGCATTGATCTGGAACCAAATCACAACAAGTTGCTCTGTCTCCTATTCCACTTTAATGAGTTGTTTTTTTCCAAACAAGAGTTTTGAGAATCGACAAACATTATTATCCCTTTATTGGTTTGTTTGAGTTTGTTTCCTTGAAAGTCTCAATGCTTAAAAGCTTGACTAAGCCTGTTTAATTCCTCATATCCCTGCATTATGGGTCATTATTGTTTCAGTTTCTCCCAAGCACTTTTCTTTGCATAAATACTACATACAACTATTTTTTTTCTATTTTAGTCCATATTTACAAAGATCTGTATTGCAGCAAACAATTTACAAATCAAAGTCTTTATTCAAAACTTCTCTATGTTTTGACTTGATTGGTTCTGCTGTGCCTCCAGCACTTTGTAACATGTGGACATGCAATTCAGGCAGAAAATTCGTTTGGGAACCTGCTTTTGTGTTGGAACTCCAGAACAGTATGTGTTCTGGCTAAGCTGCTGGCCTCTTTTAGGAATGTCTAAACAATCAAGCCATATAAATGTACAATAATTACGGGTTAAAAGATCATGTTGTTCCCCTGAAGGACCAGCCAAAGCTTTGACAGAACATGTGTTGATTCTTTTCACCAATATAATGTCATGGTTCCGTAAACAAATATCATAAATCAACATGACACTTTTGCACTCTAGTGAAGTAGCTTTGTTTTCAAAAGGTTTGTGCGTTATATGCTGTACATAGTGAAAGCAGCTGCATGAGCTCCTGAGCAACCGATTTCAGTGAGGATCCCTTCAAATGTTCTCTTTTTTTTTTTTTGTTTCTCTGCACCAGCACGTCAAATTCAAATGAGCCAATCAACACTGATGAGGTTTAGAAAAGGTTAAGAAATAGAGGAAAATGCATTTGGTTCACAGGTTTCACAGAGCTTTGGATTTAACTAAATACCTTTACTGTCATAGAAATGTCAGACCAATTCTTCATGCCGAGATACCTTTACAAGCTCCATGAACCGAATAAAGCTCATGGGTCTGACAGCATCCACGCCGAAATTGAGCGCTTGCTAAGCAACTGAATCAGACGGCTATGCAAAGCCACAAATCAGCTCCTGCCTTTCAGAGAAATTAACGCTCAATCTGTCATTTCCCTCGTGCATTATTTTGAGCGTGTATAGAAGTACTACTTTAGAACTGAGGGCATCTGTGTGACACACAGACAAGAGAAGATGTGGAAGGAAAAATGACTGAGCTCAAGGTGGGCTTACAAGATCAGAACAAAGGAATGCGGCTGGCTGCATGGAAACTAAACACTATCTGCTCTTTTTTAGGATTTTTTTTTCTTCTTCACTTGTAGATTAGCATGAAGTGGTGAGGTGCACATCTCTTGTCAGTGTGGTTTCCACAACTCTACACTAAGGGCCAAGTCTTCTCTCTGCATAAGCGTGACGTTGTTCACCAGAAATGTAATTAGCACAACGGGAGGGTTTTTCTGAAACAAGAATCAAATTTAAATCTTTTTTTTAAGTAAAATAAAACAGAAAAAAAAGAAGTGTGTAAAGCAATGGAGAGTTTTTGAATCTGGACATTTTTGCAACCATCTTGGGCCTGTGTTACCTGTTTCCTTTTGTTTTAGAAAATGTTTTTCACTCATGTCAAAACCATTTTGAAAGCATTGTGTTGTAAATTGATTTTGCTTTCTTCCCTCATCTATCTCTATTCATATATTCTAAATATTTATAATGCTTGAGAAAAAAAATCACCAATGATTTATCAGTAATTTGTATAGAATATTTTATACAAAAAGTAATCGGTATCTTATCATATCTTAAAGTGTGTTATCGCCCATCACTAGCATGTTTGGTTGTCTTGCTTTTTACTTGATTACGTTGTGAGTCCCTGCCGTGCTTGTTATAAGGAGAAATACCACAACTTTAGTGGATTCATTGAGAAGCTTCAGAATGGGTTCCTGGCTGTGAAGGACAGCCGAGTCACTTCTCAATGAACACCAGGCAGCAGTGGATGCAGTTTGTTTGTGTCCTGTACAGAAGTTTGTGAAGGTTTTGTTCATTCATGCTCCTTCGCATGGAGCCTCTCAGTGAGCAGTCAAGGATACTGACACAAATTCAAAATTAGATTCGATTTTTCCTTAATGTGACATTTAAAAACTGAATCCAATCCTCCAGAGCTATAGAATACAAATCCTTTAAAATGTTTACAGCTGCTTTAGAGATTTGTCTGCTGTACTGCCTCCTACTGTCAATTATGAGTCAAACTCTGAGCCTCTAAGAAGTTGGAGCACATTTTGTTGTGTCAGGGTCAATCCGCTGCTGAATCCTTTGATCTTTCCCTTATCCGACCCCATTATACACCACACTCCCTCTGTGCAGATCATGAATTGGTCTGCATTACCAGCATTGCCTCTGATCACTCCTCAGTCCGTCATAGCAGTACAGTCATATGGCATGGGCAGTTTCTGGGAATCCTCGAACTGCTAGCAACAATAAATCTCAGATGTGTGCCTCTTGACGTGTTCAAAGCCCATGTCTAAGCTCGCAGGCTCTGCCCTGTCAGATTTGAGCGGCTACAAAGGTGTACCTCAGGTGAAATCAGAGACGGAAAAAGTGAAAGATCGAATGAGGGGGAGGATGCTGGAGGCGCTGCGTTCGTGAGTCTGTGGGAGGTGCTCCTGTGAGAGGCTGTGAGAAGACAAACCACCAGAGGAATTCAGGAGGTTTTTCCAACTCCAGCTGTTTTCACATACTTTAGCTGTGTGAAACAGGAGACAAATGTTGTAAATTAAACAATTATACAACCACACAATCAAGTTTACAAATAACAATTTTGTAAAAATGCAACATCATCTAAAAAGTTTTAGGATGAAGCCCAGCTCTATTATTTGTACTGTGTTTTTTTCATGTTAAGTTTTTTTGTCTTTGCTGTCCTTGTAATGCCATCTTTAAAAACCTGTTTTACAAGTGCTGTGTCCCATTTTCAAATTAGCGTTTACGTGTAATATACCATAGATGAAAAGGATAGAAATGAATGGATACAAATATCTATTTCTTCTATTTTATTCCTTCTATTAGTGTTGTTTTAATTCCTCTTTAAACTGTAATTGTATTCTAATTTTCCTCATTACTTAAAGTTTTGCTTTGGTCTAACTTAACCTTTTTTAACTAAATTGTTTAATATAATAACACATTTGTGTCACTTTGCTATTTGTTTAAATGTTTGCCTGTCCTCAATGTTAACGTTTGTGGGTGGCGCCATGGCAACAGACAGCTAGATGAGCAAACAATGTTCTGCTCCAAAAGCCTTCTGTAATTTTATCAGAAAATATTAGATTTCTGTGTGATTTTATTTAGTGCTGTCATGCAATCACTTTTTTTGTGCAATTAATTAATCATGACTTGTGATTAATGAATCTAATTTACTTTCTTTTTAATCAAACCTAATCATTGCTGTGAAAACCTTCTTTTTGAGATATTTTCATTTTAAGTTGTAGCATTGTGGTGTAGTAATAGATCAAATAACAACTAAAAAAGTGGCTTTATAAAGTTTTTCTAATATAACAGACATGCAACTTTTACTTTTACACGAACAAGGGGGATGTATTTTTAATCCCGACCAATTAAGAAATAAAGAATAAATGAAATAAATTAATAAACAAATCAATTGGAACGCTTTTCTGAGCAATCAAAAAAGAAATGATGACCACAAACTTCTTATTAATACCATAATATATATGTTGACATTTTATTTTTCCACAGTTTACCATCCTATACAATCAGCCCTTTGCACTCCCCATTATAAATTATAACGAACACCTCATTGGGATTTACCCCTATGTAATAGAAAGGAGTTGTGGCATTGTGGGTTTATTTGGGTTATTTCTTTAAAGAGCTGCAAAGTCGCACTTTGATGATGTCACACTAGCGACAGCTGCACACCATTTTTTTTGCCCAGATTATTTCATTTCCTAGATGGCCATTATTGCAAGAAATATCTATTTTTAACTCTTATCATTAAATTTGTATCAATAAACAATTTCTTTCATTATTTAATCATAAAATTATAAATAAGCACATGCTCAAAATTGATGATGTTCTGCTTATCAGCTGGTGTTTAAGCCAGTGCAATAAGACCACACCATGGTATCAATACACTATGTATTGTGAATCTTTTTATTTTATTTTACTTTTATTTTGCTTTTTTCTAGGATTAACAGAGCTTAATAAGCTTCATTTTGATAATTATCTCAGGTTGTTGAGGTAAAAACTGTAAAGATTTTGGGCATTTGGTGTTATTTCCTCCATTCAAACCAAAGTAAAACAAGTTGTCCGTATTGAAGCTTCAGTCCTTTGATCACTTTGGCATAGTTTTACATTTTTAAGTGATACTCTCCCTTAATGCTCTTGTTGATCAAACTTGTTTGAACACAATGCTAACACAACGTTAACACACAACTAGAGACACCCAACCTTTGTCAGAATCAGAGAAGAACAACTTCAAAGCCTGTAGTTCATTCTCATTTCTATTTAAATATATTTTTTTAAGTCGACCTGACCAGTTTTGTTCAGAACTTGCAGCTGCAACAGTTGTGAAAAAGGTACAGACATTTTTTCACATTTGTAGTCTTTTGTGTCTTTCTTCAGGCCGGTTCAGCAAAAGCAAAAACCTGTCAAATAAGGATTTTTGTTTGCCACAACATTGCTCTCACTTCACAAGAACTGACATCGTTCTCAAACGGGATGACTTGCAGACATTTCTGCCGTGAAATTTGACTACAAAAGCAATCGTTTGGCATTGTCAGTGATGATGCCTGAAAAAGCTGTGGAAACCGACAAGGAAACACCCCAATCCATCTTCATTTACATCCACTTCTAAAGCAAACCACTAAAGAGCTGTACGAGTTAACAAAATAAAAGCACACAGCGCCTAACAGTAAAGAGAACTTGAGTAAATTCTAAATTGAAGTTATGAAGGGAAGTAAAAGCTAGAGTTAAAGAAAAAAAAAGAAAAAAACTGTTAACCAAAAAATCCTAAGACCTAAAAGAAATACAAGAAAATTGAATAAATAAAACAAAAATACTGGCTCAGACTTCAAAGTCCAGGAAGAAAAATTACATTCAGGTTTAGGAAGTGAATCACTGACAGGCAGAAACAAATTAGATTGGGAAAAAAAGTTTTCAAGCAAATTGAAGGGAAAAAACCTTATGTTTCCATGTTTAGCACCCAACAATTATTTTCCTAATGGCCACTCATCCATGTGAGATAAATAAAGGAGATAAGTGCTTTTGGATATAACTCAACCCTCAAAAGTTTCCTCTGGGGTTGGACTTGCTGACCCCTCTTGTGTGGGGGTGTTATCAGTCCCTGGTCAGTTTCCTCTCTGTCCCACTTCATCAGACAAGAAAGCCAAACCCCACGGAGAAACCCAGGCTTTTCTCAGTTCAAATTGGGTTTGGTTATCGCAAAGAAGCAATTGAGATATTTTAGTCATTTTTCTAATAAATATGTGAACCTGAAAGCCCTGTTGTGAGTCACAAAAAAGTAGCATTTTATGATCTGAGGACATTTTAGAAAGGATTTTGTGAGGTCTGAGATTGTTAATGGGTTCCTATTTGTAAAAATAAAAACAATCTAAGAATACACTATACTAAAGTGTTTGTTCCCATAAGTTACACAGTAGAAAAACATTTTAAAGAGCAGCACATGTTTACCTTGCTGAATAATAGTCATCTGATGCAATCTAGAAGCACTTTGAGTTCCTGCTGAATAGGGGAAAATGAAGAAATACAATGTTGCTTTTGATGCATCCCCGGAGATCTGAAAATAACAAAGCTGGCCTCCATTTGAAGCATCTTTGGGAGTTTTGCTCAGCTGAGAAACGTTGTCTCCAACGTTTACATTTCACCCCCTTCTTCCACGCATTACCAGCATAAAACAAGGATTTTGCCTTCTGTTATAGCTGATCCATTTTCTCCATTATTTTACATTTATAACCTTTATTTAACATGGTAAGTCAGTTGAGAACCACTTCTAATTTACAATGGCAAACAGGCAAGAGGCAGCACCAATGAGGCGCATGAAGAACGGCAAAACAACAAACAACCACTGACAATCGTAAAACTATTGCAAAGAAAGAAGAACGGTCACGGAGTAGAGAAATGTACAAAAATAATAAATACAATATAAGCATATGTTCAATCAAATATAATGTTATGTTTTATTATGTTGTGTGCACCAGGGTCAGGGAGGTTGTGGGCATTGTTTGTCTTTCACAATTTTGTGTGTGTTTGAAGGTCTTTGTTTTTGCTTTAAGTTTTTGTGTTTAAAAATGTTTTTACTATGCATAGCACTTTGCATTACATTTGTATAAAAGGTGCTTTACACAAAAAGTTTGATGTGATTTGATAATCAACTCAGTGGCCTTGTGGTAGAGTGTCCGTCCTGAGACTGCAAATCCACTGTTGGGTCATAACAAAGTCTAAAAATGGAACTGAATTCCTCCTCGACAGTCAGCAAAGGTTGGATTGTGGGTGTTAAACCGCCAAATGGTTCCCTACTGCAGCTGTATCTGCAGCTCATGTCGCCCCAAGGAGATGGGTCAAATACAAAGAACACATTTCATACACCCAGGCATGTGATAGCTAATGAGACTTGAACTTTAGCAGACACCCAAATGTTACGGAGGGCACAGGTAACGCCATATGCTGGTATCTCTGACAACATGTAAGGCGGTTTATTTTTTAAAATTTAATTTAATTAATTAATTTATTTTATTTATTTATTTTTGTCTTGAAGTTGATCATAGCAACTGAACCTAAAATATATCTCCTTGAAACGTTTTCCCGCTCATCCAAGTGTCTTTGTCAGTCTGAGTGGTGCAGGATTTAGTCCTCCCGGTGGAACACCGACGGACTTGCAATTGCATGGTCCATTAAGGGAAACAAAGAAGAGAAAAAAAGAGTATATGTATATGCCTCTGCCCAAGAAGGCCCCATCATAGGGTTGTTGGATGTGGTCACACTGGAGCTTGGTCTTCTTTGGAACTAATGAAAGGGCAGAAATAGGCAGAAATAGGAGATAAATTGTGTCTGAAGCCTCCACCTCTGTTGAAGGAAGGGTTAACATGTACAGGTTTCTCTGACCCCTCTTTGAAACCATCTGTCTTTTCTGTCAAGAATCTGTACATTTTGGACTTCAAATGTGTTTCCTTTGTCTTTTAAATGTGAAGATACAGCAGAAACTAGTCTTGAGGTGTTTTCCTGTGCTTTTACGCCATCTTTTGTAATGGTTGTTTTGATTCCTCAGTCTACAAATGCAAAGCGACCTGGATGAACAAGAACCTTCACTGACAATGTTTTCCTGTTGTTGGCCTGTTTTTATTACATTTTTAGTGTTATTATTTGTCTAGTGTTTTTAAATAGAGCGACAGTAACAAGGTAATTTCCATTTTGAGTTTCATTCTATTCTATGGCTAGACTTGTGGATATTAAGCAGGCATTGTTTGAAGAGGTTTTTCCAATAAGGTTTTTGTAAATACATGAATATAATTGAATGTGTCTACAGAGGGAGGGTCCATTTATCAAGGAGGCCCCTGACTGCAAAGTGAATGGCAGAGTGAGAAATGACATTTATGGTGAATTTAGAAGCAGACCTGTAAATGATATGGACATAATAAAAAATAGGACAGAATGAGTTGAAGCAGGAGTTGTTCAGCAAAGTTTGTAAACAAAGATTTGACATTTATGTGTGTGTTTCAAATGAAAGGGAGCTTTCCAGCCAGATGCTGAAGTATTTGTGACAGACAATAAAGCTGATCTCAGAAATGTCTCAGGAGAAGATTTAGCTAGGTTCTTGTTTTGGTGCAGATTCCTGTGTTAGCCATGAAAAGGATGGTATGTGCACATCAAAATAACACACATTCTTTGACATATCGCAAATCTTCGACCGTTCACACAATAAATGTGAATCAGCTGGTTCTGATGTAGAGAGAAGTGGCTTTTACGGCTCTGCAACCCACTACTAAGGTAAAGTGTTGCACAAGAAAAAGCAAAGCTGCTTTTCTCTGAATCCGAATCAGCCGATTTATGTGGAGTGCATGAACACTTCACTGTTTAACTGCTTTTCTCAGTTTCCGAATCAACTATTATATTAAATGCATAAATGGTTGAAGAGTTACGATAATATATAGAATGTAAACACTGGAGCTAAAGTTACTGTATAAAAGGGCTAACAGGGGAGTTTTGCACAGAGATCCACAAAGATTCTGCCACTTAAACCCTTAGTTGAGGAAGCAGTGGCGGTCTTTGCATTGGTGACCGACAGTGCAGCTTTCTATATACACATAGTTATTTATTGTATGATGCTTCTTGCCTTCAGTGTTCCTAATTAAAAACGTATCGACTTAATTATTGTTGCAATTCAGAACTGATGATTAAAAAAATGCAAAAGCTTTTCTGTATGTGGGAAAAATCTGTGCCGTCTTTTACATATTTTGTTTTAGGGTGCTGAGGTCAAACGTTGCCTAAGGCTTCCCATTACCTTTCACCGGCACTGCGAGGCAGAGATGCATCTGTGTGAAGCTCTAAATCCAGACTGACTAGGGTTGAGTTTGTAGATTATTTACAAGCTGCTTCTCAATAGGCATGGACACATGTGTTAGATATCTAAACACAACAATTTCAATGCTTACAGCCAGTTGATGTAATAGACATCAACTCATAGAGTTCTACTGCATATCGTGGTTTAAATCTCTAGCAGATGACTTTCCCTCAGTTTATTGCATCACGGTCCCATCATGCCTTGCACGTTGTAAACAAGCCATTTGGGTAGTTTCTTGTAGGCGTCTAATCTGTAGATATTTTTAGATGTCTATTTAGAGTTTTTTTTTCAAAACATTTACCAGATATAAAATAGAAAAGCCAAGTCAAACATGTTTCTATCGGTGTGATTTTGATGTGCCATCATCCTTTTAGTCTTTTTACTATCAAATATGAGCATGACAGCATTGGTGTAGAGTCCACTTTTTTGCCTAAACTACACGTTTAAACTCAAGTGTACGCTTTAAGAATTTTGCCTCTGAGCAACAATTCAACACTGTTGTGCAGCAGAAGATAACAAAATGTGCTTTGAGCTTTTTCTAATAATAATTCGCCCTGACAATAGATGAAACCTTTTAACATCATTTTGTTCAGTAATGAGAAAAGTAAAAAAACTAAACAGAAATATGTTGGATTATTGGTTTGATGCAATTTTCTAAGACCTTTAACCCCAGGTACATTTCAGTAGAAATGTTTGCTACTTCTTGGAATATAGAACTGTGTGATTACTAGTTTCTGTTAACAAAAGGTCTGCATGATGGTGTGTAGCGGTTAGCTCCTTCCCTATGCAGAAAGAATAACCTGGTTCAAATTCCAGCTGGGACCTTTCTGTGTGAAGTTTGCGTGTTCTCCCTCTACATGTGTTGATTTTCTCCTGCTTCCTCCACAGTTCATCAACATGTTTCATGGGTCAACTGCTGTCTGCAAATAGCTCCTGTGTGTTTGTGTGACCCTGTGACAAACTAGTGACCTGATTGGGGCGTACTCCACCGTCCAGCAAACCTGTGACCCCAAAAGGGATTCAGTGGGTTCTGGGGATGAATGTAGAAATGCAGTATTTATTTTTCAACTAGTTGTAACCCCACTTAAATGTACTGGCAATATTTTGTAATGTTGGTCTTTGGGATTTGTTAGGAGTGATCATCCTGTTATTGTTCTGATCTTCGACATGTGCTCAAAGCACTGAGGAAGAAAAAAGACCTGAGCGAGGTCAAAAATCAAGAAAAAGACTGAAGTTGTAGTTCTTCAAACTATATTTGAATTAAGCCAAAAACTAATTTCCAACAGTTAGTGTGTACCCTGGGAAGATGCTGAATCTGGTGAAAACCTATGTTGGACTTTGATAAATTGTGGGAAAATACGTTATCTCAGTGAGTTTGTGTCTTATTTGCCTGCTATATCCATTGGTAAAGGGATTCACTGGTTTACCAAAAAAAAAGAGAAAAGTAGTGACATGGAAACCAAAAGTTACAGAAAAAAACAGCTGAGGTAACAAAGAAAATATGTAATTAAATTGTTCTGTAAAGTTAATGTGTGAAATCTCCTCAGTTCACCACGTGCTGCAGGCTAACTACACAGTAAGCTAGTTTGACTTCAAGTCTGTTGTTTGTGGCAAAACAAAAAAAAGAGCCGATAATTGTTTTACAACAAACAACTTTTGTTTGACTCAGACCCATTTTCAGTGGCAAATTCAAATTACAAAAGGGAAAAAATTTAGGGATCAGTGACACAAACAAAGCACATGGAGGAAGCTTGGAGTTCTATATATAGGCCTGGAAAGGTGATAAGCAAAGCAAAAATATGAACAAAAAACAACGACAACCTTTTGTAAAAACGAAATAAGTTAAATGTCTTTATTTGTCCAAATAAATTCAAAAATGAGAAGTGCTATAGGAGTATGAATATGTGAATTAAAAAACTCACTGTGAAGAGCGCTTCAGAACAGTTCCAAAAGCACTTGTTGAAGCTCATGTCGGTGTAGGCCACTTATCTAGCTGCTTCCAGCCATTCTTTGATGAATGGATGCTCTCACCTGAAGCCAGGACAGAGCGCCAGCATTGCACTGATGTTTTCATGTATCAAGTCCCTTCAGCCTGACTGAGAGTGGAATCAGCTCTGTCACTGCTCGTTTTTGTAGCATCATTGAAACTTTGATTGAGAGGAAAACAGTTGCTTTTGTTTTTGTGAGTTATCTGATTTGGTTTCTGCTTTGTGGGTTTGAAATACATCAGCTGGGCTCCTTTGGAGGTAGGAGCTTTAGTGTACGCCTCAATGTTCCATTTCTTGCTGCCTTTCTTTAGTTATTTGTTTAAACCCTTTAACACTATAGCTTTAGCTCCAGTGATAACATCCTTTCAACTACTAAAATGCTTACATTTACAGGGGTCTCGGCAACCCGTGTCAAATGAAAAGTCTATGTAAACGTGTGTAAACATGCTTTTTAGGCTTCTGCGAAAGATTACAGGTTTGATTTCTTCCCTGCCCACTCTGAGTGTCCTTGAGCAGGACACTGAACCCTCATTGCTCCTGATGATTCTTGGTTGGCACCAGTGTTTGGCAGTGGAGCCGCCATCAATGTGTGACTTGTGTGTGCATGGGTGAACTGGGCAGCAAAGTGCCTTCTAAAACCGCAGTAAAGCGCTATGTAAGAGTGCGTCTTTTACCAATTACCATATAAGTGCAAGGCCAATGTGAAAACCATGTCAGAATCAGCTGATTCACACAGATCCTTTGAACTGTTGGCGAGGTATGATATGCCAAAGAGTGTTTTTAGGTGTTGCTGGTAACATTTCCAGATGTTAAAGAGTTAACCAACGTGGTGTGTATCTTCCAATTAACATCCATGCAGCATCTCTGTTATGCAGCACAAGCTGAGGCTTATAGATGTTAGCTTTGCACCAGTAGGGTGCTAAATCTAAATCTGTGCGTGGAGGAGTCACAGTTTGAGGAAAAGATCAAAAATAGTATGAATTAACCAATAACAACAATAGTAACTTACAGGACAAAATAAAATGTTTATTTTCTTCTTTGTAACATTTTTTTGTGTTAACACAGACATTAACAGAGCAACGTGAGTCATATAAAAATCAGTCTGAATTAATCTGAGAGTTACTACAGCTGATCCTAATGCAAACAAGATTCCTGAAGCTCAAACTCCTAATGAGCCATGCCCCATGTGTGTTTCAGATCATTACTCTGTTGGGTACACTTCGTTCTTTACAGTTAAAAATATTCATGACCTTTAAGAAAAGTCACTCCTGTTGGAGAAAATGCTTGACAGAGCGGGCTGGGCACCGTCATATATTTTGGGCTTGCTCGAAAATTTTATCATTTTGGCTTCAAATTAAGCAAAATCTAGAAAAACTGGTGGGTATTGGCTTACAACACTCATTTGAGATACTACATCTTGGGGAAAAACAACTAATCTTGAAGATAGTAAGAAAAAGTGCATGAATACTTTTCTGTTGAATACAGGGAAAAAAGTATTACAAGAAAGTGGCTTTCTGATATTGTTGTTAATTTTGATGACTGGGTGAATGTTGTTCATGTTGAATTTTGAAAGCCCACTTAGCTGTATAGATATTAAAACATATCAAGACCAAATTAGACAACAAAAAGGAAAACCCAAACAAACAAGCATTTTGTTCCTGAAAATTCACTCTTCAAAGTTTCTTTCTTGTCCACAATGGAGATCTGAAGGACAACATCGATAATGGCATCAGTTTGAAATCAGATTACTCTGCTGCTCTGTGGAAAAAATATAATGGAGTCCAAGCTGGGTCTTCAAACAAAGCAGCAATCTGAAACATGAAGCCAGAATGATGACTGCATGTCTACCTGAGAACAATGACCCGATGACAGGGAAACCCAAACCCACAACCTGGCACTTTGAGGGCAACTAAGACAGATCCAGCTTATACTAAGACAGATCCAGCTGATACTAAGACAGATCCAGCTGATACTAAGACAGATCCAGATGATACTAAGACAGATACAGCTTATACTAAGACAGAATGTGTGAAACGAAGTGCTGAGAGAAATTTCTGAAAAGAGAAAAGTTGTTTTAAAAATAGTTTAAAGACCCACTCTACTCCGTACTTAAATGTAACACTAATTCTTACAGAGTACCAGATAGTGTAGGCTATCTTTATTGACACTTTATCCAGTCTACAAAAACAGGATTCATTGTTTCTTGCACTCCAAAGCAGACATACATTTAATTTTTTTCTTACAATATTCAATAAAATGAATCTCTCATTTTCTGTTCCCGTTTCTTTCTTTACTGTCCACCTTTCTTTGAATTCTTCGATAGAAACTAAAATAAAAAACTTTATTTTTCAGCGTTTCACTCTGTCTGCCATGTCCTTTTCACTGTTGATTTTAATAAGCTTAGATTTGCGGTCTTGCTATATTTCATTAAACCTTCAATTGAAGATTTTCTGTCAAATTTCTTTTTCTTCTTTGTCCCCCAGGAGTTGTGTTCACACCAGGTTCTATAGTAATCATCACAGCTGTTTTTGATTCAGTTAATTAGAGCCTCTTCAGTATTTAAGTCTGTGGTTTTTCAGTTAGTTGCTTATTTTTTCTTTCTTTGTGGAGTCAGTTTGTCGTGTATTCTTTTTGTTTAAACATTATATTAATTCCCCATAGCCAGTCTTTCCCTGCTTTTTATTTTTGTCCACATTCATGTTGTTTGGAGCACTTGGATAATCTGGAGCAGATTAAAACAGAATAAAAAGGTGACGCTCAGAAGTCAATCAGTCCCATTCATACTTTGACACAAAACTTTTCTTTTTACTTTGGCAAAGTTTTTGCACAGAAACCAGTTTGACTGCTGAGTTGACCATTTTCAGGTCATTGAAGCACTTTATTGATGAGCTACACAATTAACTTTTCTTTTTTTTTTACTGGTTACAGTTCCACAGTTTTTATTTGTGTAGCACATGTTGTACACAAACATTTTGTCGTGTTTTAAAGAAGATACCGGGGCATTTCCAGACCAGCTTCAGATTCACTCTGAGTGTACAGTATAGGCCGCAGCTTTTTGCAATTGTTAAAATGTATCAAAAACCCAGTTTCTGAGCATGTCAGGGAAAACCTTAAGAAGCACCATATGTGCTGGGCTGTTAAAGAGCTGTTTCTGAATGCACAAATGCTTGGACAGTCTGTGCTTGCTGGTGCTGGGGGGGCCCCATGTGGTAACACTTGGGAAGTGCCGTATTCTGTTCACTATTTGCATTCTGGAATTATGAACCTTTCAAGCCTTTAAAATGTATTTCACTCTTAAACCTTTTGGGGTAGGGGTTTCAGACTCCAGGCCTCAGGGGTTAGTATCCTAATGGAGCATCCAAATGGTTTTTAGGTCCAGCCTTATTCAAATTTCAACAACTTTATTTATTCCAAAGGGGGAATTCCCTTTTAAGGTACTTTAAAAATATTGGTTATCTATCCGGGCCGGGGCCGTCAGAGCCACACTGCTGCTCGGGCGTAAATGCCATGTTTTTTGCGGTCCTTGAACGGACTAATGGCAACAAGGTAGCTCCAAATCCCAAACAGACTCTTTGTTTGTTCACGAAGTCCGATGTTTTAGGTCCGTAATCCAGGCGAAATAAACAGATAAATATCTGTTTGCTTAAACTGCTTAGCTTCAAAAGGTAGTTTATGAAAAAAATGACACTGCATGAACACCTTAAAAAAACAATACCATAGTTCCTCAATACGAAGAGGCACAATAGCATACAATTAAACATAAATAACAGAAAATGACAACAGTTTGCATGTTCAGTTGAGTGGATTGCACTGATTGATGATGTCAACATTTAGCAGCTGGACTTCCCTGAGAACAAAGGTTGTCTTCCTCCTCTGGGTTCTGCATCTCGGACTGTGAAGTTTGCATCATAAAGAAAGCCGCTCTAACTCAGGATGCAGAACATGAGACTATCTCATGTTCTCATGAGAACATGGCATCCTGGAGGATCCTGTGGGCTTTTTTATATGTCTCTATCACATAAAGTGGCAACTAGCGTTGTAACGATTTGTTTAAACAATTCGGTTCATATCATAATTTGTGGTTGCTGATACGATTAATAGTTGACATTGATTCATTTTTGAACGATCCGATTCACTGACCTAGAAGAGATCCAGAACATCTTTGTCCAAAACTTCAACCAGTGTAACTCCGAGATAAATACCTGGTACTGAACAGTGCAGGTGAAGTTTTCCAGATTCTTTGTATTTCTTGCAAGATAATCAAGTGTAAATAAATATGCGTACAAACAAGTAAACAAACACTGTACGGTCACGTCTTTGCTTAATTCAAAGTGTTTCTACACATTGAACTGGAATGATGTTTGATCAGTTTTTGCTGCATCACATGTGGGTGATGTACTTGATTGTTTTTTCGTTATCGTAAATAAACTTACCATGTCTCAAGCCAAATGGTATTGATTACTGATATCAGTATCTCATTTTATAATGGTTTAGGTCAATTCGATTAACAACTTACCTCAGACAGATTAATCTGGTTGGATCAATTAATCGTTACAACACTATCAATCATGGTTGCCAATGGGTTCAAAGCCCCACTCACACATAAAATCAGGCTCACCACCAAGGAATGAAAGTCTGACTCGAAATAAAGACTGAGGACTAAAGTGCAGAGTGAGAATAACACTACAAGTTTGTGAAATGTCTTTTAACAATCCTGTATTGCAACAACACGAGTCCAGTCTGACCAGCTGCTCCTCAGAAAGGAGACCGTTGAGGATCACATCTGTGTATGCAGGACACATATCGATGATTTGGATCAGCTGCGTATTCCGTCATGCTCGGCTTGAACTATAAAATTAGCTTTCTGATCAAAGCGCAGCAGTGTCTCATGTCAGCACCTCATTACAAGTTAGAGTTGCAATATCACAAGTTCACAGACTCATTTCTCATTAAATGATGCGTTTCTCTAATTCCCTTCGAATATTCACCCATCCCATCCATCCATCTTCTGAACCCGCTGAATGCCTTTCAGGGTTGCTGGAGCAACCCCAGCTCCCAAAGAGCGACGGCAGGGACCACGTTGAGCAGGTCACCAGTCTGTTGCAGGACATATTTCAAATCTGAATGATGTCTTTTAAAAGTTATTGGAGTTTTAAACTCTTGGCTCAAGCTAAGCTACTAATGTTTGTGCACAGAGATGTCACATCAGACAGTCTCACTTGAAAGCTTCAAACATTGAAGGTATTTCCTCTGTTCTCATCATGTTTCCCCCAATTACTCTCTTCCCTTAAATATCTGAGACACTGATGAAATGAGGTGAAGATGGATGTGCATGTTGTGGAGCTTCACACTCTTGACCCAGAGTCCGATCTGGAATTTGTAGTGCAAGAACAATGACCCCAAAGACGCCTGCAGAAAGTTTCCGACTGGTAAATGAAAAGCTAAGTAGCTTCTTTCACATTTATTACAGAATAAAAATAAAACAAGAACGTGTGTGTTTTACCCTGGAGGTGGGGCTTGTAGCGCATTCTCCTCCTGGTGGGAGGTGTTCTCATTGGTTCTCACTGGTCTCGGTGAGGACCCAGTTGGTTTCGTGAGGATGGGAGGGACTGGGGTTTTTTTTTTGAGGATTTCTCAAAAATGCGTGAATGGTTTTTATAGTGGGGAATGAACAGTATAATACACTTAAAAGCTCAAAAAGTTAATTTTTCATGTTATAGGCCCTCTAAAGTATTCACAATACAACATGTTCTTGAAATGAGATCAACTTTAGACTTTAAACTTTAACCTGTGACTTTAGAATGGTTTACATTCCAGGATTCTGTCACACATTGAATATTGAATTCAATCCGCAGACAAGATCATCGAAGCGGAAATAACTGTACACAACTTACTCTGATCCTAAACCAAAACGGTTCCAATTAGGGAAAAAAGCTTTTATTAAAGGTTATAATAGAAAACATTTTTAATTAAAAAAAAACAGCTTTTTATGGGCTTTGATTTAACGTGAAAAGATTTATTCGATGGTCGCCCTACATGATGGCTGGTCGCATAAAAGTTTTGGTGTTTTGGTGTGTCTGCCAAGCCAGAGAAGTGAGCCATATAAAAAGGTTTTAGTACAATCTTAAAAATCAGTACAAATATCTAGGAAAAAATTATATTCTTTGATTTTTTTTGCTCAACATCGTACCACATGATGGTACATATGTTCCATATTTGGACAACAACTCAAAAGTTAGTGATTTTTCTAAATTAAAAAGCTGGTGTCGTTTTAACAAGAAAATGGGCACAAAAAAAGCAAGGTAGGCTGTACGCAGCTTCAGTACTAACAAAACAACCACCTGTGTTTTTGTTGTAAGCTGTAAAAAAAAAATCTCTGAAACTTTGGATGATTAACCAGGAAAAACCTTTAATTACTGAATCAAAGAAAATAACTTTTTATTCACAGAAAAAGATATTTCCATATTGTCCTTTTACATAAATAGTGTATTTAGTACATCATCTTTAATACCACTATTTAACATTACTGTACAAACAGACAAATTATCTTTTAAATAGTCATTTGTGTGTGTGTGTGCGTGTGCGTGTGCGTGTGTGTGTGTGTGTGTGTGCGGCTGCTATGCATTTGTAATTGTTGATACTGGAGAGGTTCTTACAAGCCCATGCAAAGCACAGCAACACAGTTAGGACTGTTTTAGAGGATTTGGTAAAGCTGTGGAGGTGAGGCTGCTTCTTGGATTTCTAAGTCCTTTTGTCACAACAAGCACCCCTCATTGATAAATATACAGTGAAAATGTGTCTGATCTGTTTCCATATGCTTAAAAAAAGATTCTGACAGTACTATTCATTTGCTGCAGAGGTTGTCAAGATGTCTTGATGTAGCGAGCACTGGAATTAAGCTACAAAAAGTTACCCAAAAAAAATCCAAATGAAAGCTGAATGAATCAACAACAATTTTCTGTGTTCGTGCAAAAGCAGATACGGTGAGGATTTAGTTCAAAAATAAATGAGCTTGTGCAGATTGACCATTTGCTGTACGGCTACAGGTCAGAATGGTGCTGGTAACATGAGTTTCCTTTGTGCCTTCTTTTGTAGCTGTAGGAAGTGCAAACACTGTGCTTCGCTTGGAAAAAGTCGCTGTAAAGATTGTCTTCTATGCAGTAAAGAGGTGGGGGGCAGGGAGAGATACAAATCAGTGTGCTGTTGGTGAGTTGAAAGGGTGCGAACAAATTCACACCTTCATTTTACAGCTAAACCACGTCTTTTTCTTCACAACGGAGCTAGAAAAAAATAAGAAAATGTGTCAGCAAAGCCGTTGCATGTCCAGTGCGCTGCTGTTACAGAGCGAATGGAGTGCAGAGGAGATGCAGGCCTCTGTACAGTCACTGCCCAAGGCTCGGTAACTGTCTTCACAGGGATAAATATAGACGGTCCCCTTTGGACGCATGTATAATTAACACGACTGCTGCAACGTTTGTAACCACAAGGGGGCTCACTTTCTTCACAAATACACAAACCAGCAAGTGTTTTTCATATTTTGCAGCCAACATTCCTGCATTATTGACATGATTTCATGGATTTTTGTACAGGTAATCACAATCCGATGAATCGTCATTAATACTTCAAAAATATGGTGTTTTAGCTGATAAAATACACAGATTGTGAACCACTCCGAGTACAAAGCTGAACCTTGGGCAGCTCTGTCAGATTACACCTTCATCCAATCCAAATTATTCAGCTACAGTGCAAAAATGTACAGTAAATTTTTCATTTCACTTGTAATTTAAAGCAAATGTAAAACAACTTTTACAGTATATGCACACTACAGAGTAAACATTGTAAGTATATGTAACATTAATCACTCTGTACTTTAACTATACGCTGTCTAAACTCCCAAACAGTGTGCTAAATATATTTACAGACAGTGCGCTTTGAATTTACATTCATTTCTTAATTATAATAAAGGACAATACCAAAGAAGACATGCACAAGATCGAGAGAACACGCCAGCGAGGAGACACAGAGGAAAACACAGCGTCTGGACATAACAATCACACAAGCTGATTTATGACTTTCAATGGATCACAGCTTGTCTCAAACTGAGGACAAAATGGAGGCAGCTAGAAATGAAACCAATGTATTTCAAGTAATAAACACATCTGTTGGATTCAACTCAACATAATAAACAACGAAAACCTGTAAGAAAGAATCAGCATGAAGACAGACGATGATGTGGGAGTCCAAAACTACAATTCTTCTAAAACGGTTTTGTCTGGTAATATCTTAATGATACAACTCCTGTGTGATAAAATGAAAACAGACTACTTTGATCATATAAAAACATGAGGTATTTGCAAAAATTGTAAATAAAATTGTTAAATATTACACTGTAAACTGAAAATGTTTAGCATGTTGGGGAAAAACCTCACTGTGGGACTCATGACCTCGTACTGAAAACGCAGTAATTGGTAGCGCAAGTTCAAGAAAAACGATTTATTATTGCTGTACAAAATGTTGGTTATTGGTGAGAAATTACTTGTGCATTAAGACTGTTTGTTTACCAAACTGATGATTGCTCAAAACATAAAAAGTAGAGGTACGATAATAATGATGTTTTTTTAACCAGATTTTGGGAACTGAAAAGAATTTCTTTAGCCTTTAGTTACCCAACCGTTAACTTAGATTACTTTGTCCAGATTACTAAAAATTTACTTTTATTGGCAGTCAGTTCATTCTATGAAGTATATAAAA
This sequence comes from Oryzias celebensis, assembly GCA_014656515.1. Taxonomy (NCBI): domain Eukaryota; kingdom Metazoa; phylum Chordata; class Actinopteri; order Beloniformes; family Adrianichthyidae; genus Oryzias; species Oryzias celebensis. Next base: position 27,411,330 of record BNCR01000017.1, on the reverse strand, counting down.
ACAACGTGTACTGTTGTGCTCTAGTTATTTTGTCGTGTGATTTCTAACAATTAAATTATTATTTGCAATGTGAAAAAAACTATTTGGAACCTCTAGGTAGTTGTTTAATTGTCCTTCATATGTCTTATAAACCATTTTTTCACCTTCAAACTCTTGACTAAATATGAATGTTCTAATAAAATGCCTTTAATGGACCAACAGATAACCATAGACTCATAGCTCATTACCAGTGTATTGAAACAAATGCAGCAATACTTCGCTAATTTAAATCTCTGTTACTTATTTGTTTTCTCAAACACACAATTAATAGGTTTACCAATAATTGACATCACACTTTACGCTACCACTTTTTATTTAAACCCGAACTGGAATTCTCAAGTTTTATCATGTTGCCATGTTGGGTGTGTATTATTTAGGGAGCAAATAGAAAAAAATGTTTTTCTAAGATGTATCACATGCATGAGAGCCCACAGCTTATAAAAACAACTGATTTGTGCTTTTAGATTCATCAAGCATAATGAGAATTTGGGATCTATATTGTTTTTTGTTCCAGAAATTTCTAATCAGGAATTTCGGGGTCAAGACGCAGCTCTGTGCTGATGCTAACAGGAAGCTGAGTTTGCTCAGTCAGCTCTTCTCATGTGCTACTTATCCCAGTCTGACTTCACCTCCTCACTTTCACAGTCTGACAAATGAGGGGACCTGCAGAGCTGTGCTGTTGAGGTTCTCTGAGGAGAACCTTTATTCCCCCCTGGTTTCCTTGAGCAACTGTGGTTAAAATGCATAAAAAAACTACAAATAAAAGAGCTTCATATAGTTTCGTGAAGAAAGGATCAAGTAGTAGAAGCTAAAGAGCCTCCTTTCACAATGAAAAATGAGAAACTATTGTACTTTGTGTCACATAAAGAGAACATGTGTTGAAACTGTCAATATAGGGAAGTTTAGAGGCCTCTTTAGCTCCATTTAAAGTCTTAGTCACAACTGGCCATATGGGTGAATCCGGGGTGTCTGCCGGTGAACGTGGGCAAACCTGTGTGAGACATGCAGGTGGCCCAAACAAAATATGGTGGTAAACCACTCAATGAGCCCTTGTGAGGCTTGGAGACGCACGTTCGAGCAACCGCTTCCAATGAAATGTCTTTGTAAACATGTGTTTTGGACTTCCACGTTCAACCCTCTAGCTCCCATAAGACGCAACCACTCAAGGGACTCTTCACGGGCCCAGTCAACCCGAAAACCTGCAGAACCCATTACGGGTCAACCCCCCATGTGGTGCATGTGACTAAGGCTTAAGCAAAACATGAGGTACTTCTGAGATCAGAAGCACAATGCTATAATACTGATTTCAAAAGAAGCAAACACTTAAGAACCTGAAACCAACATCTGTAGACATGTAGCTCTAAAGAAGAAGTCAAAGTGGGAGCTTCGGTGTGTTATCGCTGTTATTTTGACCAAAGGATGTCAGTGGGATACAATGAAAAGTTGAGGAAAATGTTGGCATAAGTGGAGGTTTTCTGAGTCTTATTGCTTTTCCTCTCCTGAACAAATTCAATTCACTCTACTCTGTTACATTCACTCAGCCCTAACTTTCAGTGCTTTGACTTTCAGTTATTATTTTTTATAAGCCAAACAAAGGAATAAATTGGTCTTAAATTATCCCCAAAGTCTGTCAGCCATATGTTTGTGTAAATGCATGATCTACAGTATTTACAGCACATATGGATTCACACAGTACATGAGCATGTGCATTTGAATACAAGTGTAAAAACAAACAAACTGAAAAAGTGTCAAGGCTCTTCTCATGGGCCTCCAGGTCATTTATTCAAAGCGTTCGTAGTTTCTTGTCTGCCTCACGCGGGGAACCATGTCCTTCAGGAGCCTGTGACCACAAACACAAAGTATGTCAACAAAAAAATAAAATCAAAACAACCTGTATGTCCCTGTGCAGAAGTTCATGTTTCCACGTTTGGTTTAAATTTTACCTTATGCCCTACGTTTGACTATGCTATTTGTGGAATCAGATATCTGACACTTACTTGACCCCATAAGCCAGAATGATGAGACCAATAAGAACTCCAATTGTGCCGTCCAGAAACCAGACATCGGGGTGTTGGTGGAAGACTTCAGCGCTTATGAGAATGGAGAAACCCATGATGGCTCCGACCAGAGAGTTAAACCCTAAACACAAAAATGCAAAAATCAGCTCATCTGTGACTTTAAATTTTCTTAAATTGTGTCTTAGTGGGTCTACAAGTACACTGACTGTTTCTAAGAGCTGGAGCGAGACTTCACCATTGACTGTATATAGAGAACCGGACAGAGTGGGTGTGATGTCACCCTTAAAAAATCTAAATTGATGCAATCAACCTGATGCTGACTTCAGCCGCGTCCAATTTTTCTGACGGGTGGATGGATGGATGGACGGACAACTATCATGAACCTAAAATAAATATTCATCCATCCATCCATTTTCATCCGCTTATCCGGGACCGGGTCCCGGGGGCAGCAGTCTAAGTTTAGATGCCTAGACTTCCCTCCCTCTGACGACTTGCTCCAGCTCCTCTGGGGGGACCCAGGGTCGTTCCCAGGCCAGCCGAGAGACATAGTCTCTCCAGCGTGTCCTGGGTCTTCCCCGGGGCCTCCTCCCAGTGGGACATGCCCGGAACACCTCACTAGGGAGGCACCCAGGGGGCATCCAAACCAAATGGCCGAGCGGCCTCCACTGGCTCCTCTCGATGTGGAGGAGAAGCGGCTTTACTCCGAGCTCCTCCCAGGTGACAGAGCTTCTCACCCTATCTCTGAGTGAGCGCCCAGCCACCCTACGGAGGAAGCTCATTTCAGCCGCTTGGATCCGGGACCTTGTTCTTTCGGTCATGACCCAGAGCTCATGACCATAGGTGAGTATTGGGGTGTAGATCGACCAGTAAATTGAGAGCCTTGCTTTCTGGCTTAGCTCTCTCTTCACCACGACGGACCGATACAGCGACTGCATGACGGTGGACACAGCACCAATCCGTCTGTCGATCTCACGCTCCGATCTTCCCTCATTCGTGAACAAGACCCCAAGATACTTAAACTCGTCCACTTGGGGAAGGAGCACTCCACCCACGCAGAGAATAAATAGCAACTTTCTTTTTCATTAAAGGTAAAGACTCCTCCTCTGTTTCCTCAATGGCTCTTTCCGAAGACTTTTACTTTTTAACTTTAGCTTTGGGGTTTAATTTAACGGTCTGAGCATCCGCTTTAGGGCAGTGACATGAGAAGAGGCGAACAACTTGACACGCATCAAGACTAAGTCATAGATCAATGTGGTGGACAGAATCCGGAAGTTTTCCAAAATAAAACTTCCTTCAGAAACAAAACAGAAATAATCTAAAATACGGGATGTTGGCCTGGGCCTATATATGCTTTTTGTCTGCATGCGGCCTGATACTGGTCTGTAGCCCTGGAGTTGGGGACAACCGCTCTAGTGAAACCTTGAAAGTGCACTTGTTCCAATAGAAATCCTGTGATGTGGACGAATGAGAAGCTTCAGAGTTACTGTCTTCTCTCTTTTTTAAAACCTGACTGCAGCTGTGCTCCAGCTCGGGGTTATATTGTCCTGCCTGCACTAAACATAAAATCTTTGGGGAAATAAATCGAGGCTCGAAGAAGAGCAACCTCAGGTTTATTGCATTGATAGTGTATGCATTGGAGAGCAACACCCTGGGATCTTGGTGTGTAGTTTGTGCTGCTTATGTCTCAATGTGCATGCGTTAACAACCTCCCGATAAAAATACAAGCAGACATGCTCTTTTTAATCTTTTTTTTTTTTTCTGGATCATGAACCCTGAGCTCCAACTGTTGTAGGTCTTTATTGGTTTAAATGAACGTGTGTGTGTAGGTGATACCATCAGTGATGAGGGCTCGACTAGTCAGCCTTCTTCCCAGCAGAAACTTGGCCACAGCCAGTATAGCACACGTGAGGCCGCTCACTATGGATACACTGAAGAGGAAGTCATCCTGGAGACAGGCAGGGACGAAAGGCTTTTAAAACACATGCAAAGTGACGAAAGTTCATCGATTTAAAGATCTTAAAGACAGGAACAACTCGCCTTCAAGTGTGAGCAGCATTTTGAGGATATTGCCGACACTGCTTTTGTCACCTGCAGGCATTGTTTTTGCTTTCCACTTAAGCTCAAGGTCACAGTGCTCTAAGTCATGCGAGGGTTTGGTTTTTTCACCACAGATATGAAATACATTCAGCAATAACTAACACCTGACCCCTGAGTATTGAGCTCCCTGATTTAATTGGCTCTCAGTAGGAAACAGCAGAACAGACAGAGAGAGAACAGAACAGGGGATGGCACAGCTACATTTTTTTATTTCTGTTTTCATCTCCCACTCAAGATATTTTATCAAGGCCATTCCGGAGATCTGGATACAATAGGATTTCATAGGTATAACCTGGGTTTTTATAATTGTTGGATCTTTCTTTAGGACTTGAATACCAACTCAAATGGAAATTGTGTTTTTTTAACATTCTCTTGTAGACATCTTCTCATGATGGACGACATTTAAAAAGAAAACTAAGCTTAGAATTGCATTACTGAGTATTTCTTCATTCAAATTGTTGTGAATCAGAAGCAGAAGAAAAGCTTCTGTTTGAAAAAGAGTTTATTTGTGATGTAGAAAATACGCTTGGCGGCGACAAGGTCTGTTTTCTGATGCATCCTCTTGTAGATGACTAACTAGATCCACGTACGTCTTCATTTTCCTTGTCCAAGCTGGAATCTGGCTCAGAACTGTTGGGTTAGGAGTGTGGGAGGCTATAAGCTAGCAAAGGAGAGGGCAAACAGAGAGCTCGCAGCAACAGGGAGGGTAAAAGGGGGCGGGGTTGCTCCAAACCAACGGTCCCACCCACAACTCAGAGGTGACTTTCTGAAGAACTTCTGCCGCTCTGCAGAAACTTTGTCCAACACAAAGACACAGGTTTTATGATTTTTGACTAAAAACTGTATAATCATCATTCAAAAGACACTGGGAACGCTTAAAATTAGATCAAATTAATTGGAGTGGGACGTTCCTACACTAAAATATAAACTCAAACTTCTAGTGCTGATAATGTTGCATGAAGAAATGACACATTTTAGTAAAGGTTTGCTTTTTTAAGGTAACTCAAGCAAATAAACTCTATTAGGCAACTATTGATTCCATGTGCCCTTCAATTTGTTTGTACTGTATGCATGAGGGCAAGTATTTCTGTTTATGATTAGGAGCAATTAGAATGTTAAGAAGATTGTGTATCTTTGCTTTATTTATTTTCAAATCAATTTTAGTTAGTATTCTGAATAGATTTGATTAATCTGTGTATTTACACATTTCTAATTGACTTTTTTAATTGCTTGAACTAAACCAATCAATTAAAATCTAAAAACTATTTAATCCAGGACTCCATTTAATTTATAATTATCTTGAAATGAAAAAAGAAAAAAAAACACCAAAGAGCATGTTTTTATACAATTGAAAATAAATTCAGACATGTAGGATCTTGTAAAAGTGTACATTGAATCTGTTAATAAAAAAGAGCACATGGGACAACCTTTCATCAGTAATGTAAAACACAAGTTAAAACATTCCTTAGATAACTGCTGTTCATCTTACAATAGCTGCTGTTTTTTAACTATTGTATTTTAGGACTTCTTATTGTTTTTACTTTATATGTCTTTAGTTCTATACGTGTTGATGAAAGTTCCTGATTGATTGATTGATGGTGTTTTGTGTAAACCTTTAATCAAATATGGTGGTGGTGGCAGTGCGGTGGTCTGCTTTTCCTGTGCTGTAAAACCCTGAAGGATAAGGTGGAGCATCATTTCATGAGCTCAAGCTCAGGATGACTAAAGGCCTGCAGAAGGAGGATGATTAGAAAAGTCCTAGAAAGTCCAGCTTTGATTAATTTGATAAAGTTCAGACTAAATCCCATTAGAGCACTGTCATGATGACCTTACACTGTTTATTCAAGCTGGAAGGGCTTGCAGCTAAAAATAGACAACTGCTTACTGAGCTATTAGTTTTTACATGGAACAGTCAAAGTTTTTTTTTGTGTTTTTTGTCTCCAAAAATATTCAGATAAAATATCAAATAAAATAAGATAAAATAATGTTGAATCCAGTTTTTTACCCTTTTGGTAAATGTAATTATTAGTGTGTCAAATATCCAAGAAAATTAAACAGTTGTGTCAAAAAATGCATTAAATCTATAATGTCAGGGGCAGGTAGGTCTAAAATGATGTCATAAAATAGAAGTATAGAAAAAGACGTATAATGTTAAACTTTGATTGAGGAAATCAAACATTGCAGACATAAAATAGAACAGGGACATGGCTGACACTGAAATCTGTCTGAATTTTAAAAAAAGCAAATGACGGAAATGGGCTGAAGAGATAAAAAATAAAACAAGCAGGTGTGTGGATTAAATTAATCCAAGCAGGAGTAATAGATTACAACCACAGAACAGAATAGGGAATCAGGGAGACCAAGAAAACAATTAAAAAACCTTGCAAAAAGGAAAAATGCAACCCAACATTAAAACAGAAATTAAAAAAACAAATAAATCTGACTTTTTTTTAAGTTTGAACACAAAAATAGCATAGATATTAAAGTGGTATTGCTTGATATTATGCACCTTTGATGTGACAGAAAACTTTGATTTTTTTATGTTCTTCTCAGTGCAGCTGGATTTTAGTTTCCATGTTTGAACTTTTCTTTCTGTGAAAGCTGAATATCGCTTCTAAAACAAGCCGTCTTCAATGCTGTGTAAGATTAAAGTCTTCTAACATATTCATTTTTAAGCTTTTTAAGTATACATTTATTTTGGTAATAAATCCTGCATCAGTGGATGTACTGTCCTTAAATCTCGGTCGGTGTCTGGTTGCTTCAGTTTCTCCTCTTAAGAGAGAAGGAAGGAGTCGCTTTCAGCTCTGCTTAATCAGGTACCACATGCAGACAGACAGGCACAGCTGCAACACAGAACGTGATGTGAATCCAAATGTCGGATTTCTTCACCTTCTGGCCACGACATGATTTGCCCAAGGTGGCAGCATTTAAGAGCGCTTTCTCTTGGCATTTGAGCTTGGAAGAAGAAGCAACAGCAAAGGTTTGAAAGTGAAACCATGACCAGAGAACAGTTGTTGCTCCTCTGAGATGTCTCTCACATCGCTGAATACACTCTGCCATTCTTCTAGTTACTAAGTCTGCCAAAAAGGTAGAGGTAGAAGAAGGAAAATATACATGATAATCATCAACCAGCGTATTTTCTACAAATAATCTCCATAATCACCACTTTTTCTTCTGCTTCTGGTTCACAATTTGAATAAAGAAATACTCCAAAATGAAATTTAAATCCCAATTTTCTTCATTTATGTCCTCCATTGTCAAAGAAATGCTATAAGAACATTTTTAAAACAATTTAAATTGGAGTGGGTCACATATGTTCTGATTTAAAATAAAGCTTTACTGAATAGACTCAAGGGGAGGCAGGCAGTAGCTCTGCCGAACTGCAGAGGGCGCATGTGAGCTCAAGGTTTTTTTTCAGTAGTTGCTAATAAAGTTAAAAATTAGTCCATTCTTTATGCTTTGGTCCGACTGACTGCACAATGATTTATGCAGTCTCTCAGCTCCAAAGATTTGTTGAAATTGGATGTTTGGTCCATGCCTGAAGACTGGAGCTGGAGCTTTTGAGTTTCAAATTTCAACATTTAAAAGGAGAGGAATGACTTCTGCATCAAAGTCCCAGATTTTTGTCCAGAAGAAGAGGCACTTGGACTTTAATTACAAGTAAAGGTAAATGAAAGGTCATGAAAACAGAATGAAACAGTGTGTCTCCGGCTCCATGCAGACTTTGAAATGCTACACCTTCATCTGCCCACGTCCAACATTGACAGTATATTGAAGCACACAGCATTAAAAGGGGTTGGAATATTATGGCCTCTATTGTTTGATGTTTCAGGTTACTGTGTGTGCACACGCATGTTAGTGTGTTTGTGTGTGTGTAGCCTCACCACTTCTGGAGGCACCCTGGTTGCCAGATCGTGGATGGCCTTTCCCAGGATACACAAGGAGGACAAGACAAACACAACCCCCAGAATGACGCACGCTCTGCACAGAATCAGACAAACCGACGGATGTTTGCACTTCTCACGATGATGCAGTCAATGCTGTGGCAACTGTGGTCAATCATTTCCATGATAGCGTGACTTGCTTTCAATTTCATACTTTCACAAAATGTATTTCAAAGGATTTTTCAAGTTTATCTGAATTACTAGTTTATGAACATATTGTTGGGTAAGTGTTGAGCAGTCAATTTGAAGTTCATCAAAAGGGGGGCATCCAGTATGGATTTGACGCGGTGTGAACGCAGAATTATTGTGTGGAGACAGAGTGCTGGTCTCGTTCGAACAGTTCCATTCATGTTTGGGTCTCTGATTACTAAAACATCTGATTACTAAAACATTATTGTTTATCCATTGATCATTGATGACTCTTTGTGTCTCACAGTCATAAAGTAAATAGTTGATACCTAAAGGAAGTTTATTTTGTTTTTCATTAAAAAAAATATTTTTATTATTAAAGTCGCTGTGGGCTATCATCAGAAGAATAATAAAGAATAATAATAAAGAAGAAGAATAAAATAGCTGATACAAGACAGTGAAATAACAAATGTAAATAGAAAGAAAATACGATACACTAATTGTTAAGAAGGGGATGAGATTCTTCTGACAAGTCTATTCATTTTTGTTACTGAATTCCTCAAATGCCATGATCTAGCTCAGGGATGGGCAACTCCGGATGTCGAGGGTTTCATTCCTGCATGTTTTACAACACACCATTCTCTGGCATGCTCTCATTGGCTGGACACACCTGAAAGGTGATCCGTCATGAGTAGGGCTTGGATATCTGGAAATCATGCAGACACTGCTGCCCTCGAGGCCTGGAGTTGTCGATCCTTGATCTAGCTGATATACTATGATCACCTGCAATATAAATAAGCATTAAATATAAAAAATAAATCTTTAATCTTGCTATTTAAATGCTCAACTCTTTTTTTCTCGAGAAGCAAACGTTTTGATTCTCCAAGCCTGCATCGACCTCACTCTGCCACAGCGGAGAACAATACTACTTAAGCTAACCATCATGTTAAGTGATCAGAAGCATCATTTCAGAGGGAAAGTTCACCTTGTTTTTCCGCTTGATGATGAAGCAAAATTTGTTTCTGAGAAACAAAGTCCATAAGTAGTTTGCTAGATTGCTTTGATTGCGAGAAATTTCCCCCATCATGAAATGTATATCAACAAACAAACATAATCTTTCATTTAAAAAATTGTATTAATAATTAGACACATATTGGCTCTGTATCAAGTAATAAAATAAGCAAGACAGAAAGACGAAAAACAATCTATTTAAATTGTTGAAATTAAAAGTTGCTGTTGATGGTAAAATGTAATGCTTGCTCGTCCATCATAAAGACATTTGAAAGACAGAGATCTTTTTTACTGTCTTACCTTTGAGATAAACTGTGGCATGTCTGTCCACATATGTTTAGAGTCTCTGTTCTTTTGGTGACCAACTGCCGTTTAGGCGGCGTAATAATATGGAACATAAAGGCTATATGACCGGAACTTCTTTTTTAGGCTTCCATTATCACTTATCAACATTCTGCAGCCAATCAGAATCAAGTATTCATTCAGACCAACTTAATAAGTAAAAAAAAAAAAAAAAGACATTTGCATCACTTTTTTAAGAATTCTACTCACATGTACTCCCTGTGTGCAGAGTGCACAGCAGCTGCGTTGCTGTAGCGCCAAAGGACTATGGCGGATGACATGACGTCCAGAGTGGCATCAAACTACAGAGAAAATAAACATGTCACAGCCCCTAATTTTAACCTGGTCCAAATTAGGACTATCATGAAGTGTAAAAGAGGTCTTTCATTGTTGATGAAAAATCAAAATAGTAACAGAAAATCACATTTTGATAGCTTTTGATGAAGATAAAGAAGACATTATTTGACTTGAAATTAAAACTACATCAATACAAAACGAAAATTTCAGAACTGAATTCAGGAACTTGCTCTTTCTTAATTGTAGTAAATCTTTCTCCACAATCTGGAGAATTTCCTTCGAGTCTCTGCAGTTAATGAGAGTTTTTTTTTGCTGGGAGGCATCTGTTTAGCAGCCTCAATGAGCCATTCGACAGTCGACCTCAGCTCCATGACCGGTCCTTTCTTGTCTGCCCTGTTACCTTGGCGACGAAGGAACCGACTCTACTTCTGTGCAGGGATTCATTAATAAATCACTAAGATCCCAGTTGTGACTAACTGATCAGTGCAGAAGAAGGAAAGCAGGGGACTCACCGCGAATCCGAAGGCTGACGCACTGTGACGCATGAAGGATACAGCTGTGGAGGCAGACAAGAAGCATGTCAATCATTTTTCTAAATCATATGACAAAAAAAATAAAAACAAATAATGCAGCTCAATACTCTGTAGCTGATGAGAGGATCCTGTCCCACACACACAAATCATCTTTTACAGAAAAACAGACGTGGATGAAGAATTATGTCTTCTGAGCTAATTTTTTTAAACAAAGGTCATTTTCTGTTAAGATAAAGGTCAAACTGTCTCGAACTGTGAAGCAAGAAGTATATATTAGATTGTAGTGAAACAAAAATCTGGGCAAAAATAATGGCAGTCTTCACAGATATACAATTTTTATGCTGCTTTGGTAAATTTGACACAATCCACTTAAAATGATAGTTTTAAAAAATGAAGGAATTTATAAAACTGGATTTAAACTTCATCTGTATTTTAAAAGATACATGTTTTATTCATTGCACTCAGGTCTTTGTGTGGCGCACCTGTGCGCTTTTTGTATTGCTGCATGACCTTGTGCGTTTAGTTCACTCTCTGCTTTCAGGACAGACTCATGGGACACCGCATCAGCAGTTACATCGCCATGGCAACAGGAGATTTGAGGCCAAGCTGAACGTTGGTTTGAAGTGAGGAAACAAGCGAAAAGGATTCAACTTGCAGTCCTCCTCCTGACCTCTTTTTTTTCCTCAGATCCTCCCAGTTAAGTCACTTCTCCTTCGACAAAACCCTCTTTTCCCTTCTTCTCACACTTCCTGTGTTTCTTGCAAACATTCCCAGACACCATTCGTTTACAGAATTGGGCTAACTTTAATTAACATAGTCAGGTTTTTAGAGAGAGGGTAAGAATATAAACGGAACGCAGACTTCAAAAGTGGGAATTATTTCTCAGCTTCCATTGTCAATATTGGTCTTTTTAGTTCATTTTTTTTTAGGCTGGTTTGTTTATTATCATCATGTTCAGCCTGTTCTGCCCAAATCATTTACTTTGGTAATAATTTAGACCATTCAATTAATTTGAATGTGAACTGCCTTCATCAAATCTCTTGCACCCAAGCAGATTTAAATCCAAGACCAACTTTATTAATTAATCATTTTCCAGTTATGATGGATTTATGAGGAACAGAGTGTGCTCTTTTGTATCACAGAAACCTATCAGAGTAGTAATTGTTCAGAATAACTTGGATCAGACTCAATCAGGGTATGAAAAAAAGGTTCTTTTTTATTTCTTTGACCATAATTTTTATGATTACATCTTAGAAAATATATTGGAAAACAGTTTAAAAATTTGGACAGACAATATTACCCCTTGAGAAACCAGGCTTTGCAGCTGGTCATTGAAATTGGGTTTAAATCTTAAACTCCTCCATTTTTTTCAGCATCTTCATGACACTCACGATCAGAAATGATCAGGAATTCTTAATTGAAAAAGGCCTTAGTCACTTGCACCCATATGGACACTGAGGGTAATGGGGTAATTACGCATAGGTTTTGACCCTTTTTTTGCCCACCAGCCTTCCTGTGTCCAAGGACAGTTGTGGCAAAGGCTTAAAGGTGATTCAGCTTATTTAACCTTTGGCACTGGCCAAGGAACCATGAACACCCACATTAGAATCACTTTCTAGCAGCTAAATAGTCTGTAACTTTTCGTGGTTCTGTGAGAGCGGAAATGTTCTGGTTGACTGCCGACTGCAGAAGTGATTGTGGAGAATATGAGCTGCTGCACTGGAGCTTAAACTTTTTTATATTCTGAGAGGTAGCAAGATCTCCATCCAACAAAATCAAATTTGAACAGTTCTTTTCTTCGTTAACAAGCTTGTTTGGGGTTTCCCCAAAGCTACAGGATCCAAACTAAAGTGAAACAAATAAGGCATGTGAGTCAGAGTGAACAGAAACGTCTCTTCTTCTTTCCTCGAGTCTCCAGGCTCGCTGTCCTCTGTAACTTGAGGCTGTGGGTATATATCCAGCATTGAAGGTTTGACGACCAGGATAATTGTTTCTGGTTGTAAAAGCTACCATGTGTGACTGTCTACATTCCAGTAAAGTTCCTGACACAAACCAGCTGTCTCTGAAGCACGGGACCAGAACATGTGTGTTTAAGCCACTCAAGGTTTTCCCTCAGCATTCTGTGGGGCACTGCTCTTAGGACCACCACAGCTAACATGTATTCAGCTTAGACACAGTTCCTACATAGTATTACAACTCAGAAAATATTTCAAGGGGAATTTAAGTAGAGAGCCGTGTCATCCTCTGGCAAACTCGTAGCCAAGTGCATGCTGGTTTTGCTGGGGATAATCTACCGCATCGTGTTTGCTCAGGGATGGTGCATTACAGATAAATTGGAAGCGGTCATTAGTTGCGGGGATTTGTGCCAGAAAGTACAAATGAATGAAGCTGCTGCACCCCTCTAATGGCAGGTGTCCACAGTGATTTTAGTTTTCTGTCCTGGACTCATGCTCACAGACTGCTCTGTGCAGATGGCTGTCTGCACTGGGCAGGATCACACAGTCAAAGACATCAACTCCTGCAGTCTTTAACTAAATTAGGCTTTGGTGAGTCGCGTGGTTTTGTTTACAAGCTTTGGTCTTGAACAGAACTCTCCAGTAGGTCCCAGTCTGAATACAGACCAAAACACAAGGTCCGGTACAAATCACTTTTCCAGCATGAATACCACCCTAGTTTGAGAAAATGTCTTGGTGACTAGAACATTGTTCTCAAACAGGAATTTTAGACAATTTTTTTTGCCATATTTGTATTTTTTTTTCTTTATATAATTTTCACATTTTTACGAATTTTTGGACCAAGCACACATTGTTTTCATACATCCAACGAGTAAAATCTGGGAGCCCAAAATCTCATGCTACACACCTGTTGCTGTTACTGTTGGTTCTCACTACAGAAAAACTCCAAAATCCAGCATCTTTTTTCAGAAGATGAAGACAGAAAACAATGGATGGCGGCGGTCAAATGAGAGGGGTGTCATCCTACAGAAGTCAGCAGGCACTGTAATGAACACTTTGTGTCAAGAATGCCTATGGTTACTCATTCTTTGTCTTAAGTGATATATATTTAGAGGATGGGAAATATTTGGGTTCCATCCAGTCCTGGTAACTTTTGAATGGGTGGCAGTACTAAGACAGTGATCCAACCATTGCCTTTTTTAACTGTTTTTAACAGTGATCAAATCCTGGAAAACACGCAAAATCCTCAAAACATGCAAATGTGAAGAAGCAGCATCACAGGCTCCGACAGAGCCTGAATGTGTCTGAGCTGTTTGTTTCTCTGCGTCCGTCTCCATTGTTCTGACCCGTACCACGTGGATGATAAATGATTGATATGCTTTTTGTAGTTTGTCAACATCTAAGAATACAACTTAATATGTAACCCACATCGATACAGAGGGAAGATTAGCACCTTTAATCTTCATAACTCTTTGTATAGCAAAAAAAACAATTTTATTAAACTGGAAAAACAAGAAAAATATTAGTGTAAGTCATTACAGGAATCTGCTATTGGATCATATCAGCTTGGAAAAAATGTCAACTAGGAGTTCAAATAACCTGGAAGGAATTCGGGCTCTCTGGTCTCCCATAGCTAACGACATAACTTAGGGGGCGGGGTTCTTGGGTGTCGCCGCGCCCTGGATGTCTGCCGGGATTTTGGTGCCGGGGTCGGGGCCTCCCTGGCACCTGGTGGGGGTGGGGGGGGGCTCTGTTAGTCGGGGGGTCTGGTACGGCGCCTGGATGGGGCAAGCGCGGGGGCTGCGTGGTCTCCCGGGCCTGGGCGGGGGGGGTGTGGGTGGTGCATTGGGTGGGGGTCTGGCTTGGCTCGGGGGGGTGGTCCTTCTGCGTGCGCTGGGGGGGCTTGCGTGGGGCCCTGGTCCTGGGGGGTCTGCCTGCGCTGGATGGGTGGCCCGTCTGCACCCGGGGGCTGGGATCACTCCTTCTCCGGCCCTGGGACGGGGTGGGGCAACCCTCTTGGGGCCTGCGTTTGCTCCAGGGGAAGCATACCATGGCGGGGTCTGGGGGGAGCGGGCCGGGGGGGGGGGGGGTGTTCATGGGTAAGAAGGGGGGTCCACCACCAGTATGGGACCCTTGAGACTTCCTCGGGCCCGCTGGTACCTGGCCAGGCAGCCACAGGGGCGGTGCTTGGGGGGGGGGGGCCGGGGCTTGCGCCTGGGGGATGGCCCCCTCTCGGCTCCTCTCTCTTTGTGTGGGGTGGGGGGTGTGGGGCCTGGGGGGTCGGCTTCCGGGCGGTGGGGCCTCTGCCCTGGGGAGACTTGGGCCCAATGCTGGGGGGGGCGGGGGGACGGTTGTTTCACCATCGGGGGTCAGTCTGGTAGCTGTCCCCGACCTCCCCTCCTTCCTCATACAAACACTTATTAGGTTGGAGGGGGGTGTGCTTGCGGAATACTTCGAGGGGCCGAGCCACTTGGCAGTGGTCCCCCCTCTCCGCACAGTTTCGCCCCCTTCTCTTGGTTTTAAATGCACCTTAGACACGTAGGACCCTTGGTGGGGGGTGCTGGGACATCACTGCCAGCAAGCAGGAGATGTCCTCCTAGTGCTCAACCCTCCAATTTTAACTGCACCGTAGACATTTAGGGCTCCTTGGCGAGAGGGTGATTGGACATCCCTGTAAGCAATCAGGAGATGTCCCCAGTGCCCTGCTCGCCAATTTTAACTGCACCCTTTATGACACACACCCTTCAACCACAAGAAACACACCTCAACATACACACACAAATACATTACACAAGGAAGATGGGAATACTGATCTTCTGTCCCCTACCCCATCCCCGGTGGGGGAACAGGGCCTTCAGCGGTGGCGGCCTTGTCTCTTGGGTGTCGGCCTCCTGGGCCGGGCGGCCCCCTCCCCACGCAGGGAGAGGGATCCCTCAGTCCTCTGGCAAGTCCATGAGCGGGGGATCATATTCCATCTGAGCCTGGAGGGTGTCTGTGTCCTTGTGGTGCGGGTTCTGGTCCTTACCCTCGGGTGACGGGCCCCTTCTAAGTCACAACATAGGAGAGCCTGGTCAGGCTACGTACTCCTTCCGGGACCCTCACTTCTATTGGTCATCCCTCCTCTAGGTGGGGGTAGCCGACCCCTGCTGTGCTCTCTTCTGGATCTCCGCAACTGCCTGGAGCTTCGGAGCGGGTCTCCCTTGGGGGGTCCTGGCTCGTACCTGGGGCTGGGGTGGGGGGATGCTCAGAACTCCTGGGTGGTGGTGGGCGGCTTGTCTGGGGTGGTGGGGCTCTCGGGGGTGGGGCCCCGCGCTGGACCGCCCGGCGCGGTGGGGGGGCTGCTCTCCTGACTGGGCTGGGCCCTGCGCTCTGCGCTTCCGTACCTCACTGCGCTCGGGTGTTGGGGCCCATGTGGTGGTCCTGCGGGCCCTGGTCTGGGTGCTTGGCCGGACTACCTGGCGGGCGGATCACCTCCATTGACCCCACAGTATGGGTGCGGGGGCGGGCCCTGGTCGGCGCTGCTGCCTCGGCGGGGGTCTTGGTGTGGGGATGTCTGGGAGCTCTCCCTCCTTTTTTTTTTTTTTTTTTTTCTTTCCATTCCTTCATCCACTTCAGCTTAACATAACATTCACCTGAGCACAGGCGTCAGCTCACATTTGCACCTTCAAATAGTGTGCGTGTCAGAATGTAATGCTTTACATGTGTGGGTTGGTATGCACAAGTGTGCGTGTAAACTGGTTGTGGACAAGTTTGTGAACACTCTTGGAGCCGGCAGGTATGTTTGTAACAGCTGAGTGTGTGGACAGGCCCCGCCCATTTTAGACCAACACTCACTATTGTAATGGGTATAAGCTTCAGCATTTTGTTGCCTGTAGACTTGCAATTCTACTTTCTCCTTCCATTGGTCATCCTCTGGAATCTATAGCACCCCCCCCCCCTCTCTTTTCCCCCTTTCTTTTTCCGTCCGGTCCAACAAAAAGAACACAAACAAAATTAATATTAATAAAGTTTCGTTGAAATTACAAAAGGGGCTTATACCAACATACATTTTGTGTTTCCAATGATTTATAACCCCCGATTGTAAGAGTAAAATCTGTCTAATGCAAGAGGCTCTCAGCTCATATCTGTTTGCTCAGCTGTTGGACAGGACAAGTTTAAAAAAAAATAAATAAATAAATAAATAAATAAATAAATAAATAAATAAATATGTAACCCAGTCTTTCAACACCCACACAGAAACCTCTTCCTCAAAGGCGCCGCTGCTTTGCTTTGTGTTGGTGTGTTGAGGCAGTGGGGGGGCTCCATTAAAAGAAGACATCAGATGTCGGTTCTAATCTGTGGCGGATCTTTATTTTGTCAAGTGGACATGACAAACTGCAGCAATGCTATTTGTTTGACTCATACAATTTGACTCCCAAAATGGTTGCGGGGGCCTTCACACAGGCACTGTGACGTCACATGCAAGGGCTCTGTGGATACTTTTGAGGTCGCGGTTTTTGTTGGAGTTTCTCTAATCTGAAGTCAATGATCTGTCGTGTTGTTTCTACAACAGAGAATTCAAAAAAGAAGAATGAATACAATAATAGTTGTTTCAATTTGTGAAATCCGAACTGTCTGCTGAAAGGCGGGGGGGTCCAGAGAGGCCATTTCTGGAAGCTGCTTTCCATCCATTAACCATGAAACCTGCTCTGATATTGACTCATAAAAAGAATCCATATTAAAATAATAGAATCATTCTCAGCCTGATAGATATGCAATTATGCCCTCCTCTCTGTTTCTCAAGGGCAGAAGCTCAAATTAAGGATGCAGAACTCAATTACACCAAAGAGCAGAGGAATAATGTGGTAGACTAGAAATGAGGGGGAGGGAATGGCAAGGCTGGTTAGACAAACAGAGTGACAGATCCAGACAGAGACGGCGTGGGTGAAACAGAATCCGAGATTTAAGTGGAAAGAGGACAGAAAGAAAAAGATTGCACAGGCTTCACCACATCAACAACTCTGAATGTCTTCGAAATCCAGGTGAGTCATCTGAACTCTAATAAAGTAACTGAGCTAACGTCCTCACATCTAAACTACAGGTAACCACCTCGAAGCCAAAGGGGAGGTGTGGTATTTTCTAAAAGCCACAAGCTGCTTTTGGTAATATAATGTATTTTTCTAAGATGGTTTGAATTTTGAGAGTTGAAGCAAGAGAAAAAAGTCTGAAAATGTTCATTTTTGACAGAGAAAAGTGTGTAGTGAGGAGGGGGTTTTACAGCCTTAAAACATCTATAATATCACTGTGCAGATTTCACCAGTATCAGGTTAGCTTTAGAACGTAACCATAAATGATGAAACACTGTACAGCTTAGAATTGACAGAAAACTCTGATGTTTTTGGAATTAAAATATATTTTAAACCGTTTGAGAAAATCTTCTAAAAAAGTTTTTGCAATGGTACTTTTGTTTGAAATAAAAATTGTATCAACTTTGACAGGTTGGATGATGTTATGAACAATGTTAGCCTAAGATGCAATAATATTAACATGAGTGTTTAGTATAAAAGCACCGCGTTTATCTATTCTCTCAAATTTAATGTAATGTAATTTAATGTTTTAAAAGGATTAGTTATTGAAAAAAATTACATCCTTTCAGTTCAACACAGTCATGAAACAACTGAATAGCAATAGATAAGTTATTCTCACCATAAAGTTTTAAAAATTGGCAACACATTTCCAAATGTGTTTTTGAGATTTCATGGAATGAGCCATTTTGAAACAAGCAGAAAAAGTCTTTGTACTGCCTCTAGTGGTGTGATGATGCACTGCAGGGCAGAAAACATGGAGCAAGTTGTAAACAATGGGTTTTTAAAGAGTGTTTGGATCGTGCTAATGAGATACCAGTCCCACAATCAAATGTGATACAAATGCTTACTTAATGCATTAAAACAACAATACAGAGACAACTTTTCTAGATAAAAAGTGAGAATGGAAACATGTCCAAAGTCAAAGCCAAATTCAGTCATGCAGCTGATGTATTGGTGTACTGTGTCCGGAACACGTGTGAGCCTTTCTGTGATCTTAAATTTCTGCTTGGTCACACTGTAAACAGAGATTCTAATCGCCCACTTCGATGAAAATGATGTTTTTGGTCTTTTTTATATGTTCTTGTGGCTTTTTTTTTTAATGATGGAGGACATATATTCAGAAAATGAAGCTTGAAATTTGCCTTTCTGAGTATTTCTTTATTCAAACCATTGTGAATCAGGAAAAAATGAGTGTGTTTGTTATGTAGAAAATAGAAAAGGCATGCCTCAAGCTCTTGCTCTTGCAAGCGATGTGGGGGCGGGGTTGCTCTATGCCAATGGTCCCACCCACAGTTCAGAGGTGAATGTCTAATGAACTCCTGTTGCAGAAACTATGTCCTAAAAAAATATAACAGGGTTTTTTTTTATTATTATTTTATTTTTATTTTTGCTAAAACTATATAATCCTAATTAAAAGACCACTTGGAACGCATTGAAAATAGATCATAAGATGATCAAAGTGGGACTTTAACACAGAGGTCTTTTAAGGAAAAGGCATAAACCCCACTGATGAATGTTTATACATCCTCTTTAAAGATAGAACTAGCATAAAATACTGAGACCCTTTTCAGGAAAATTGTAATCCACATTGCAAACACAATCTTTGCGTCCTCAGCAGACCGATCTGGCATTTCTGTGGCCGCCGCCTCAGCTGAAAAATACTGCGTTTAATAATTCAGGACCCACAGCTCAGCTCTGCGCCGTAGCCTGCACTCTGGATGAGTTCACCCTGCAGAAAATCCTGCTGGGAATCTACCGGTCCTTATGCCTCTGCTCCTCATGCCCTGCTAAAAAGAGCAGGAGATGAGGCAAAATGTCTCCAGCTGTACTTTGAAATGAGCTGGGGTTGTTTTACCAAAAGTTAAAGCTTTCTCTTATGAGATGCAGTGATTTGTTTACACCAAAGGTTAGTGTGTTTAAAAAAATATCTGCAATATTTAGATGGATCCAGAAGGATGACCTGCAGTCCTGCTGTGGACGTCTTTCTATAAACTAGCTCTGTAATTGAACAGTGTAAACATCAGCAATCAAACATAAAGCCTTTTCAAAGATGCACCTACGTGCATGCAAAATGTCTGAGAGTATATTTAACTAATTCCCATCATAACAATAGTTAAAGTTCTAAAAAAATGATTTGGATTAATATGGATTGGATTAATATCAATTTAAGCATTAGAGTTGTAGCAGCTCCTGTCAGCAGGACTATAAACAATCCCTCCTCTGTTTACTTTCACCGAACTCATTTACTGTTTTTATGATGTTCCAAGACGTACGGCAGTTCCGTTGGGAAGCAGCGAGCACTAATTAGCAGATCTCTACTGCTGTGGTTAAATTCAAAGAGCTTCACAGTGAAATGTGTGAGGGAGGCTGCAGATGCCTTTTGGAAACATCGATCTGAAATGACATTCTTGCCTTTTATCATGCAAAGGGGATTTCAATGGAGAGCCATTAGAGTCATCACTTCACAGAATCGTAAGCATGTTCTCTCATTAGAAATGTTTTCAAAATGAAAACAGACATTGTTTAGAGTGTGATTGTTGATGAAAAACATGTACAGATTTTTTTCTGTGGTGTTTTAGAACCAGAGGACGTTAGTAAGTGAGGATTGGTCCCAACTTCTCAAAAAAAAAAAAAAAAACACTTTCAAAATAGGTTCAAAAATGACTTGAGTTGATACTGTTGTAAATCAGCATAAAGCTGCTTTTCTCAGCTTTAGAATGCATTAAAATCCTGTTAATTTCATAAACTGTTAAAGAGTTATGGCAATTCAGAGGATTTACAGTTTTGTCTCCTAGTTATTTCATTCTGATTGATCTTTAAAGATAACAAAGTTTCTGGTCTTTAACATGAATGAGTTCAGTATAAGAGCTTCCAGCTGACCTTGAGCGATGCTGACTCAGACTGCTCAGCTCAAGTCAGGATTCATTTTCAACATCCAGAGGAATTTACAGAACAAGCTGTCAGTGGACAGAAGCTTTGAGAAACTGCAGTGTGTTAGAGTAAAGATGCACATGCAAGTCTTATTTCTTAATGTTTACCCAGGGGGGCGCATGACAATTGGCGTTCACAAGCTGAAGTACATATTTCAGCGGCAGGCTGACAAAGTTCTCCAGAAAGTTTGTTTGTCCCAAACCAAGCTGGCTGTTCAGCTGCAGCTTTGACCATAATGCATTTCTTCAACTTAATAATGAGATCTTTGGAGAACTGATCTGCAGAAGCAAATAGATGCCAGTCAGAGGGAGAACCAAAGCACAAAAGCAGGTTGCTGGTTTATTATTAAGCTCTAATTCACTTTAAATTTGACAAAAAAAAGACAATGAAAAAAAAATGTTTTAATCAATATTTGTCAGGCTATGCTGCGATCATGAGTGGCAAAAAACAAAACAATAAATAAAAAACAGTTTGTTGCTGTAAAAAATAATAAAAATGTGGGGTTTTTACCCCGCTTTAGTTTGAGTTGTGTTTTGGTCTCCACTTCCGGTTTTATTTTGTTACGAGTCGTACTTCCTGTGTTCTCTCCCCAGTGTGTGTGTTTTCCCTCTTGATAGTCACACCTGTTTCCACTTACCTCATCCCTTCCTCCTTGTTATAGTCTTCGTCTCCCCTGCACTAGTTGTCGGATCGTTTTGTTGCTTCTCGTGTTTATTGAGAATTTCTTGTTTGCAATAAATACGAGAGTTTTGCATTTCCGATCCCTGTCTGCATTTGTGTCCGCCCGACAAACCCTGACATTACGATCCGACCTTTAACATGGACACAGCAGACACGGAGACGTTACGGGCACTACTCCGTCAGCGGGAGAAGCTGACGTCTTGTCTTCGCCAAGGGTTACTGGAGATGTCCAGCCGTCACGAGCGACAACTTGCCGCGCTGGGAGAGCGTTTTGAGCAACTGGCAGAGCGGGTCCAACATCCACCGTCTGTTCCTTCGCCACACCCATCGTCTTCCACGCTGGTCCAGGGGATCCTGGATGGAGTTCCTGTCGCTCCGACTGCACAGCTGGCCCGTCCAGAAAGGTTTTCCGGAGACTCCGGGGACTGCCGGGCTTTCATTACCCAGTGTGAGCTTCACTTCCAGTTGCAGGCTCCCCACTATCCTACAGACCAAGCCAAGGTGGCCTTCATTATTTCTCACCTCACCGGCAGAGCCGGAGCGTGGGCTACCGCCGAGTGGCAGCGTGGAGCCTCAACCTGCACATCCCTCTCGGCCTTCTTGGAGGCTTTCCAGCAGATATTCCATCACACCAAGCCAGGCCGGGAGGCAGCTCGTGCGCTTTTGAAGTTGAGGCAGCGCGACTGACGGGCAGCCGACTACGCCATAGAGTTCCGGACTTTGGCCTCCACTAGTGGTTGGGACACTACTGCGCTCATGGACGCTTTCGTGGAGGGGCTGTCCGAGGAATTAAAGGACAGACTGATCG
This sequence comes from Oryzias celebensis, assembly GCA_014656515.1. Lineage (NCBI taxonomy): Eukaryota > Metazoa > Chordata > Actinopteri > Beloniformes > Adrianichthyidae > Oryzias > Oryzias celebensis. The sequence goes on along the minus strand of BNCR01000017.1, from coordinate 27,389,479 downwards.
CACTCGAACTACCATTAACTTTGGACCCCCTCATCGCTCTGGTTATCCGTGTTGATAACCGGTTGCAGGACCTTAAGGGGGAGCATGGCAGGGTAGTACCCCGCCCTCATCGTCGGTCCACAGATTCACCTGTTCGTGTTGTTTCTCCCGCAGAATCCCCGTTGTTAGCTCAGGATGAACCCATGCAGCTCGGTCGCGGCAAACTATCTGCTTCCGAGAGACGGCGACGGATGGCGGCAGGTGAGTGCCTTTACTGTGGTAGGCGGGGTCATTTCTGCAAGGAGTGCCCAAAACTTCTCTGCTCGTCAGTAAGAGTGGGCGCGCTGACGAGCGGTGATAAGACGCTCACTAATGCTAAACCTGCTGCCTGCCTATTTCAAGTTCGGGTCATGTTTCATGGGAAGGGTTTTCCGGTTAAGGCTTTAGTAGACTCTGGAGCAGAGCAGAACCTTATGGATGCCGAGCTAGCGAGACAGGTCGGTCTTAAATGTGAACTACTGCCCCGTCCGTTACAAGTGGTCTCCCTAAATGGCCAAGAGGTGGCTACCATTTCTTACATAACCGAACCCATTCACCTTATTATTTCTGGCAATCACCATGAGGAGACCCGTTTTTTCGTTTTTTCCTCCGCCCAGAACCCACTGGTCCTGGGGTTTCCCTGGCTTATGGCTCATAACCCAGTCATCGACTGGCCCTCCAGTCGGGTTTCTGGCTGGAGTGATAAATGTCACACCACTTGTTTACGCTCAGCTCGGCCTCCTGGGGAAGACCCCGCTGTCCCGGTAGGGCGGCCGCCCTCACCTGACCTATCCGGGGTACCGCCGGAGTACCACGACCTTGCTGAGGTATTCTCAAAGTCACGAGCCCTCTCCTTACCCCCTCACAGACCATATGACTGCGCTATCGATCTCCAACCTGGCGCTACCTTGCCCAAGAGCAGGTTATATGGCCTTTCTAAACCCGAGAGGGAGGTAATGGAGCGATATATTGCTGAGTCTCTGAATTCTGGTATCATCAGGCCGTCATCATCACCAGTGGGGTCAGGTTTCTTTTTCGTCGGTAAGAAGGACGGGTCTCTCCGACCATGTATTGATTATCGGGGCCTGAATGAAATCACTGTTAAGAACAGTTACCCCCTGCCTTTGATGAACTCAGCTTTTGAAGCGTTGCAGGAGGCCAGGATCTACACCAAACTGGACCTTCGCAACGCTTACCACCTCGTGCGCATCAGAGCCGGTGATGAATGGAAGACCGCCTTCACCACTCCCCTGGGACATTTTGAGTATCTGGTGATGCCTTTTGGTCTCTGTAATGCCCCTGCTGTGTTCCAGGCTATGATAAATGATGTGTTACGGGACTTCCTTCATCGTTTTGTTTTTGTTTATTTAGACGACATTTTGGTTTTTTCCAGGGACGCCAGTGAACATCGGCGGCATGTTCGTCTGGTGCTCCAGCGGCTACTGGAGAACAAACTGTTTGTAAAGGCGGAGAAGTGTGAGTTCCATTCTCCGTCTGTTTCGTTTTTGGGTTTTGTTGTAGCAGAGGGTGAGGTGAGACCCGATCCCGCTAAGGTGAGAGCGGTGGTGGAATGGCCTACCCCTACCAACAGGAAACAATTACAACGGTTTCTGGGGTTTGCCAACTTCCTCCGCCGTTTCATCCGTGGCTACAGCTCGGTGGCTGCGCCTCTCACGGCTCTCACCTCTACCTCCGCTCCGTTCGCCTGGACGGAGGCGGCGGAGGCCGCTTTTAGCCGATTAAAGCATCTGTTTACGTCTGCACCTGTTCTGGCACAGCCTGACCCTTCCAGACAATTTATTGTCGAGGTGGACGCCTCAGATACCGGGGTGGGTGCAGTATTGTCTCAGCGGGGGGAATCGGACAGTAGGTTGCGCCCTTGCGCTTTTTTCTCCCGCCGGCTTTCCCCGGCGGAGCACAATTACGATGTGGGTGATAAAGAATTGCTAGCGATCAAGCTAGCCCTTGAAGAGTGGAGACACTGGTTGGAGGGGTCAGCTATGCCGTTCTTGGTTTGGACAGATCACAAGAATCTGTCCTATCTACGAACTGCCAAACGGTTGAACTCCAGGCAGGCACGGTGGTCTCTATTCTTTAACCGTTTTGATTTTGTGGTCTCCTATCGACCGGGATCCAAGAATGTTAAGCCGGATGCCCTCTCCCGACAACAGGACTCGGCTGTCCATGACTGTCAACCAGCCACAGTACTTCCTCCCCCCCGTGTGCTGGGCGCTCTCTCCTGGCAGCTGGAGAGAGACATTAGGGCGGCCCAGGTTCAGGAGCCCGACCCGGGTGGAGGTCCTGCTAACAAACTGTTCGTTCCAGACTCTCTCAGGTCCCAGGTCCTCCAGTGGGCTCATGCCACGCGACTCACCTGCCACCCAGGAATCCGCAGGACTGACTCCTTCCTGCGTTGCCGCTTCTGGTGGCCTAGTATGACCAAGGACGTCCGGGACTATGTTTCAGGTTGTCTGGTTTGTGCTCAGAATAAGGCCAGTACACAACCGCCTGCTGGACTATTGCACCCACTGTCCATCCCGGGTCGGCCTTGGTCACATATTGCCCTGGATTTTGTGACTGGCCTGCCTCCTTCTGCCGGGAGGACCGTTATTCTGACTATTGTGGACCGGTTTTCTAAGGCCGCTCATTTTGTGGCTCTGACCAAACTCCCCTCTGCTGCAGAGACTGCAAGACTGGTCATAAAACATGTCTTCAGGCTGCATGGAATTCCCACAGACATGGTGTCGGATCGTGGCCCACAATTCATCTCACAGGTCTGGAAGGCGTTCTGTGGTGCTTTCGGGACTACTGCCAGCCTGTCTTCTGGTTTCCATCCACAGACCAACGGCCAGGCAGAGCGGACTAACCAGGACTTGGAGGCCGCTCTACGGTGCGTCTGTTCACGGAGCCAGACCTCCTGGAGTTCCTTGTTGCCATGGGTGGAGTATGCTCACAACTCCCTCACCTCATCTGCCTCTGGTATGTCCCCGTTTGAGTGCTCTCTGGGGTACCAGCCCCCCCTGTTTCCCGAGCAGGAGACGGAGGTGGCCGTTCCGTCGGTTCAGCACCTGTATCGTCGCTGTCGGCGTGTCTGGCGGGAGGCTCGGGCGGCCCTGTTGCGTTCAGGGGCTACCAACAAGAGGCTGGCAGATCGTCGACGCACTCCAGCACCTGCCTACCTACCAGGCCAGTACGTCATGCTGTCCACTTCACACATCAAGCTTCGGACGGAATCCAAGAAGCTGTCCCCCAAGTACATCGGTCCGTTCGAGATTCTGAAGGTCATCAACCCTGTGGCGGTCAGGTTGCGCTTACCCAGGTCCTTGCGCATCCATCCGGTCTTCCATGTCTCTCAGCTGAAGCCGCATGTTACCAGTCCCCTGCGGCGGTCTTCCTCTCCGCCACCCCCTCCCCGCATCATTGATGGCCAACCGGCCTACACTGTCCGTCGCCTGCTGGACGTTCGGCGGCGGGGACGTGGCCTCCAGTATCTGGTGGACTGGCAGGGGTACGGGCCTGAGGAGAGATCCTGGGAGCCTGCATCACGGATTCTGGACCCTGAGCTCATCCGGGACTTCAATCGCCGGCACCGGGGGGGGCTTCCCTCTGCGCCAGGCGGCGCACCTTGAGGGGGGAGTACTGTGGGGTTTTTACCCCGCTTTAGTTTGAGTTGTGTTTTGGTCTCCACTTCCGGTTTTATTTTGTTACGAGTCGTACTTCCTGTGTTCTCTCCCCAGTGTGTGTGTATTCCCTCTTGATAGTCACACCTGTTTCCACTTACCTCATCCCTTCCTCCTTGTTATAGTCTTCGTCTCCCCTGCACTAGTTGTCGGATCGTTTTGTTGCTTCTCGTGTTTATTGAGAATTTCTTGTTTGCAATAAATACGAGAGTTTTGCATTTCCGATCCCTGTCTGCATTTGTGTCCGCCCGACAAACCCTGACAAAAAATGTCAGTTTTAAACTGAGACAGTTACAGTTTTAATACTTTTACAGATAATTTAAATTGTTTCAATTGATTCATTAAAAACAAAAAACAAACGTGTTTTTTCTTAATTAATATTTGTCCATTATATGCTATAATGCTACTTAATTCTGGGTGGCATTGCACAGAAAAAAGTTAAACTGGTTTTTTTTTATGTTCCTGTAGTCAAATTTGGAAATGATTTATTGTAAGCAATCAAAGCAAAAGCAATACAAAAACTAGACATGCAACAAAAATGTATATCTATACTGAGATATATCAAGTATAAGATAAATATTCATAAAAATGATTGGAAAATATGCATACATGCACATACACTAATAAATAACTCCAAAATTACTCGTGTTCATAGATAAACATCCTACTCTGTTTGCATACAGCAGTACAGATCTGCTCATTGTTTTTTTTAAATAGACTGTAAAAACTTTAATAAAACTGTAAATTGATCAGTTTAAAGTTCCATTCTGATTATCTGTGTGTTCCTAGTGGTCTTTTAAATATGATTATGCCATTTTTAGGTGAAATCAAAAACCCCTGGGTGGTTTTTTCAGACACAGTTTCTGCAGAGCAGCAGGAATATGTGCCATTTACTAAACGTATCGATCAAACATAATTTTTGTCTGTTCCTGAACTGTTTGAATAAAGAAATACTCAGAAATGCAATTTTGGGTTTCATTTTCTTAATATTTTATCCTCAAAAAAACCCACGAGAACATTAAAAACACTATTTTCATTAGAGTGGATCTTAAAAGCAAACTTTTAAATCTATGTTTGCATCTTATGCCACAGTAAAAAGTGACATTCTTAGTGGAATTACTGCCATTGTTTTGAAATTGATTGTTTTCTCTGCTTAAGATGGTGAGACGCAGCTTTAAAAAGAAAAATAATGAAGACTCCAAACTCCCAGCCCTGCATGCATAAGGTCTGACATATTTGCCACCTAATTGAACTTTCTTAAACCTCAAAAATGTTTTCTTCTCTTCTGAGTTTGGTAAAACTCGACATTAAAACCATGCTAGCAATTCAAGTTTGTTAAAATGTGCAAAAATAACTCTAAATCATGTTTTTGTCTCATTAATAGTGACCTTTTATGGTAAATCAGCTATATAATAAAACCCACAACACGAGGGACCCCCCGTTTCTACAAAAGCCATCCGAAGGGGGAGCCCTGTCATGGCAACAAGCCTCTTGTTTCATCATTGTTCACCGTGGTAACACGCACACAGACGGCTCTGATTGGCTTCTCAGATGAAAACACTGTGATGTATTGGACTCTCAAGTGTTTGACAGCTCAGAGAGGCACTGTGCTGGATTCAGATGAAACTGTAATTAGAACAGGAAACTGTTTAACACCTAATGCTGCGGGGGATGCTTCAGGAAAAAATGCCCTTCAGAGTTTTAAACCCTGTAAAATATTGATGTCTTTTTTAGGTTGAAGTCTGTTTTGATTTGTCGTTTTTCAGAAAGATTTTTGTTCAAATAAGGAAAATGAAAAATATCTGTTTCATAAACCAACACTTGTTCTTGTTTTTTGCGTCTAACATCTTTGGCCTTCATTTTTTCTTTTTAATCTTAAAGGAATCCAAAAATAAATAAAAGAGAACAGAGTGATAGCTCTTTTTTTCATATGAATGCACACATCCTAAGAAAGACAGCAACTAAAACAAACCAGTCTGGATGGATCTAACTGAAAGCTTCGTTCACCGCTTCCCTCATGGGTGGATTCAGGCTGTCTCTGGGCGAAAAACAGACATGCCTGCACCGGACAAGCAGGTGGCCTACAGGAAAAATTAAGGTTGTAGACCGCTCAGTGAGCCCGAAAATGTTTATGCAGGTTTTTCTATGGGCATGCTACTGCATGCGACTGTCAGGATTATTCTCCAGTCGCACCCTGCTAAATAGTGATTCTCATCAGATGTTGCACCTCCTACATATTCTGCCATATTCTGACTGGTTTCTGGTGCCAGAGTGCATTGAGCCACTGGCCTTACCACCAGCTGTGCGTCTGTTGTATCCTGTGGGGTTTTATTTTATTTTATGATTTTTTTATGTTTTTTGGACCTGACCTGAGTTAGTTTTGCCCTGGACCTGGTTTATTGAGCTTTTTCCCAGAACATATCTTCTGTATTGGAGTTCCAGTGGATGACTTGTCCCTGGATTGTTGTGGATCATCTTTTGCCAGTGTTCCCCCTTCTGCAGCTTCATCTCCACCTTCGGGACCTTGTGGTTTCTCTGCCTTTTGAAGCTACAGAAATTGTGCAATTTCATGTGAGCCTGATTGCAGACATTCAGCTGAATTTATTATTTTTCCTGTTCTAGCTCATCTTGTGCTTCTGCCTCAGTCTGAGACTGCTGTTTGGATGACCCTCCTGCCATTTCCCTGTAACTTTGATACTTGCATTTACCAGATCTATGAAAACATTTCAATCTTGAGTGTTTCTCTTAATTTGGGGCTTCAGACATGCCTTACAGTGACAGAGAACAGTTCTACAACATGTAAGAGTGAAGTAGGTGAGACACAGGTGTGTCTTCTGGTGTTTTTTGTTTTGTATGTGCTTTGTATGTATCACAACTCTGTATTGACATAAGACTAAAGATTGAGGTTTAAACTTTGGATGCAGAATGCACCAACTCCATACTGGGATTATCAGACAGAGAAGGAAGTCTTTGGATGTTCAGGTCAAATTCTCCTTCCAATACATTACAAAAAGATCACAGAAATAAAACGACTTTGTCTTCAAGCAGTGACCTTCAGACTCATCCAAATTATTCAGAGACTTCAATAGATAAAGAGGGAATTGCTTTGTCTCAAGGTTTCAATTAAAACTTCTGACCTTAAATTTCTTTATAGTTTATTAATTTTTCAATAAAAAAACAATAATATATATTATTCCATAATAAGTCGTGACCCTGAAAAGGAATACAGCAGGTTAAGAAAATGGATGGTTGGATTAAGTCCTAATAATCTCACAATTTTATAGGTATGATTCTCATAAATAAACCTTGACTCAAAGCAATGGAAGCATACATTTCTTTAATGCAACAATTTTTATTCCTCATCTTAGTTTTTTTTTTACTTTTGCCTAACAAGTAACTAGCAATTATAGCAACTTCAGGAAACACTATTAAAATGAGGTTTTCATTTGTATTTGTTATTGTTAAATTGTAGATTTTAGTTTTTTAACAAAGACGTGGCAACGCTTACATACTTGGTCCCTCTTGAGGTTTAATTTTCAACTGATACTTGGATTTTAGAGCTAGTAATACACTATAATCTTTTCATTTCCTGACACTCAGTTTTACATTCAGCAGAACACCTTGCAGAGGTTATATCATGTTAGATTTCTAATGTAACGGTTTATTATTATTTAAAAAATGGGGAAAAAATGATTACAGTATAATATCATCTCAGAAAAGACTTATAAATTGTTGTCACCGACTTACAATATGAGGGAAATACACTAATGTGCACATGTACGCTGGTATAGAATGTAGAAAACTTGTTTTTATGAGGGAACCACACAAAAGAAGTCATTTTATTTTGTTAGTGTTCAAATTTAACAAGAACAGGGTCAGGAACAGTGAAATCATCACACAACGCACAGCAGTACAGAGAATAATGAGCTGTTTTCTCTCCATCAGCCCAACCATGCAGCCTATTTTGGTCCAAGGTCTCCTTTTCAACAAATACTTTTCTTTAATGATATGTACTTTTTTTAAGTAGGTTGAGAGTTTTTCCCGCTGTTTAAAGCATTGTATGTTTAAATAAAAAAATGTAATCTGCTTTACTTTTGCAAAGATTTTGAAGTCCCTCTGACTATATTTTGATGTATTCCCAGCAATCATGGTCATGCAGGTTGTTGGCAAAATCAAAAAGCGTGTGTTGTTTTTTAAGACATATTTTCTGCAGAGCAGCCCTCCATCATGAGAAAAAGAAAGCTGAAGAGATGCAGAGGTGTGCACATCTGTCCAGGGGAACTAACCGACTCTGTTCTCCTGTCAATCTTCATTTTGAGCCACATTTCATATTTGAACCTCGTTGTGTTGTGTTTAGGAAACATGAAAGATTTTTGGAACGCAACAAACAAGTGCATAGTATCACGGATTAAACAAACAAATGTCACACAAACCTTTCTGAAACATGCTAAAAGAACATCTTTAAAACTCCAAAAATCTCTGAGTCGGTTTAAAAAGTGCTTTTGGGAGAAATAATTCTCTGACTGAGCTTTTTTGTGACCATAATTCTTTGTCAATACCGCAGCTTTTCCGAATTGCTTTTCTCTTTTGGGATGAAACGCTCACAGAGTTTAAAAATAAACAAAAATCATGAGACTACGGCTGTGTGTTTTCAATGAGTGCTTTGGTTGCGTTTCCACAGAGATCTCTGACCTAATCTTTTTGGTATTGGGGCCCAGTGTTCTGTAAGCCATCCTGACTCACTGGTATAAACATTACTGAGATTGTAAAAGAAAAATCTGCGGTTTAACAGCTAGAATTGTGTGTTCTGGAGAAACACAGGCTGCAAGAAGTACAAGCACACAAAACACCAGCAGCCGTTCCGGTTCTGTGAAGAAGACAATAAAGATTGAGTGTAAATTAGTTTCCTGGTTGGGCATGCATGGGTTTTTGAGGGTGTCGATCACATGTGACCGTGAATACAGCCTGTCTCATGTGGGAAGCTGACAAATTGAAACAAAACACTTGTAAACAGAGCTGTGCGACACATTTGAAGCAGGAGTCTGTCATAGTCTTGGATTGGGGCTCCTTTTTAAAGCCACCAAGAACCTGTCAGTCACTCTGTGTGCTTGTGTTTGTTCTCAATCTGCCTGACAGATTTGGAACAAAGTGGTGTTTTAACAATGCCGAGCAGAACGTGAACAGTTTTCTGGTCGTGTGTTAAAGTTCTACTTTTAAACAAGCTCAATAAAAGTGACATCATTCTAATTGATGCATTGTTAAACAGAAAGACTGAAGAGCAGACAAGGAGCACAAAGCCAGTGTTCAGAGTTAAGCAGCAATCCCACATTTGAGAGGATTGCTGTATCATTAACAGGTAGAGAAAGACAGATTGCAGATATTACCACCGACATGCATCTGCTACACTAACTGTCCTTATGGGTGGATGTGAGCTGTCTGCGAGTAAAACTGGGTAAACGTGTATGCGGCACGCAGGTGCTCTACACAAAACATCAAGATTCTAGACTGTTTGGTGAGTGAACATGTTAATGAACGTTTTTTTTCTGTGAGCATGCTGCGGGGAACCGGTTATGGTGAACACTTAAAATAACAGGTAGGAGGAAGTAAGGATGAAGGAGGCGAGGCGTACACATTTGTAATCTTTTCACACACACATCCCCGAGGAGCCCCTTAGTGCGGTTCACTTGATAAGTGCACGCTCTGCACGCTCTTGACACTTTGGGTGCTCCCAACACGTCATTTTTGACGCGCAGGTTGTTACAATTAAATCAGGGTCCAGTCATTTTGGGGGTCGTGGTACCGAATGCTGACCAGATCTCAAGATGCGTCCAAACACGAACCGCACCTTGGGATGCGTCCAGTACCGGTACCCTACCCGGGTCCATGTCCAGAACCGGTACCACGTGTTTTCTTTAACTTCACTGTGAGCAGGTGTACTTTTTTGCCTCTTGGTGATTTCAATCGAAATGCTTGTTCTTTCCATTTCTCCCTCCTGATATCACCACACAGCCTAATTTATCTGCTCTGCTGCAAGTAATGGAAGTCTGATTTGGATTCACTGTGAAAGCAACCAGTTAAAAGTCTCCCTTAAATTTGTTTTGACACTGAATGGGAATCCAGCTCTTGTCTGTTGTGTATGAATAAAGAAGCTGGAGCTAATTGTGGGGGAGAAGGGATCTGTTGACAGTCAAACATGTCGAGAATTCGATGGATATTTACTCTCAGCTGTCATTTCAAACCACATCATTTATTCAGAAACTAGTTTACTGCTGAAGCCATGAAAATGTCTCACTCCAGGACTTTTTCTTCCTGACATTAATCTAATTACTTGTGTTTTATAACTCTTCTAGGCACTTCTTTTTTACACCCTCCTGCTGCCTTCCCTTCCCCCTTTCTTTCACACGTTTTCACACATACTCTATTTGTATGTGCATGAGAGGATGAAGAGTGAGACACTGACACTGACTTCCCCAACACAGACTTTGTGTTTCTCCGCAGTGAAAAAAATGGAAATTGTCTCGTTGAATGAAGACAGATGAGCCTCTCCTCCTTCCTTTGCATTTGCATTCCTACTCCCTGGAAGGCTTCTCTCATGTTATTTATGAATTCTATCAGCTCAATAAGAAAGGGTTCAATAAAACATCCGTGCATTAAGGGGAGAATTAGGCTCTCCGAGTCCCTTTTTTCCCTGAGGCCACAGTGACCAGCAGAAGCAGAATTCCATTCAGGTAACAAATTGCAGTGGCAGAGCTTTTGGTAATGGATCCTCAGCAAGCATCACTATATCATTGATCACAGTGGAAATGGCTGCAAAGCGCTAAAGGCTTTTGCTGACGTTTGTTTTGTGATCCCCCACTGCTTAAGGCAACAAAGTAGAACAATTCATAAATTATGGAAGGTTCTTACATACATAAGTGCCGTTAAATAAGAGTTCTTATTGCCTAGTGTGAGGAGATTTTGGAGCTTTGCTGGGAGGAATGAAGCGGCTGTGGTTGGGATGCTGCTGACAAAAAGCAGCATAAACATGAAACTGCATTCACACCGAACACGATTCACTGCAAAAATGAAACTTCAGGGTTTCAAGAAAAAAACTTTTATTTTCTGTCTTGCAAGAAAATGAATCTTATCAAGAAAGTTTTTCGAAAACAAAATAATCTTAGCGTGAATGTCCCTTAGAATCCTCTCTTTCAAAAAATCATGTTAACTATGAGAAAATTCAAGTTTTAAATGTATATGTGCATGAACAGCCCACATTGTTGCGACTGGGCAAATAGACATTGAGTGTATGGCCACCATCTTTACAAATGGCCGCCACTTTGGATTATTTTCATTGCTAACATGCTTTTCTGTGAGACGGGATCCTAAGATACATCCATAATAAGGTGCTTATGCCACAAAATGCATGATTGGTTTGAAATATTAACCGAAACGTCTCCAGTAGTACTGGGAAATTCTTACTGACGCTTTAATAAAGCTCTTCAAAATAAAAAGACCTGAACTCTTCACATAATGTGTGTCTTCTATAATGTAGTGATCAGGCTAAAAACTACTGATGGTAGCTCCTCCCAGACACAATAGGTTTATGAACACATTTGAACAAGAGTCAAACAATAAATTTGACTCACGTCTAAATAGAGGTGACGAACGTAAGTGTCTCTCTATAGGTCTTTTGTTTTTCAATTTTAGTTGTTTTCTATACCCAAAAAACTTGATCAATGCGGTCATGAAGCCTGGTGACAAATTAACACTCTTCTATGAAGCATTATTCCTAGAATAGAAGTGTTAATTAGTCTTTATTAACGTCTAATTTAAACCTGCCAGGTGGTATCAAATGTTATGAGCGTTTTCAGACCAGGGTGGGTTGACTTGGTTGGATTAGGTTTGTTTTTAATATTGTGCTTCTGAGAAAAAGAATATTTTCCAGAACTAAATCAGTACTCGATTGGTGAAAACAACAATCAGGAGGAAGAAGGAAAGCCACCCACAAATGCTTTGCCCACAACTAGCCGGGTTAGCCTCCAGCAGCCCCGTGACCCCAAAAGGGATACAACGGATTTAGAAAGTGGATAAATGGAGGCTCACTGAGTGATAAACGACCTTGATATTTCATCACCCACACGCCCCATACAGGTCTGACTATTTTTGGCCTGCAGAGTGCCTTAAGGGCAGCTGTGAATAAAGCATCACACACTAAAGCTAATTCTTATCATCGTTTTATCTGAGCATAAACGTGAAAAATTTCCCATCTGAATGCTTTCCGTAAAATTACCAAAAGTGAGATTTATTTTAAACTTTTCGCGTCTTTGAAGTCAACCATGGGGGTAACGTCTCCTGATATTTAGTAAAATCACAACTGTTGGGGAGAACTTTCCTGTTTCTCACATTCTGATGTCAATGAGAACTGAACAGTTCAAATCATACTTTTACTTTTATGACGGATCACAAGTTTTTCAGTGCAAATTAAGCAGCAAAATTTCTCCTTGATAAACCTCTAACACCGGAGCTTTAGTTCTTATCATTCACACTATTAACATAACTCCAAACACATTCCATCAGGGAGAAATCAGCTTTGGAATGATATGAAACACTTCATGTTAGTAATGTGTTGGATATCAGCAAAGCTGCTATTAAAAGACATTTTTCTCAGTGACAGTAGAATTACAGTATGTCAAGGAGCGTGTGTAATTACGGTGTCATCTGCGACATCTCGGGTATTAAAGGTCAACGTTCCTGAAGAGAAGAATGCTGTGAAAACTTGACGTAGCACACTGAGGATCTTAACAGTTTTATAACTCTGAGTATTAGTGCAACCAGAAAATTAAAAATAATAAAGACATTTACAAGAATAAAGTTGTAAAGTTATAAAAAAAAACTCTAATTTTACGAGAATAGAGTCATAATAGTCTGAGAAAAAATGTCCAAGATCTATAGGAATGAAGTCATAAAATTATGAGAAAAATGTGTAATTTTGCAAACTTCAATTATGAGGAAGGAAGTCAAACTTTTACGAAAATAAACTGCTAGAATTATGAGTAAAAGAGTCAATCTTTTAAATAAAAAAGTTGTAGTTTCATAAGTTACAAGTTCAGAATTTACAAAGTTAAAGTCTATCATTTAAGAGGCAAAAGTCTGTTTAGCCAAAAAAAACATAAGCGGTTACTTCCGCATTGGTTTCAGAAATAAGGAAACACTAAGTCTTTTAGTGAGTCAGCATTTTTTCATCATTAGTATTAGGAGTTTGAAAAGAAGATTTTTTGGGGTAGATAGGTGCACCGGGTATGCCGTCAGCAGTGTAGTCCCAGAGGTCCAAATGCATTATGGCACATGGATTCTTATAATAAACTAAAGCTTCATGGCATCACCATAAATGGTCCCATTGATGGATTTAGTCGGCACGTAAAGTGGATGGTGGTGATACCAACAACATTTTCAAAAAATCAAGGCTCTTTCCAAGAATTTTATTTCTCAGAATTTTTCAACTACAGTCTGGTAAAATTGCAACATTTGCCACATAAATGTATGTCTTTATTCTCACAAAATTATGACTTTCTTTTACAATTTTACAATTTTAGTCTTGTAAAATTATTGTGTTTTTCCTCAAAATGTTACGACTTTATTCTAGTAAAGGTATGGATGTTTTTTTTTTATCTTTTTTTATGGTGGCCCTATACTTGTACAGAAGGCAGCAGGGAGAATGCTGTGGATCTATAATGCAGCGGATTCATGTTAACAAGGTGTTTTGTTTGCCTGTTAACAAAGGAACTGATGGAACAGAGTGACAGGGTTAAAGCAGGTGATTTTAGCTGCAAAAGCTTCCTACTTAAACTGCAGATGTGGTTTACAGATTCAAAATGACAGTTTAATGAGGAAATCTGTAAGATTTTGATCAGAAAATATAACAGCTCCGGGGCAATTGGGTCACCAACAAAACCCAAACAACAATGCGATGCAGGACAGGCTCACAACATTGTCCTCGGCAGCCAGACGTTCTTGTCCTGTGCTTTCATCAGATCATATTGCAGCACCTTGCTTCTTTGGCTCATCAGCGGGGAGTAAAAATAGGGAAATGGTGCTGACTGATGGAGGATGGTGTGAGGCTGCCTAGAGAGGCCGTCCTATAATTATGCTGCAGATGGCGAGTTCTACAAGCCAAGCAAATACAGACATCAAATGTCTTTTTGAAAAATGATGCAGGCTCCATCATTCTAAAATACTCTGCACATACTGATGCACTCTTCTTGGCACTATAACAAAAATAATAATGCTGTTGCTTTGGAATTATTCTGTCAAATTAGTATGTTTGATGCTGATTGATTTAAAGTCAAACCTGAATGAGCTGCATCTTGTGCTGGGTTAATAGACTTATTTCTGTGGTGATTTAGTTCCTGCTTTGTTTTGTCCTTTGTGTTTTGCATTTTTCCCACCTCTGTTGTTTGTTTAAAACTAATTTATTTATTGTGTAATTAGTTTTTAGTCTGCCAAATTCATACCTTAAGTTGGGGTTTGTTCTTTTTTATGGGTCAATTCTTTAGTCTCAGCAGTGGGTTGCATAGTGGTGTAGCGGTTAGCACTCTCACCTCACAGCTAGAAGGCCATGGTTTATTTCCAGTAGAGTTCTTTCTTTGACTATACCAACTGTCTATTCCAACAGCAGTTGGTATAGGCTCCAGCAATCTTGTGACCCTGAAAATAATTGGATGGATGTCTCAGCAGAACATTGTGTTTGTCTTCATGTTGATCTCCCTCCTGCCTGCTTCTGATCTCATGGATTTGGGTCCTCCTTTCTTCTGCTGCACTCTAGTTTATGAGGAATTGTTTACCAAAGATTTGCACAGAACCTGAAGTGGAGAAATTCTACAATAAAAAGGCACTGAATCTCTGTTTTGTATGCAAAATGTATTTCCAGTTCAACAATTTTGTCTTGTTCGTTTTGCATTTAGTTAATAAGTTTTTAGAATAACATATTTTGCATTTTGTATCAGTTTGTACATTTAATACTTTTTTTTCTTTGTTGTTTGGTGTCATCTTTCACAGGTTCCTTCACATAATTTTTAAAAAGTTTTGTTTGGAAGAATTTGCATTCACATTCCTTCTTAACTTTTGAAAGTTCAGTGTTTTAGTCACTTTCTTAAAAATAAAATTAAAAAAAGCATTTGTAGCCTTCTGTATTTGTGACAACTTAAGTCTCTGTAAAAACTGTTACCTTCAAAGGAGCTAAAAGTTACTTTTTGAAGTTGAAGACAGAAAAAAATGTTATTAAAAAGCTATTAGAAAAATAAATATTTTTTAGATGTTGATTGGGTGTGGAAATGCAGCACAGCTGCAAATTTGAGATAAAATCTAATTATATAAAATCCATCAAATATTTAAAAATGTAAATGTAATAAAAAAAAAGCGAAACTTTCAAAAACTAGAATTCACTGTGGCTTACGTTTGATGTCCAGTCAGGAAGTTTTAATGCCTTATTGCACTATATTATCTTTTACAGTAAGTCTGTGAAAATCATTTAAGCATGAAAGTAGAACCAAAGAAAAACTTCTTTACAGAATAAAAAGCTAAAAGCTTTCATTTGTGTTTTGAACATTTGAAAACACATCCAGTATCACTAGAATAAAAGTGTCAGCGATTCAAAAGAACTTGTGAAGTCAACTTTTGTCCTTTAATGGGATACACATCTATACACAAACAGCATACTGCAAAGGCATAACACAAACAAAAAAAAAAGTAAGACTTTCTAGCAATCATGGCAGGCTGGAGTAAAAATCAGTCAGTTTTTGTTACAATGAAAGGAGAATGCTTGCAGCTACCTGCGTCAGCTTCCTTTAACTGAAGCAAATGAGGTATAAATAACAATCACAGAATTCAGAAATGCATCCATTTAGAGCACTCAAGTGTTGGGAGTGACATAAATGAATGGAGTTGCTGCTAATGTGACTTCAGCCCATTAGCCACATTGAAACAAACGAGCTGTAAAATTTGACAGCCTGTCACTGGCTGCAGGTCTGATCAGAGAGTTAATGTAGTGTGAAACCTAAACAGACATTTATACAGTATGAGTACAAGGCAGAGCAGTGGTGCTGAGGCGAGCAGACCTGCTGGATGATAGCAGTAAATCCTGAATTACAATGTAAACAATCATTAACAATGATGAGTGAGTGGAAACTACACACAGTAATCTGTCAAATAATTTCATTAGATATTCCTTTAAGCAGCTGCTATCCATTGTGCAAAAGTTTTTAGCCAATAATGACTGTGCAGTTTTTGCAGAGTATTCTTGTTAAAAAAAACTCCACCGACTATTGATTTGCTGATAAAAGTTGAACTTCAAGAAACTGGTCTTGGATCAGGTGGGAGCTGTCTGTCACAGCATAATTATCAGTACTGCAGGATGCTACTTAACTTCCATGTGGTTTTATGCCTGTTCCAGCGTCAGTAATTTACTGTGATCACAGCTGATGATTGAAGCTGTGTAACACACCATGCGTGACCACATGGTGCCCACTGAACAGGGAGGGGTTGTGCGTCGCGCAGGTGTATGCAAACGCTCATCCAGGTCTGTTCAAGGGTGTTTAAATCTCTGCCGTTCAAAGGCACTCATCCTCTTTCTGTTTATTTGCTTGCAGGTGAACACAGAACATAGATAGCCGCAGACAGTAGATGTTACCCTAGCTCCAAATCACATGTGGCTCATACTATAAATGAGGTCGAGCGTGAAAACAGCGATTTATCACCCTGTCAGACAGGCACAAACATTTTGTCAACCTAATGATGAAGACTAAGCTGTAAGGATAACAGCTGAAGTGTAGATCAAGAGTATGAACGCTACTGAAAATTTTTAAAGACATACATATTAACCCTTTAAAGACCCACTTAAAAACTTGAACTTGTAACATTTTTCATTACTTGTAACAACTAAGAGCAAATGAGAAAATTCTGTTTGAAAAAGATTGTATTTGCAGCAGAAAGTACGCGGGGCGGGCCACAAGCTCCCTGCTCCAAGGTCTCAGCTACAGGGAAGGGAAGGGGGCGGAGTTGTTCAGCGCCAACCATCTCACAATCAAATCAGAGGCAAATTTCAAATGAACTCCTGCCGCTCTGCAGAAACTATGTCCTAGAAAACCACACACAATCATATAATTATATTGCTATATAGTTATAGATGATTGAAGTGGGACTTTAACACCACAGGTGTCACCAACAACACCTAAATAACAGATGCTCTTTGATTTGACAGAGCGCTTTGACTCTTTGTGTCAGGGGTGTCAAACTCCAGGCCTCGAGAGCTGACCTCCTGCTGGGTTTCCAGAATTCCTGTCTCATATGCTACTGATTACCTGGATCAGATGTGTTTTCTCAATAAGGAGCTTCAATGGCATGTCGGTTGGAAAACAAGTAGGACACCAGAAATGGAGGCCTGGATTCTGACACCCCTGGTTTACGCAATCCATCCAATTCCAGCAGGTTCTGACACGAAGAAATATTTCTGTGACTGAAATAGCTGATTTACGGTGATTGCGTTGATTTACACAATGAACATAAATCAGCGATGGGCAACTCCAGGCCTTGAGGGCTGCATCCCTGCATGTTTTCCAACATACCATCCTCTAGCGTGCTCTCATTGGCTGGACACACCTGAAGCAGGTAATCAGTTATGAGTAAGGCTTGAATATCTGGAAATCATCTGCGGCCCTTGAGGACTGGAGTTGCCTATTCCTGGCGTAAATACTTCATTACTGTATAGTACGCAATACACTAGTGTATATCAGCGCAAGGCTGCTTTTCTCTGCTTCAGAATCCATAGAAATTGCGTTACTTTGCATAAAAGATTTAAGAGTTACGGCAGTCAAAAGAACATAAACACTGGAAAACTCCAACATTAAAGGGTTAAAGCAACAGTTTATTCTTAGAAAAATTAATTCCAACAAATATTGTAGTCAATGTTGAAAGTTTGTGTCTGTGTGTGGGGGGTGTAATGAGGTCTTTGCTTTGTGGTGAAGAGAAAAGAGTGAAGGTGAGACTGAAGCGTGTGGTGTGAGAAAATGAGGATACTGAAGGCATCCTCACTGCTTCAGTTTAATAAGAGAGGAGGAGGAGTAGCAGGAATCCATCGGTTGCTGGATTGTTTGATTGTCTCTTCCTGAAAAAGTGTAGCTCATCAACATTGCTACCCAGATAAAGCTTCAAAGCAACAAAGCCCTGGTTCTGTTGTGCTGAACGTTTTAATTGGCTCAGGGGAGATGATAACCTTTGCATTTTAAAGTTAGGACTGCAACTAGTATCCAAAGATTTAGATATTTGCAATCTTTTCTGGAAAAAAAAGAGTATGAATATTTGATGTCTGGGATTGCTGATTCGTAATCTATAAACGTATATTAGAAAACTGTAAAAACACACTTCAGGCAATGTACTTATTGCTCTAAAATTGCAAAATATGAGTTGTAAAGAGTGTCTGTGATGTTTCTCATTTTCAAAGTAAAGCTATCACAGCTATCAAAAAACGAGACTGAAGTTCAGTTCACTAAATGCATTCTGAAAAAACTGACTTTGTTTTAAATATAGTCCACAATTTGAATAAAAAAATAAAATGAATATTCCATCAAGCATGTCACAAAAACGTGATCAATTATGTGGCACATGACTGTCTGCTAGCTGTTCTAGAACGCGTCTGTAAAAAGCTTGTCCAAAAATAAATGATTGAATGTTGTTCAATAGTAGCCACGGTGTTTATTACAAGCATGTGACGGAATGTGGCAGTGATGGCTAATGTGTTCATTTTGTGGTGAAATTTGGTTACAAAATGCAGAAATCAACACCAGATGAACATTTGAGGATTTACTGAAATCATAGGAACATTGTTTTCTGTTCTGATTAGCACTGGCTGTGAACGTTTCTTTTCTCTTTGAAGCGTCAGCTATTTCCATATGGAAAATCCTCTTCGCTTTCATGCCGATCTTTTGCCTGGAAACACGCACACCTTTCTGTCTTTGCTCCATAATCTATGTTGAAACCAGTTCTGCTAATTCATCGCTCGCATTCTCTGCATCTCGCCAGGAAATCGTTTGCTTGTTGCTTCTTTTTCTGCAGCCGTGTTTCCAATATCACCATCTGCTTGTGCCATTCCGGGATAAGTTTGGAATCTATCCCAAGATGTGGAGCAGATTCCTCACCAGAATGTTCTTTGGTGTATGCCACCACACAAAGTTTAAACGCTAAATTCAATGAGTGTTTCTTGACCATCCCAACACAAACACCACAGACACGCAGCATCTGCTCGATCTTAAAGGAGCCCGCCCACTATTAGAGACCAACATCTAACAGTAACGAGTACCTGTTTGACACAGCGGCTCTTGGAAATTGGTGTCAATAAGAGACGGTACACAACCAGGAGATATACAATAAAGCAAGTTTTCAAAACCAGGCTGTTGGAAACGCTGTTGTCAGTTTGGAGTTAAAGACTTTCTTATTGTTCCAGAACCATTTTTATTGAGGTTTGTCTTTATTTACTGCCTTCTTGTCAACGATCTACTGGAACTGGAGTCAGCTAAAATTGGAAGAACTGTACAGAAAAACGTTTTCAGGATTTGTTCTTAAATGGTCAATTTTTGCCATTTTTTGCCATCTTTTTGCATTGCTAATGTTAGCTTGGGGTTATGAGGGGTTGTAAGCTAGCAGGTGAGAGTGCAAACAAAGGGATGATGGGATATCTGTGAAGGCTTACTTCCATGCCAACAGTCCTGCCCACAAATCAGAGGCAGATTTCTGATGAACTCCTGCCACTCTGCACACTAGAAAACGGCACCAGGTTTTTTATTTTGCCTAAACCAGCATAATCATAATTGATAGTGAATAGATGAATGCTGAAGTGAATGAAATCGCCTGCTAGGTAACAATCCATGACTCTAGTTAGAGTCATGCAACAATTGAACAAACCTCACTCTGTTCCTGAGAACTGAATGTACTTTTGTCTCCGTTCTGTCCGCATTAGGAGGCTTATGTAGTAATCACTGTACTATAGAAGCCAGAGACACATACCATGACCCTTATGTCAGTTACTGTGTAATTACTGATACCCACCAAATACTCTCAGTTCATGCCATCAAATCATGGACGGTAAAAGACGACATTATCCAGTTCAACACACAGTACACAGACGAGCGAAGAGCCAATTGGCAAACATTTAATAGGATTAGAATTCCACTAAATAGTCCCACGTTTCCCTCCGTCTGCTTTACTATTCTGCATTGTTTTCAAAGAATTGAGAATGGAGAGAGTAATGACCACTCGTCTGTGCAGAAATACTGGCCTGTCCACGATTTGACAGCCTTTCCATTTTCATGCATGTAGTTGATTTTTTGAAGAGTGGACTTTTGCAGTAAATTTCACTCTGCAAAAACATAGGCTCCTTAATAATGATATTTAGCTGAAAGTTGACAGCTTTTGACCTAATAAAGGGCTTCTTCTTTCTGCAGCTGGTCGCTGGCAAAGAGTCAGAACTCAACACCCAGTACAGCTGAGCTAAAAGGCACTAACTCAACGACATCTCAAGTGTCTGTGGCACTACTCTTATAAATTATACACTGAAAATAAAAAATGAAGGTCATAATAATTCACCATCTGCAGGTTTTGGTGTGCCCTGAATGTGGCCGGCGCAGTTCAGTGACACAAAATGCAGCTCAAGGCACTTTTCTTTAGGCAAGTCTTTAGTTTTTAGATTTTTTTTGATAATTCTGTGGGGTTTTTTTCTGTTTGTTACTCCTCACATTTTTGTAATCTTGTATTCTGTAAGACACTAGACTGACTATATTCACAGGACATCTATAACAAATCAATTCTTCTCTGAGCTCTCAGAAACAAATAAATAAAATGAAAACACATTCTACATAAAATGTATAGATGTACTCTAGTTCTTAAGCAGTAGTCGCTGCTGAACGGGTGAAGAATGAACAAACGTGGCCATTATGACATATTAAGGTCATAGACCACGCTGTGAAACCATAGCATGAAAATTTTCATGTATATTTTGTCTACAAGAATGCTACGAACGACAGGTTGTAGCAAAAATGCTTATGGCTGATTTATGAATCTTCCTTTGTACTTTCTAAATAAAAATGTATAAAACTGTATTTTACGTTTGAGGTGATGTTCCCATGCGAATGATGGATGTTAACACTATGGATAACACTGTCAAGTTGAATTTTTGAAGTACAAAAACCTGTTATCAATGAACCAAAATGCACATTTTATACAAGGACTGGGTGGGGAAGGAGAGGGCATGGGGTCTGACTGCTTAACCTTTGGATGAGCGAGGAGAGCGATACTGGGGTGGCAGGACGAACCACTCCTCTGAAACCAGAGGGGACAGATGGGAGACGAAACAAAGTCCATGTAAACTCAGTGACGGTTGTGAGACAGACCCGCAATGCAACAAACATGCATCGCAGTGTAATTCTGGGGTTTTACAACACGCAATGGGGAGTACGGATGGCGTAGGCGAGACATCCGAGCTCTTAGTTTGAAGGTCATTGTTATGTGTGATGTCCTACAAAGATTGTTGTTCTGCAAAATAAACGATTACGAGTGACAACCTAGACTCAAAATCTTCTTCCTTGAAACGTTTTGCCGCTGATGAAAGTGGCTTCATCAGTCTGTGTTGTACTGACTCAGTCCACATTTGTATCCTCCAGGTGGGACATCCACCTTCCTGCAAACGAAAAGAAACCAGAGTATACCCCTCTCCTCTTGTAATGCCCCAAAGCCCCTCCACAGGGGTGCTGAATCCTGCACCACTCCGGATGAAGAAGATTGTTGGTTTATCTTTTATCTTGTTTAACAGCAATCTTTGTAAGAAATTACATTAAGCAGTGTCCTTCAAACTAAAAACTCTGAAGTTTCTTCTCAAAATCTCATAGAACAATGTTGAGAAATGTTGCTGCATGAATCTGAATGTTGTGACAAAATGAGCCTCCGCTCTCTCAACCAAACTCAACACAGAATCTACAAAAAAAACGATGTGCTTGGATAATCCAGTTTCAATATCCAGTATTAGTAATCCAATAAATGCAAATTTCTTGATTTTTAATTCTCATCAACGTTGGCGAATTCTGTCAGACACGTTTGCACCTCATTTGCATTTCAGCTGCTGCAGAAGCCAAGAATATTTCTCGGTTTTCTGGATTCTGACCAAAAGTTCTCCTCTGTGTCTGAGTTTAGGATGCTTTTCTTCTCTTTTATCCATCTATTTGAACAACATTCATTGTAAAAGTAGTTTGTAGTACCGCATTACTGCATTCTTACAGGTTTGTCTTTCACCAGAAAGACAGCAAAAAGCAAATACAAAATGGAAAAAAGAACTTGAATTTTGATGTTTCATTGAGTTTGTTTAGTTATTATAATGTTTACCAGGACAAGCAGGCTGCAAAAATGAAGTGAGGAGGGGTAAAACAACTGAATAAATAAATGATTGTGTTTTCTGTGCTGACACAGACGGAGGGTGGGGTTGGATGGAGGCAGACGGTGCAGAAAATAGAACGTGACGTGTAAAAGCTGAGGAATGTGGGGGAGCAAACAGGGGAGGAAGGTAAGCATGAGAGACTGGGGGAGTAAAGCGCAAAGAGAGGCAGAACTGGAGCAAGGGAGGTGTGTATGAGGAGGGGTCGGACTGCAGTGACAAACCAGACGTGATAAATGTGCTGCAGATAAAAAATACAGATACCACACAAAGAGATTCAGCCTTCTACCAGTGTACACCCTGCCTTCTGTGATTCATCACGTCTTTCCACGCTGCTCTATAACTCTATTAGATCGGATAAATAAGAGAATGACAGCGGCAAATGAGAGGAGAGGCATCTCTAATGACCGTGACAGAGTTTTAATATCTGAGAAAACTGTATTATCGCAGAGTTAAAAGGCAGAACACAAAGAATTATTGTGTAACCTGTTAGGGTGGTGGAAGCGCTTCACTCATCACTTGAAAGTGTTTAAGATCAATAACCTAAGACATCTTAGCTGTGAAGAGAGTGAAATCTAAAATGATCTGGTTGAACACATCAGGTAGGAGAATGGGATTCGCTGCAGTTTGATCAGAATGCTCCACATATCCTGACAGAACCACTAAGTTATTCTCTCCAGTTCACTCGGGTCTCTTTTTGTTTGTTCTCTACCTGTGTTTCTCTTGCTCCCTAATTTATTTAATTTCTCACCTGTCAGTAGCTGGTCTGACAAGTCTTTTAAGTGATTCACATTCTTTCAATAAATCCCTTTCTGTTTCCTTTACAGCTGACTTCCCCATCCCTATTAGTCTGTCTCCCTTTATCCGACCCTGACAGCAAGCTCTGCAAACCACAACGGAGCTCAGTAAACCAATCAATCACCTGCAGCCTCTTTTGTCTTTTGTAACTCTTGCAGTAGCTTTTCTGTAATTGCATGTATGAAACAAACTAAACATGACACATCACTGAAGATAAAATGCAAGAAAATTAACTTTAGGCCATAAACCTATTAGGTTATTGGCACTCTGAGAGACGCATAGTCCCTCATGATCACCAGCTTCTGCTCTTATTGGACATGTGCTGTGAATTTTCCAATCATTTATTGAAGACCCACTTTAGTTAAAAAAATGTTTTGTGGCATTTTTCTGATGATGGAGGACATATATAAAAAATGTAGCTTAATGCGACATTTCTGAAGATGTCTTCATTTGAATTGAATCTGGAGCAGCCCAAAAAAATGTCATTTGAAAAAGAGCCTTTTTGTGATGTAGAATGTACACTGGGTGGGTCACAAGCTCCCGGCGCCGCTCCATTCTGATGATTCCACTTGCAGACCAATAGATCCATGAATGTCTTTGTTTTCCTCATCCAAGCTGGAATCTGCATCAAAACTATACTGCTGGATTGCTCCAGTATTGCTCGCCATTTTGTTGCACCGGTAATGTTAGGTTGGGGGTGTGAGGAGCTGTAAGGGGGTGAGGTGTCACCTCTGAAAAATAAAGTGCTAAAATAAAAAAATAAATCTAAGTTTCCCGGCAGGAAAACAGCAAAAACTGCAACATACTCAGTTTGTACGACTGAAAGAGTCCAGTAAAATGTTCCTCTAAACACAATTTAAAAATATTTAGAATATAAAATGTAGATGAAAAAAAAACTGCCGATAGAATAGTAACATTTTTCTTACTAAGATTTTTTCAAAAAAGTCGGATTTCCTTTTGAGACAAAATAAAATCTTAAACTCAACTATAAACACTCATATGTAGGTATAACACTCTAGCAAATAGAAATGTTCAGCATGTATTGTTAAAAAAAATATTTGATATCTTTAAAGAATTTTCCCCAAATTTATCCGATCTGTTAGGAGCTACAGAAGTCCATCTATCCTCATTTTATTCAATGAAAACTCTTTAATACTCGCAAAGATTTAAAACCTTGTTTTTAAATATCCAAGATTTTTTACAAGGTTTGAAGTTGTTTTCACTCCTCTTTGCTCTACACCTTTCCAAGCTTTTCTCAAAATCAACAGTTGAGATTTTCTTTTGTCTGATTAAGAGCTAGGATCTAGAAATAAGGATTTTTTTTTTAAAATGAGGCCAAATCTTTTTACTCCATTTGCCTGACAATAGAAGAACATCAAGACTCAAAACAGTGTTGTGTTGAAATTGTATTTACTTTCTAAAAATACTCAATATTGGGCTGTTTATTTTCAGAAGTAAATATACCTAGCAATTAGGTTTATTTGCTTATTTTTGCCTTTTTAAATGCTTGTGTGGAACTACTTCTTTATCAGATTTTTATATCTTATTATAAGATTTCTTGATAAGTAAAAATGACTTGTTGCATGGACAAATAATCTTACAACTTTCTCGTGTTTGTCTTTTGAAATTGTGTTTTTTTTTTGCTATTTGCAGCATACCTGCTTTTGCAGTGTAGACCGTGATCTCTTTAAAGTAAGACAAGAATGACACATTTTAGGATACACTTGTTTTGAAAATTCTATATAAATATATTGCTACTTTCAAAGTTCTGTACCACTGCTGTTAAATTTGCACTGTGTTATGAGCAAAAAAACTTTCCAGGTCAAAACTTTTCTTTAAAAATAACACGTAAAGTAAAAAGATTTTTTAAATAGATCTTGCTTAAAATTTTGACGTTTTCAAGTTCAAAAGATTTAACAAAATATTTCAGATTTATTGTCTTTTAGCAAGTCTTTGCATTCAAAAGAAAAGTTACTAGTATGTTAGGGTGACTCCAGACTGAAGCGGTCCATTAGCCTGGACCTTGGCCTGTATTCAGACTGCCGTAAACCAGACATTTCTGATTTAAACTAAAGCTTTTAAACAAAACCATGTGACTGAAGGTCTCTTCATTCATTGGCCAGAAATTACGAGGGCGGGGCAAAGCAACGAGAGAATGACTAATAGAAGTCCTACGTTTTGCAGTCCTCGTCAGAGTAGTTCACTTATTCAGACTTTGTAATTTTGAGCGTCTGTATCAACGTTAGACACAACCGTTTTTCCTGCTGCTTTGGTACGGTGGAGACACGCTGCAGGGCGGTTACCGAGGAGACCACAGCTGCTATAGTGATAAGCGTTTATATGGATTGTCGGGAAAACGGTGTGAGAAGCAATGTGTATCGTGTTAAATGATGTTTTAAAGAGCTTGCATTTATACGACCACATTTCACTAAGTTCATGTGTCTCAGTTGCGCCGCTACTCTGTTTACATCCCATAATGCCCGGCTACGGTGGCCGATTGGTTCAGTTGTTGTATTCAGTGGTATTCAGACTGAAAATTTGTGCTGGATTACCAGGGGAATAAACTCAAGTTCATTTACAGTTTGAATACAGCCTCATTTTTGTCTTATTTTACGTGTAGTTAAGAAATAATATGAGAGAATTGGTATTTTGCAGTGAGCACAGTGTACAGCCACAACAAATTTCTAACCTGTGACAACAGCAGCTTCTCTCGTGCACTTTTCCAGCTTTACATTGTTGAGTTAAATCTGTTTCTAACTTTGTAAACACTTCATGATTCTGCCTCCGCTCTCAGCTGCAAACTTGTGCCACACATCGACGTCTGAAAGATATTTTATTTATAACTGTGTCTCAGCCTTTATTTTATGTATCTGGGTTAAATTAGCTCTACAGCAGAATTACAGGGAATATGAGCCAGTTCATGATGAAGGAACCAGGTGCACTTTAAGACAGAAAACAGGAAGATGAGATCATGTTTACTGACCAAATGAACAGTTGCTGCAAAGTCAACCGTCCAAAGAGTGGGAGAAAAAAAACATTATTTTAACTGAGAGCACAAAAAATGCAAAAAAAAGTGGCTTCTTTCAAATTAGACATGGAAAAACAGCCAAATTAAAACCCTTTTTAAAAATGTTTTTATTAAGTTACTATCCTTCTTTTCCATCATGTCAAAAAGTTCCTGTTTATTCCTGTACTTTTCTCTGTCTATTCCTCACCAAATATTTCCCAGCCAGCATCTGGCTTTTTTTCCGGTCTTCGTTTCCTGCAGCCTCCTCTTTGCTCAAACAACAAATCGTTGCAGGCGATGGCACTGATGGATCATGTAGCAGCCTATTAGTATGCAGGAGTACGGCCCGGTCCTAGAAGTCCTGTAAGGCAATATAAAAATCATTGCCGTCGGTGCGCTGTTTGTTTGCAGCTTTGAATAAGGAACAGCTCTTCCAGTGGCTGCTTAGCCATGCAGAATGGAACAAGGCATCACATAAACATGATGCAGAGCAGCTCTTTTGCAGCAGTAGCTGTGATCATCTGCTCTTCACTTATGAATAAAATAATATGTATGTATATATATATATATATATATATATATATATATATATAAAATTCCTGAAAATTAAAATAAACATTATGCATATTTTATGAAGATTGCTGTACATTTATGATGCACTTTCTTCAATGCAAACATGCAGAAGTTAGATAAAAAATAACTGAAGCACAGAGGATGGAATGTGATCTTTTAGCATTTTGCAATCATCAGAACAAAAGGTTTAAGGTCTGATAAGGTTGGCACTCTCACCTTACAGCGGGAAGCTTTGAATCCCAGCTGGAGCCTTTCTGTGAGGACTTTGATTGGCGTCCAGTCTGGGGTGTATCCCACTTTTGCCCAGCTGTAGCTGGTATAGGCTCCAGCAACCCAGTGACCCCAAAGGGATTGCGGAGCTTCAGAAAATGGATGGGTGGAAATTATATAGTTTTTATTATATTATATATTATTATATATTATTATTTATTTATAAATAATTAATTATTATTAGTTTGATGTTAAGTCATGACATCTGGACTTTCATTCTTACAGTATTCTTACATATGAATGGTGCATTTACACCACACTCTAGTTGTTAGTAAGATGCAAGTACTGTCCCCTTTACTGACCATGTGCAAATGTGCACACACTGGATGTGCACATGCTACAAAACTGCACGCTTATCACCTGACCAACACTAACAGGCTTCGTGTGCAGTATGCAGAAGTTAAGGGGTTGAAAAAAGACAAATCTGTACAGTACACCTGCGTCTCACCTGCTTCACCCTTACTTACTTTTACGTGTTGTTTAAGTGTTCACTACGACCTGTCACCCCCAGCATGCTTGCAGAAATAAAATGTGCATGAACATTTTCACTCCACAGAGCGGTCTACGACCCTGATCATTTGAGTGGACCACCTGCATGTTCCACCCAGGTTTGCTCATTTTTCACCTGCAGATCGTATACACCCGTAAGGGCAGTTGGAACCAGTGCTTAAAATATTGCTGATCTTTCAAACTAACTCTAAAAATAGTTTCTGTGGAAACTAAGAAGCGCAGATGACCAAAAATTACTGCAACAGAGATTCATTTTAGTTATCAAGAGTCATAACTAATGGTAAACTAGTGTAAAATAGTGCATTAATCTACTACGAGTTTCTAACATTCTCCAATGTTGAAATGTACCAAAACCTCACATGCTCTGTGACCAGGCGCTGTGTCTGAGTCCAAAGAAAACTTGATGAGGGCTTGATGAACTAAGACTCAAAAACATATGTTTTTGGAATCCAAAGCAGAAGATTTCCACACAAACATGAACCAACTTCAGCGACATTCAAGAAGTGACTCAAGTGATTTGAGTGTGACCGGTGGCATGCAAACTCATGCAGATTTAGCAAGTTTTTTCTTTTGCATATGTTCTTTTTTTGTGCAGTGTGAGCTAAAAGAGCATATCAATGAGAACTTTAGAAGGAACAAGTTCAAATGGTAGTTGAAATGGACTTTATTCCAGTTTTCCACATTAACCTCTCATGCTTTAAGCGCCACAAGCAGGAGCATGTGTGCATTAAGTGTGTGACCATCCATACATTACCCTACTGACCAATGTCCCCCTCAGTCCCTGTGTTCTCCTCTCACTATGTGCCAGATTTGTGTGATAAGCCTCAAAGATTTGTAGCACTTTCACAAGTGAACAGGAAGCCACAAAAGGTCCCTGAAGAAACGCTGAGCTAACAGAGCCGCTGTTCATGACCAAGACCCTGGAGAAGCAACACAATAGAAAGTGGAGCAGAGAAGAAGAGCCCCGAGTCCCTGTAAATGTTAAAAATCTTCTAAAGGTCACAGAATGGCAGAAGATCCGTGGAGATTTCCACAGATAGAAAAAAAACAAGGAGAAAATGAGTAAATGCTGAAAGAATGAAATATCTGGTTCTTTATAGCAACTTGTTTTAGAATATGTGTCTATTTGAAGAAAAATGTGCATGACACTCTGCAAGCGACAATAAAACATCTTAACCGAAACTGAAAAGGGAGGAAACATAAAAAAACCAGATCAAAAGACAAAACTGGGAGGATGGAGAGACTCCGAGGCAAAGAGAAACAAAGACAGGAGGAAACCGAATGCCAGAATTCTTTTAAGGTAAGCCATCACGGCAGCTGAATCCCTGCCGCTGCCTGCCAGAACTCATCCTGCCCTCTTCATCACCACGTGCAACGACACCTTTCAGGAGATTTGCTCCATCTTATCCATCTGTCTCCCACTCATCCCAGTCCAGCTTCACTCCCTTCACTCAGGTCTAGAATGAATGAATTCCCCATAAGTCCATGCTGGTTGATGGAAATCATAAAGCATCTTTGGTTTGTTTTAATAACGCTGAAGAAAATGTCAAATTTGCATATTCAATACCTAATTTCAATGTTGAATAACACCTTCGAAGTCAACAACTTTGTGGGTTTCATGACTGCATATATTAGCCTATACTTATTTAGTTTAGTGCAGGCCTCTTTGGCTGCTCAGGTCCTAAAAGCGTCATTTATGTTTGCAAATGCCTAACCAGGATGACAAAGCAATAACATCATGAGGCTGATGTTGAAACCATCCCTTCCTTCCTGTCACTGCCCCAGTTCTTTTCTACGGGGTCTGAAGAAGTCAGAAGTTCAGTTTCTAATCACAGAACAAGAGTGTTTGGGAAAAACAGAAAACAAAGTAAACATTTCTTTAATTTGACATTTAGTTTAGATTTCACACTGTTAAATGGGCAGCTTTGTGTTGTAGAGATTGGCTGCATGTGCCCCCTTTAACCACCAATTCTGCTGAAACTGACATTTTAAAAGATAAACTGATGAGTAAAAAGAGTTTGTTTGTTTTGTCCGACATCAGGAGACAAACCACAACTTCACAGCTGATGTCTGAAATTGTAGCAGCTCTTTGACATTGAGAGCCAATACAAATCAGCTTAGGAGATGTTTGGCCGTGACCAGTCATTCATTTTTCCCTAACAGGTTGACCTTCTACTTGTCAATGTGGCAACGGCTCACATGCTCTCAGCAGTCATCACAGCAGCAGTGTTCAAATGATTTTTCAAAGCAGACATTATTTCAGAAAAACTTCTCATGGTTTCATAAATGAAGTTGGGTTTGGGTTGGGCTTTCTGTGGGTTTTGACGCAAGTCATGTGATGGGAGTGAACTTTAAAAAGAAAAAAAAGGAAATCTGTGATGGTTTGGAGGCTTATGTGTTACCAGCAGCTGACAGCTTTCCCCTCCACAGAGGAAATGGTGACTACAGGAAGCAGTAAGGTCAAAAAGAGTCCAATAGGTCTTGGTCTTTTTATGAATGTTGCACAAGTTTCAGTCCACCTGAGTCCACCAAAACATCAGGTGTGACCAGCTGCAGAAATGATGTGTTTTGCCAATTTGGTTGAAATTCCACTGATGGCAATGGAAAAATGCCCTGTGTTGGGCTGGCAAACTGGCAAACTCCCACAGTCGCCCACCATGTAGTTCCAGCAACCAAATGATGCCAACCAGGCACAAAGCATGTTTAGAAAATGGATGGATGGATGGATGGATGGATGGATGGATGGATGGATGGATGGATGGATGGATGGATGGATGGATGGATGGATGGATGGATGGATGGATGGATGGATGGATGGATGGATGGATGGATGGAAGTTGCTCACTTGTTTTAACATTCTTAATTAGTTAGGAACCATTGCAGCCCAAACAGATTTAATCCTGTGAACATCCGGCTGACTGTATAAGAGGACTGGACTGTGTGAGTGTGACATCACTTATAGAAAATGGTTTACTTCTGGATCCTTCCAAATAAAGTCAATTCAGTTGCCATTTCTTTCCAATACCGACACCAAAATATTGGAGCCCGACATCATCAGTAAGCAGTGATTGGTCCAAATCCATCTTAGTCAATGTTTTTTTATGGCAACCTCTCTTGGCAAGTCTAGATTTTGATTTCTTGGAGCCAGCTGGTACTTCCTGGTTTGAACGCCGGGGGGGATAGGGATCAGTAAGTCCAGTTCTCATGGAACACCCGGACGCTCCTCTTGATGACAGCTAGGAGACCATTGACTGTAAAAAAACATTCTTGCTTTGCTTCCTTTTTTAACATGTTTTTGCTAATTCTACTTTTGTTTTCATTATATTTCTTTACTTTATTGCAAGTTATTCAAGTAACAAACAGACCAATCAGACGCCCAGTTAGGGAGAGTGGTTGCTATAGAAACGCTGACTCAAACTGACTTGGACCAATCACTGCTTACTGATGTCATCTGGCTCGAATATGGCAACGTCCGTATCACGAAAAAATGGTGACTGAATTGACTTTGTTTGGTTGGAGCCAGAAGTAAGTCATTTCTATGGGTGACGTCACACTCAGTCCAGTTCTTATATATACAGTCAATAATGTCTTAAACAGCTGATTTGGATTTCACCAAACCTTTCAAGCAAAATCACTTAAAGATCTCTCATAAGTTACCTGACGTGGCAACACATCCTAATGACCACAGCTATCCAACAACCGAGCAGACTCTTTTCACTGCATCCAATCTGTCTGGGCTGTACGCTCAAGTGTGTGTATTAATACTTACTAAAAGCTGCCACTGCCAGTATGAGTGTGACCACAATGGAGATCCAAGAAACCCAGAGAGCTTTCTTCCTGTAGTCTTGTGCCTCGTGGGGTTTCAGGCGCAGGCTGCTCTCCAGAAGACCTGCAGGGAAAAACATAGTGTGTTTGAAAGGTTCATCTAACGTTCTAAGGTTGTTTTTATGTTTTTTAACAATTTGTCTAACCAGGCCAGAAATACAGTATGGTCTCTGAATGTATTTACTCTCAAAAATCATATTTTACTGACTGGTTAGTGGAAAAAAAACTTAAAATAGTGCTGAGTTTGAGATCATTAAAAGAATATGATCTTTTTTTCTGTCCGTTTGCTTTAGGGTTAGATTCTTGGCTGCAGTATAATAAAAAGCATTGTGAGATCATAATGGGCCCTCTGATTGTGAGCCCATGTTCAGTTTATTAAACAGAATAAACTGGCAATGCTTCATCAGCTGAGTGTGGCATTTTAAAACCCCACAAAGATCCATGACAACACAAAGTAAAGTCACAAAGTCACCTGGAAAGGAGGAAGGATCTTATTAAGTGTAACTGTAGACCTGAAGTAGACTTGATTTGAATACTTTCTGCTACGGAGCTTCACAGCGGCTGAAAAAAGTCTCATTTCTGTCGTGCTACCTTAGATCAACCTGATTTATTACATTTTGCAATGCCCTTTTCATAAAGACACTGCAGTTTTTTTTTTGTAACCAATGAAGTCAGTGATCTTCTATCAATATGTGAAGATGAAAACAGAGTCAGAGGATGCTGAAGGGTATTAAAAAAACACGAAGGCAGCATTCTGCAAAAGCAACATTTTTAACACAGTCTTTAACTGCTGTCAGTGCAGTGGATCCATAAGAACGAAGCAAATCTATAAGAATTTTCTGTGTTTTTTATGTCTTTCAACGCAAGGGGTTCTTTCATGTCTAACTTGATACACATAAAGTTGTCAAAAAGAATCTCACTTTTAAATTAAAATTTTTCCAAGTTCAGCTAAAAGAGCTGAATATTCATCTGTTTTAGGAGTTTTGCTTTACTAAGATATTAGATTTATTATGTAGTATTCATAAAGTATTACTGTATAAGAAAGTTATCAAAAATTTTATTCATGCTAGAAATGTCTTAAAGTTCCTCTAGACTTTATCTTTTATCCAACTTTAAAGGTCAGTTTCCTTTTTCTCAGCTATTGCAGTCTTAAACATCCATTTTTTTGTCCTTTTCTCCTCTTGTTATTTCTTCATTTGCGTCATGACCCATGAAGATGTAGAAAAAATGTTTGTAATGCTTTTGTAAAAGCTTTTTAGCATAAAAATTGTAAGTCTGAGGTAGAACTGGGTTCACAGACGGCCTCTTATGCCTCACTCTGATCCCAAAAGAGGTAAGACGAGTCGCTAGAAGCCGAAAAACTATCCATACTCAGTTTTCTCAGTTTTATAAACTCCTTTCAAACACCAGATAATCTGTATGCACGAATATGTAAAGATTTCTATAAACAATAAAGACATTTTGAAAACTGTACATGCAATAGAAACCTAAGAGAACAAACCAGATGTTAAACTAAAACCAAACTTCAATTGAAAAGTTCTAATCCGTTTCTTTACTGCTTCCAGCCCAGCTGGTGTGTTTGAGTCTTCGCCTGGAGTCACAGACTAAACAGCCCAGAACTCCAACTGCCTGCAGCAATTTCCCTGCCATGCAATGTGAGAATGGCTCATGCATTATTTAAAAGTCTCAGTTTTTAGACAAAAAAGCCAAGTTTAACACTGTTATCCTTCACTGTTCCAAGGGATTGTTGTAGTTGTGACACCAACATGAGGGGGGGTGAAAATGGATGAGAAAAATGTAGAAATGACAAAACTTTTCTGCAACCTAATTTAATCTATAATCATATTTCATATATTAATAAGCTCTAAACTGACAGGTGTTCATTTATAATTATGAAATTCTCTACTTTCATATTCATTTCCATCAACTTTAAATGCCTATATGCAGACGACAATCCACTATCTGACAGGAACATTAATTCAGTCAGCTGGTAGAAGGAAAAGTCTTTCCTGTGTTGCACTTTTAAGGTTCTAGAAATGGAATGCTGCACAGTTTGAAATAAAAAACAGAAGATGCATTATTACTAACTAAAATACACTTAAAATGAACACTTGAACTTTAAATCATGACACCCGAACTCCACTAAAATACACAAGTGACACAGCAAAAAATTCCTTTCAGCAAGACTCACAGCGCTGTAATGTAAAATCTCCACACTGCGTCATAAAGTAGTACTGATGAGAAAGCTGCTGATTCACATGATCAGTTCAGAAACTAAATGGCTTTTTATTCACTATCCTCTGGAGCACCAATAATGAATGAAACCATCTATAGTTGGACTGAAGCAGACTTTTTAGCCAGAGATCAAGCAGAGTGAAAGTCATGTGAAAAATAAATCACAAGCCCTTTCTCTCTCCCCCCCAAAGTATTTAAATGTCATTTTTACCAAGACTGGGCTTGGTTGGAAAATAATGCTGGAACCTTTAAAGAATCATTTTTGAGAAAATTAAGCTGACATAAAATTTTGAAGCTGTCCACTGCGGTTTTGGTAAGGGTTACTAAAGATTAGAGCTGCTATGAAGCTACATTCACGCCGGCCACATCCACTCGTGTTCAAACGACCACTTTCAATGAAAAGTCTATGTAAACGCACGTAAACCCTCACTTTGGAATTCCACGTTCAGAACTCTTGCATTCATGCAAGTTTTTTTAGTTTAATCTGAAAGTGAATTAGCAGCTTTAGATGTGGATCTTGTCTTCAAAATAATGGATTCTTTGAGTTGGAATTCAGTTTCTACTCCAACCTTTTCAGATTGCTCTACTTCTGGAACAGGCCTGTGGACACTGGTTAAAAAAGGACGGAGAAGCTGCAATATTTTCCTCTCTCATTTGGTCACTTTCTCACACAACTCTTTCTTTATCAGCAGAGATTCAAAGACTATGGACAACTTCTGCTCATCTGGACCTTCCCTGCTCGTCCTCTGACCTCATAAGTGTCTGCACATCCTCACTACACCACATGTGGGCTATTTAGGATTCACTCCATGGGTTTCACTTCAAAGAAGTCCCCAAAACAACTAACCCTCATAGACAAATGTTCTGGATGGAATAAATTGGTCTGTTAGCTGTGGGGGGCTAAAAGTAAAGGACCTCTGAATTAAAATGATCTAAACAGGTTGTTTTGGCAACTAAAAAAAAAAACAGCTTCCAGACTGGAAGTATTTTAAAAATCCAGGTGGAGGCAGATCCAGGACAGGTGCAGCTTAGGATGTTTAGTAAAGTCGGTGCTTTTCTAAACATCCATCCATCCTGGATTAACAGTAAATGAATGCTCCAGCTGCTTAATACTATATATTTTCACTTAACTCTATATATGCTTGACATTTAATTTGATAATGTTGAAACAAAAAAATATACTTATTCTTGGAAAACCCTAAATTATGTTGGGCCAGCCTCAGGGGTTTTCCGTAAATCTTAATTTCTTGGCACAAAGGGGACACGATAGCGCTATAGCCATTGATTGAATTTGAGAACTGGAATGCGACAATCCCAACTGGATGAAGTCACACTTACTCTATCCAGTTCTCATTTACAGCCAGTAATTATAATAAAATTGATTGGATTTGTCTGTGTTTTTCTGACACAAAGCCCTGACAATGTTTATCTATTATTAAGCCACTGATGTAGCCACAGACGCGTGGCTGCCAGTACAAACCCAGAGCCCCTCTGACCGCCGCCGGGACATTCAAAGGCAGTCACATACCAGTGGATTCACACTGGAGGCAGGGAGGGGGGCGTGTCTTCCCCAAGGACACAACAATGATTGACTGGATGGAGCGGGGTTTGAACCAACAACCTTTGATCATTGGCTGACCTGTTCAACTGCCTTAACCACTGCCACCCAGTGGTAAAAATAAAACTACTGTGCAGTATTAGTTCTCAATACAGGTGCTAAAGGTTTGACTTCAACTGAAACTTTGACAGAGTGAGCTTTGATTTAGCAGTTTTCTCATAAAACACAACGCCACACTTTCTCATCTTCCTAAAGATGCAGACACTCTTTCAGAGACAAAATATTAGACACAAATAATATTGTGTAATGAGAACTTTCTCCTGGATCTGAGGATGTTTAAAAGTCTGCAGAAGGAAGTGAAATGGCGTGCTAAAAACCTGCTCACATGATGCCTCACTGGGAGAACAGACCAAAAGCATGTGTTTTTGAACCTCTCTCTCTGCATCTGACTCAGCCCAGGCTCTACGGGGGTCTTTGTGTGCACGCTTGTGCATTGAAACACTTGTCTTTGTCACAGCTTTGTTTTCCAGAAATGATATGAACATCATGTATGCATCTTCATTTTTTAGAATACAATTTCCTGTAAACATTAAGAAAGACAAGCATGTGTATGAATACCAATTATTTTAAATGAAATGGAATCAGATTAAAATAAGTGTAATTATTGAAATAATTATATTTTGCAAAATTGCATGTTTGTCTGTTTTTGATTAAGTGAAAGATGTAGGTCTTTTGTAACCATGACATGGCGCAGTTTGAAGCATGCAAGCTCAAAATAGTCATGAAAGAGGTTTTTCTGGGCCATAGAGCTAAAAGAAAAAAGCCTGGAGAAGCAAGATTTGCACCCTTCAACATTTCATAACAAGCTTCTTCCAACTTTGAGTCCGTCTGCGAATATTGGGTAGCAACAGTCCAGTGTGAACACCATTCAAAGACCGGTGTTCAGCACGTCATTAAACTCGCCATTCATGTCCAATGAGTACGAAGCATTACGAGGAGCGCAAACGTGTTTTGCAGTTAACCTAAGGCTCAAACAGCCACCTCAAGGCATGCCATGAAAATGGAGCACGCTACTGTCATGCGTGTGCTAAGTGTTTTGTGAAATATTCATAAAGTCTATGGAAGTTGGGCCAAAACCGAATTGCTCATTTCACTTGCTTTGAGAAAAGCAATCGGCAACTAACTGAGTTGAAGGATTAGTTAGACTTTCAACAGTAGCACACAAAAGATGAGAATTATTGATGTTTCTGCTGATTTTATTGGCAGAAGAGCCAGTCTAGCCTTTGTTAATGCAGAGTTCTTACAGAGAAGACCTCCTTTCTACATATCACAATCAATACAAAGATTGCTTTTACAATTTTTTCCCTCCATTGTTTTTAACTCTTGCTTTTTTTGTTTTCAATCAACCAGAGCATTTCTCCACTCAGCTTTTCTCCTGCCAGAGATGGATCTAACATTTTCAGGTGAAACCATGTCGATAAGCTGCTGAGTCCTGGAGTGAAAGTCATCAAGAAGCAAATCAACAGAATCTGATGTTAAACTTGGTAAAGAACCCAAAGCCTGAACATAAGCGGGGCGGGTGAAATCCTTCAGAAATGCCCGAAAGTGTATTGAGCAGCAGGCAGAACCAGCACCTCAAGAAAATGCAGACATGATGAGAATATATGCCGACATTGCTGGAAACATCCACATCATTCCTCAAAACCAGATCCAATGTGTGCCCCCTCAAGCATAAGTGGATTATTGAATCCACCACAGCAGATCAAATGTCTCAGTAGTGTTGGAAAACTCTGAGAAAATCTGCTATTTAAGTTGTCAACGTAAATATTGAATTCAACAGCAACCATGAAATGCTTGAGTTCTGTGGAGATAATAAAGAGAATCTCAGAAAAAAGAGCAAGGATGTTATTATTAGGGCCTCGGGGCCTGTGAATCACAACTCGTAATACCTTCTGAGTGCTTTTACACTCAAAACAGAGATACTAAGAAGCATCAAAATACAACAGCAATGTGTCATCTACACTTCTGCCTCTTCTCAGGTCAGAAATGTATAGAGCTTTAAAATGTTGGAGAACTCCTATTATTTGTCTGAATTTGAGCAAAACCAATTTCTTTCAGTCAGTTATTATCTCAGAATAAGAAAACGCTACGTTATCTTTGTTGGATTTATTAGAGTAGATTACAAGTGCATTGTCAAGTATTAAAAAGTAGGACAGTGTATTGACAAGAGTCTGGCAATAAAACAAAATATCCCAATATATCCCTAGATTGTAACAGGGACAATAAATCACACATTTTTGAAAGAGTATGATATTAAAAACTCTGAATACTGATACATATTTCACATGAACAAAATTGTATAAACTACACAGATATGAGCTGTGCAAACCTGGCCTGCAGGCAATACCAAGGTGGTTGACCACACAATGACCTCATAGAGTGAAAATATTCATGCACATTCTGTCTACAGGTATGCTGTGGACAACAGGTTGTATGGAACGCATAGGGGGAAGTAGATGAGATGCAGGCGCATCGTACAGATTTCTTATTTTTTCAATTCCCCCAAATCCTGTGCAGTACAAGGATTTAGTTAGTTATAAGGAATCACGTATCACGTGCATGAAGCGTTTGCGTGCAGTCAGTAAGGGCCAGTACTCGCATATGTGATTAGTGTGGCGTAAGGACACCATACAACGGCTCACCCGTACGTCTAGAGTGCGGTTAACTTTCATTATCCTTACAAATACTTCACAATACACTTACTACTTAAACGACAATGGTGCGTTTCATTTTCATGACGTCCCTTGTAAACTGAAAGACAAACCTGCGTTCCCCTGAAGATGTGTCCGCTCCTCTTTTTGACCCTCTACAGGCTCAGACAACCCAGATACCTGCAGCCCTCATACGGGTCAACCTTTGTATGCATGTGACTAAAGCTGCGTCCGTACCAAACGCAATTCATGTGTCAGGAGCGTCGTTTTTCAATGTTAAGTCAATGTACAGATGCGATCAGAGATCCTGCAGCGTGATTTTTGTGGTGGTGATCGTTACATCGGCCCCCAGGAGGCTGCGGTATGGGCAGGCAGCCTGCTCGGGCCTCCTGAACATTGATATTTTTCTTATTTTATTGAGACAATAAAAAGCTTCTCCAGTGTTATTTTTATTTTCCCCTCTCGAACTAACGAAAGGACAACAAGTCAATAAACTCACAGAGACACTGTTCCAAACTGCTGTCACTCAGACGCAGCTCTGGCAGCAGGAGTGAAGTTCACCGTCTGAATGATCTCATGAACCCTGGTGTGGAGACCTGATTTCAATGCCTTCATAGAGCTCTTTGATATCAATAATCCTGACCTCAACATCCTTCCGTGCATTTTAAATGAGATATACACAGACATTGCTCCATGTAGTGGTCAGTCTAAAAACATCAGCTGGTAGCTCCTCCCACATGCGTCTGGGGCATCAAGCTTCAACACATTTTTGGACAGGCGTCCAGCAGTGACGTTCACGTGTGAACGTAGCTTAAGCCTTAAGCACTGCAACTGTGGCAGGATTCACTTCCTCACTGTTTTCAGTTCAAGTTACTCCTTAAGGGGAAATCTTTTGCAGTCAATCAGCTAATTATGCCATTTTTACCGTTTTGGGGGTGTAACTAAAGTGTAATAAGTCATAATAAAAAATTCTATAGAGGAATATATTTGTATGAAAAATGTGCCCTGTAGATCTATGGAAAGTAATTTATTTATTTTATTTATTTTGGTCCTTGATTTTAAGATACTTTTAATGGTTTTTAAATGTCTTAACGGTCTTGCGCCTTCTTCTTTATCTGATCTTTTAGTTAGATATGAACCCTCGCGGACCCTGAGATCATCTGGCAGTGGTCTTTTGATCATTCCAACTATGAAAACCAAAAATTATGGAGAGGCATCTTTTCAATACTATGGCCACCGTCTATGGAACGGTCTGCCAGAGGACCTGAGGACCGCAGAGAACATAGAGGTTTTTAAGAAAAGGCTCAAGACCTTTCTTTTTAAATTACATTTTATGGTTGTGCTTGTTTTTTAATCTTTTATTTTAATGTAAAGCACTTTGTGTTATGCTTCATAGGAAAAGTGCTATACAAATAAAGTTTGATTTGATTGATTTGATTATTTTCCTCATTTCCTCCTGACTATTCCCTGAGGAATTTCTTTGTCATCTGTTTCTTCACTTACTTGATGTCAGCCTGCATGAGTATTGCATATAAAGGCATCATTCAAAAGATGATCCGGCAGTATCTGAAGAAAACTTTACAGTAAAGCAGTTTTAAGGTATTTGTAGACGGTCACGTGGAAATGTGAGAATGTGGCTCCTAAATATTACACTAAAGCTAAAAATCTAACTTTTACTCAGTGCTGTGATTTATGCAATATATTGATAATCAGTCCAATGAGACGGCTATGGCTGTGATATTGGGCTATATAAATAAAATTGAATTGAATTCACTAATATTGAGCTGATAAATTAAAGATCCTTTCTATGCATATTGGTTATGAAGATAATATAAAATAGCATCCATGCACAACCAAATCTGGCAAATTGCAAAGTTTCTGGGTGTATTGAATGTGGAAAAGTCTGTTGGTCTGGATCGAGTCCTGAACCTTGCATTTGGTCAGTTTTCAGACTCCCGTCAACTGAACTTTTCTGTGTCGAACCAAAGATTGTAAACAAAACCACGTGACTGAAAATCTCTTTGGTTCTTTGACCAGGAATTACAAAGGAAGGTCAGAGCAACAAAAGGCTGAAGTTCTGCGCTTTACAATCCTTGTTGGGATAGTTCACTTATTTAAACTTTATATTTCGCTGACGAATTTTGAAGACGGCTCAGAAGGTATTTTATTACATTTTATTACATAAAAATTGTCGCGGAAACAGTCCAAGAAGCAGAGTGTATCACATCAAAAGTTGCTTTATGGAGCCTGTATTCATCCAACCACATTTTAATGAGTTGTTCCATGATCTGTTGGAGCTTCCTTCCTACTCTGTTTTCATCCCATAATGTGCACTAAAGTGGCTGTTTGGTTTAGTTGTTCTGCTTTGAACACAGAACCTGTTCAGACTGAGAAAACCTGAGATCAGTCCGACTGAAAACAAACCAAGACAACCTCAAAAGATGGGTCTGAGAGCGATTCCTTGTCCCGAACCAGGAACCCATTGAGTGTTTTCAGACTGAAAATGTGTTCCGGATTATGGAGGAAAACGAACTCTGGTCCACTTTTAGGGAAGTAAATGTGTCCGGTCTGAATGCACCCTAAATGTTACAAATACAGTGAGTGCAGGAAATTTGTTTCGTAGGAAGTTTGTTTTGTTTTTGATTTTCAAAATAAAATTCCAGCCAGAGACGTGGTTCTTCCAGAAACAGACAGATCTATGCAGCTTTCTGGAGGAATAAAGAAAGCTGCAAATGAAAGTGTGAATCGCTTTAGTCCATTTCTAAACTACAACGTGGAGCTCTAATTTAACGCAGCAGATGTATGACTATCATACATTATTCAAAGATGCAGGCCAAAAATAACTGGCATGGATAAAAATAACCACCCAGTCGTCTTCTTAGACTTCTTACCCAAACGCACGTGAGCATCCCAAACTTTAGAAATTAATCATGTTTGATGACAGAAGAAAAGTGTACCTTCTCCATCCGCACTGTCGGTGATCTTCATCTCCTGGTTGACGGTGAAGGAACCGGGCTCCGTGGGGGTCTTGGCTTGGTGCTGCTGGTGGTTGCTGATGCCATCGGCGGCGCACTGGCCGTTCCGCACCGTGGCCGGGCACGGATCCACAACCGTGGGCTCCGGGACAGGGTCGGACTCCTGGGTGACCGGGTCGGTCATCGTTGCTTTTTCAGTTTCAGAGGCAGATTAAAATGATGAGGAGGAGTGGAGTTTGTCTTCTTTAATCAAGATAATTCAGTCTGGTCCGGTGAGCGCAGCAGCCATCAAGCGCGCCCGATGCGCCACGGACAGCCAGCTGCGCGCGGGGGGGAGACCAAAGAGACGGCGATGAGAGATAAGATGAGATGAGGGGGGCCTCTTTGCAGCATCAGTGAGGAGGCAGATCCCTCTGCGAGATGTCAACAGCGCGGATTCCCTGTCCGACCGAGCCGGGAAGGATGGAGGGAGGGGGGAGTTTGGGGAGAAGATGCGACGATGTGATAAATCAGTGAGATGTGAATCTGGCAGGCGGTGCCAGGCAACTTCTCCTTCTCCTCCCCCTTTTTCCTCCCCTCCTCTCACAGCGCCACATCTCATTCCCACACAGAGCATTTTCACTTTCTGTTTTTTTCTCTCAGCCCAGCATTTG
This sequence comes from Oryzias celebensis, assembly GCA_014656515.1. NCBI lineage: Eukaryota > Metazoa > Chordata > Actinopteri > Beloniformes > Adrianichthyidae > Oryzias > Oryzias celebensis. Next base: position 27,348,218 of record BNCR01000017.1, on the reverse strand, counting down.
TTTCCACTAAAGTTTTTTTTTTTCTGTGTCCATCCTTCCTCCTTTTATCTCCTCTGATTTCTCTTTGAACATTTTCTGATGAGCATGCAACACGAGAGAAGATGTAGGTCAGGTGGTTTGCAGAGAGCGGCTGTCTGAAATGGGATGCAGAGTGAAAACCAGGTGGGGCAGCCTCCTGCAACCAAAGCAGCAAACACTGAGTCAGCACGACGCAGGAGGCCAAGCAGGATGCTGCCCTGAGAACTCTGCTTGGACCATGGAGGTGAAGGTGTGGGGCACTGTTTTCTGCACCTTCGCGGGAAACAAAGTATATGAGGTAACGAGTATATGATTTGAAAAAAAACGTTAAAAGATTAAGGGAAAAACTTGTAGTTTAGGGAGTATTAAAGACCCAGTCTAATCATCTTTTATCTATTTTTAAATTGTTTCCAGGACCGTTAGTACAGAGCAACCCCACTACCTTTTTTGCTTCCCATTGCAGAGCCAGGAGCTTGCATTGCAGGCCCACCCAGCTGCTTTCAACTTTACAAAAAGGCTCTTTTTTAAATGATTTTTTTCATCTGCTCCTGATTCACAACCATATGTATAGAAAAATACTCAGAAAGGCAGTTTTAAGCATCATTTTATTTATATATGTCCTCCATCCTATGGAAAAGAACATGTTAAAACACCAAAAACAAATATTTATCAAACTGGTTCTTATATGTTTACCACTGACATTCACCTGTTTTTTTATTTATTTGCATAAAGTCAAATTCAGCTTTATTTTTAGAGCACTTTTCTTGTTTTAAAACACTTTAAGATGCTTTACATTAAAAAAAATTATAGTCAAATCAAATTATGTATAATGCACTTTTCATGCATGATTAGAACATTTTTCTACCTAAAAACCAATAACCCTCACTTAGTACTAAAAAACTATAAAGTGAAGGACTGTCCAGTGTCCTGCTTTACCAGGAGCTTGAACACATGCTCACTACTTTTTTTAAAACGCCAAATGAGACGCCATAGATGAGGTAAATAAGTAATTACTTAATAAATGTAAAATCAAAATTACAAAGAACATTTATAAATCCACTGTTTTTGATGAATTATAAATGGTTTATAAAACATAAATGCACATACATTTTTTTTCACTAGAAGAATCGTTCAAACACAATGCATTGTGGTCTATATTCACCAATGTAGTTGTTGCAGAGCCTTCTGGGAAATTTCTAGAGCACCATAGGTGGCCGTTAAAAAAACGGAACCAAAAGAAGCAGTCCATTAAATCAATTATCCAGAACAGGGTACAGCAACAGAAGGAAGTGTTAAAGTTACCTAAAATCAAAGCTAAAGGGACAAGTTTAAAGCTTTTTCTTGAAAACCTCTGCAGCAGCCTCAAGCAGGCCAGTTTTACAGCACTCTAATACATTTAGGTTTGGATTATCGACGCAAAAGTTATGAGTAAAGTACCAGAGATTTAAAAGAAAAAAGATTTCACAGAAAAAAAAACCATTTATATATATATTTGATTTAAGCAAAAACGTTCTCCGTTTATGCATGCAGACATTAAACTACATGAAAAATTCAGTCAAATTCTAATAAACTGTTACATGCATTGTACGTTGATATAATCTAACCAGTAACATAATGTTTCTTTGCAACAGCAGTTATATTGATGGCAGGACAATGGAGTCAGGGGTCGGCAAACGGAGGAGAAAAACAATTTGAAAAACTGTTTAGGTTTGTAACACAGGGTGTATTTTATTTTGAAATGAACTCGTGTATGCTGCTGTCAAAAGTAAAAGCAGTTAAAATGTATCGAAACATATGAGACTGTTAGAATTCAATATTGCAAATGTTTGAAAGCTTATGAATGAATGGTTTTATGGGCTCAAAAACATGGGCTGTGTGGCTGGGGGTTTTGGTCTGTTAGAAACTGGTCCAAACAGTCCTTTTAGCCTTGAAGGTTGCAGACCTTTGGTTTAAGTCATGGACTTCAAGTGACAAAGGTTTAATTCTGTCACTTGGTTTCATTGATTCTACTTTAACTGGAACAATAATCCACAATTGTGTCATCCTTTTGTTTTAGGTTTATATTTCTTTAGGTATTTTTTCATCATGCAACATTCTTGCATTATCATCAAATGGAATTCACACAGAGACGTTTGCTGTTTTGTTGCAGAGGGTTTACATTGATTTGTCCTGTTGATCTCACAGTTGGTGGCTCAATGTCTGCCTTTAATTATTACATATTCATTAGACAGACAAAACATAAACGTTGAGGAAATTGCAATTTAGAAGTATTTTAAAACCTAATCAGTTAATTGCTTCAGTGACTCACCTCCATCTGCTCGATTTTAAATTATTCAACACATAAAAAGATGGAAACATAACAGAATATTAAACTTAAATTAAAAAAGCAAAAAAGCTTGTGTTTCTTGTTTTCTTCTTTACTTGTTTGGACATTCATTAAAGACATTGCAGGTTTTTTAACAACAAGCAAAATAACTTGATATGCAAATACTGTAGATGCACTTAATTGAAACGACCACTTTCTCCTCACTCTCAGCCCCCTGCCCATCTGCCATTTGGACTGAGTCACTTTTGGAAACTGGCCTGGATCACAGACAAGCAGCTCTGATGGCTGAAGACCAACATTTAGGCTTTTGAGTGAAAAAGGGGTTAAACAATTGTGGTATTTCCTTAAAGCCACCACTCCAATGAAATTGGAATGAAACATTTTTCTGATGATGGACGACATATATAAAGAAAATTAAGTCCAAAATTGTATTCCTGAGTATTTTTTAATTCAAATCTTTGTGAGTCAGGAGTAGATGGAAAAATGCCTTAGAAAAAGATCACATTTGTGATGTAGAAAACACGCTGTGCACACCATTTTCCTGCTCTGCTTCATTCTGATCCATCCACTTGCAGACAAACAGATCCGTGTACATCTTTGTTTTCCTCATCTGAGCTGGCATGGCTCCAAACTGTACAGCTGGAGAGCTCCAGTTCTGGGGGTGTGAGGGGCTGTAAGCTAGTGTGTGAGTGTGTAAACAAAAAGCTCTCAGCAAAGGTGGACAGGTTTACTCCATACCAACAGTCCCGCCCACAACTCAGAAGCAAATTTCTAAAAAACTCCTGCCACTCTGCAGAAACTATTCCCTAGAAACAACAGTTTGGGTTTTTTTTTTTTTTTTTTGCTAAAAACAGCATAATAATTATTAAAAGACCACTGGGAACGGTGTTAACCACAGAAGCCGTTTTTTGATGACATTGCAGTGGCGTAGCAGCAACCCTTCCTATATAGAGTTTTCAGTCATAATATAACAAAAATGTTTCAAAAAATTCATTAGCTTTGACATTCTTGGTTGCAAACAAACACAAAGAGAGTTAGACACACAATTCACAAGATCTTTCAAATTTAAGTGTCTGAAAATGTGCGACCATGTTTACATGTCAAAGACGCTGCTGTTGGTGTTTGCTGTGCCTAAGTCATCAATAAAAAACCAATAGAAATCAAGGAATTCAAAAAAAGAAAAAACATTATTTTACCTCTTTAGATTGTCCGGTTCTTTTTTTAGCCAGGAGAATGTATAATTGCAAAAAAAAACAATTAGAAGAAGTTTCAAATTCTTTGGAATCTGAAATGGATGATGTAGTAGACAATCCGTCTGGCTGGAGAGAGATAAACAGGATGCTTTTTTGACCATTAATTTGTTGTTTTTCTCTTATTGATGGATTTTTAATTATCCACACACTTTTCCTTTTTGCTGAAAACCATAAAGACAGTTTGTCCTCAATTTTGTGAATTTTGAAATACAAAAAAAGACAAAATGTACAACTCTGACTTTTGTCTTTTGTACAGTTCAGGTCTAATGTAAAATGAATGTGTAATATAACAAAAATAATCAGTAAAAAAAGAAGCTGGGGTTGTACTGAGAAAATGGGTATCAAGTGCAGCCACAGAAAGTTCCACAAAATGCCCAGGACTACTAAGGACTAACGTGGCACAAAAGATGCTCCTAAAATATTCAGCAATATAGACTTCAGCAGCTCAACTGTTGCCTCTGTATTTTAGAGTTCAACAAGGAAAACACATTTTTATGAGGTTAAAATGTAAAGAGAAAGACAAAAATCTTTAGTTCTCTCTTGTCCAGCCTTTTATCAGTCCAAGCACAAACCACTAAATAAGGAAAGTAGTAGATTCACTCTTCACTTCTTTGGCAGAGCTTGACTGAAAATACAGACTTATCAAGCCGAACTGTGGGGCATCTTTCAGTGAAGATGTCCTTCCTTGGTGTTCTGGGCTGAGCTTGGTTGGTGCTGCACAGTCAGCATCACACTGCAGGAACATCAGGGTGTCATGTTTGCATCACTGCTGGCTGAAGCTGGAGGCGGAGGATTTCCATGACCGCCACAGAGGCATCTGACACACAGGCCTGAATGCTTCGAATCTACTACAATGGGAAAAAAAGACTGCTACATTTTTACCATATTTTTTTTTAATATGTCAGTTTTGTTCTATTTGAGAATCATCCGACCCGGAGCTCGCAGACGGCAGCTCTCAGCTCTCTGGGCTGCTCCTGCTGTAAATATCAGGTGGTGAGCCGGCTGCTGCCAAATATCTGTGAACTCCTTCTCATTCATTACAGCATCTGTCTGCGGCAGAGCAATCACTGAAGAACACAGTGCTGTGCAAATGTCAGTCCACTGCTCTCCTGCTGGCTGTTAAGGTGAAGACAGACGTGGATCTCAGAAAATCTAGAGGTACAGTCGGCATCCCTCTGAAAATAAGCTCAAATGTCCCTGATGCAATTATTTCCTTCCCAACTAACTTTAACCCACATGGCCTCAATAAGAGGACTGGATCCTAACCCTAAAGACAGTGAGGAGGAGCCCTAACTCCATGTCACTTACTGACACTTTACTAACTCACTTTTTTATTTGAATTATTTAACAATGAATTACAAGGTTTACAATCTTGGAACAACAAACATACAAAAAAGACAGAAACAAATCAAAATCTAATTGCTTATGCGTTGCAGATTTGACCACAAAGATGAAGTGATGTAATGTTGGCACATGCAGGGACCGATCGGGTAACCATTACGCATCAGATCACTACAGGCACCGACTCTGCCTGCATAAGGAGGGTGGAATCCAAACGTTGACTTCTTTTAAAGACCCACTCAAATGAAAATCTTTTTGTTGGCGTTTTTGAACATGTTCTTGTGGCATTTTTCTCATTATATTTTTTAATATTGTTATGTTTTATTTTAAAACAGTACTTAAACAAATACTAGTGATATGAGTTTAACATAAATATCAACTAAGTCTGTGGTTTGTCTTCTTGGTGACTGCTGAATGGTTGCATAGAAGACCCAAATCAACCAAGAACTAGGTGAATATCATGTGAGCTGTGGAAAGTTGAGGTTGTTCTCCTGTGGACCTACTTCAGTGAAGCTCTTCCAGACTGTGGAATTACACATTTGCAAGTGACAAAGGCTCTTTCTGTCAGCTCCAATCAGATTGATCCACATCAAAGAGTAGGAGATTTGGATAATCTACCATGAACTGTAACGTTTTAACTCGTTACACCGCATAACCTCCACATTAACAATGTTAGTCAAAGTCAGTGAGGGTCACCTGGCTCTAATAAAAGACAGATCAACACTGTAAGGTTTGTGTTTTTAATCCAATTCAGTTGGTGAAATAAAGATTGATAGAAAAACAGCAAAAAAAAAGATGAACAGACTGCAGTCAAACTCATGCCAGGCTGTAACTTTAGAATGTTTTATTTGAACAAATATAATGGAAGGACGGACAGATGGACAGGCAGGCAGAGACTTTGATCAGAAAAACTCTGAGCACAACTCACAAAAATGTTCCTGATGTATCTGCCTTCAGCTACACAATTCAAAAAATAATTTTTTTTTTAGCATTTGCTAAAAATATATTTTTTGGCTGTAAATCTATTACTGTATTGTTTTATTTTAATTTTGTGAACTTTTTTTTTTACATGTTTTTTCCCCTAAGGATTGCATTTGGAATGGACAAACAATTTATTCTAGCCTGAACAAACATACTTTATTTGAAGTATTTGTAATATAACTCACTATTATTTATGATATTTGGATTTACTCTCACTGGCAGCTTAAACTACAGTGTAGTAACCCATAATGTGTAAGTCAATAAACAGCTCCGTTATAAATGTGTTGGGTAATAAATGACCAGTGTCATTCACCTGTGGGTCATGGGTTTCCCTCGCAGTTAATGCTGAAAGCACCACAGGTTCACGTCTGTCTCCCTGAGAGAAAACACAAAGATGAAGGTTGACATTCACTGTCATATTTTGCCAAAGGACTGGCCCGACTTGAAGCAGGTATGTACTGCCACGCAAAAGCTCACTGAGGAGCAGGGAGGTTTGGTTTTCCTGTCTGTCTGAATACTCCTCACAATCTTACAGACAAAATCTTTAGAGGTTCTTTGCTCCGGAATTGTTTGCATCTGAGTCACTTTGTTTAGCAAAAGTTGGAATCAAATTTTTCTCACGATAAATGTACTTTTTTCCCCAACAAGCAAACTTTAATCAGAATAAGTCCTGCTGTTACTTGAAGTGTTTGTGTCTTTGTGACGTGTGCCTGATCTTAGCTAATGATTTTCAGCATTGGCTGCTGGACAGAGGACAAAGTCTGCAGACTAACCCTCCACAAGCTCTTAGTTTTTATTTATTTTCCTCATGGAAGGAAGCAGCTGATGGCTGTTTATATATGTATTTTACATCAAACAGCATGTGTTCTGATGAAAGGTGCTCTACAAATAAAATAACTGATGATGATTTTATGCTTCAGGTCCCATGAAGCACAACATGTTGTTAATGAGATGAAATGTTTCCTCCTTCAGTCGGTTAAAATATAGTGTAGTAGATAAAAGCATCACATTTCAGACAACAGCCATAAATCAAAAAGTACAAGATCTTTCGCTTTTTTTTTTTTTTTTGAAAAAAGGCAAATCCGTTCAGTGACAAGAATCCTAAACAGTCTAGATCTTAATCAGGCTGAAAATGTATTGAAAGACAAAGCAGTTCCGGCACCTGCTGGATGGGAAAGCTGGAAGCTGATGGATGAGAAACATTTTCTCTACAAAAGGAGAACCGAGCAGGAGCTGTCTGTTTTTTAGCTGCATATCGGTGTTTCATATTTTTTACTGTATCTGATCAAGGTAGAAAACTTTCACCAAGAAAAACCATTTTCCCAGACTTGTAAAGAATTACTTAATGACAGATAAAAATATTATTAGATCAAATGTATCATCTTCCAATATAAATTTGAGCTTTTTGCAGTTATTTATCAAGTTTTATGTGGTTTGGGTGGCAGTCGAGGGGGAGTGCCGAACAGCAGTCCGGAGTACCCGGCCTTCTTGGTGTCTCTCAAAGAGGTACTGGAAAGTGACCCAACGGGGGCTCTGTTGTCCTCCTGGGGGACTTCAGTGCCCACGTAAACAACACAGTAGCCCCTAGAGGGGCGTGATTGGTAAGAACGGTTCTCCTGAACTGAACCCTGTCATCCTGGAGAACCATGTTTTATTTTTTGTTTGTTTGTTCTTTTTTATTTTTTTTTACTTAATAATTCTTCTCTACTTTTTTCCTGGGGGGATTTTATCTGCTGCCACTCTAAATGAACAAACAAACGAGATTTCTAATTAACTTTGAAACATCAAGAGAAAATCGTTCTCCAGGGTTAAAATGTTATGGGATTTTCTACGGTACAATTTTTAGTTTTTTCCCAATTTTTTTTTTAAATGTAGATAATTCAAGGTTTAAAGAAACTGTTTTACTCTTCATAAAAAACATTTTTCATTTTTGAAGGATGTAACCCTCGCAGTTACAATTAATTTTGTACACAAAACAGTGGACAGCCTAAGTTTTAGACCATTTAATCCATCACAGATGAAATAATGGAATTGGTGGGATTGTTTATTGGAAGATGTTATTCAAATTAAACACTAGAAACTTCACATTGTTAAATTTAAGAATAGATGAATATCTTAAGTGAGCAGCATCTCTGTTGAAAATGTGCTTCGGGTGTCTTCCAGAGATACGGATATGAAGGATTTATCCAGCTTCACCATCACTGCCAAGTGAGTCATACGTTTGATTTTGCTCTTTGTCTTTGGGTATTTTCACAAACTACAGACACTTGAACACTTGTGCACAGCACACGTTGCCACAGGCTTCAGGTTTATTTCAGCAGCAGCAGGCCACCTTCTGGACCTGTCGGGCTGGTCCTGCACACGAGCAGCTGCAGAACTCTGCATGGAGCCACTGCAACAGCACAGAGCCCCTCTTTACACACAGTCAGGATGTCGGGTGCAGTTCACCCGGATTCACTCATGCCAAGCAAACTCAAAGATGGCAGAGTTATAAAACTGAAAATAAAGCCTTACAGCCTTATAGTGAGCACAGAACCTAAGAGCGATTTGTTCCTGTAGAGAAGAACACAAAAAAAAATTATGTATGTCTTTCAAACTGATAACATAAAAAGTATACATCCTAAACAGAAGTATGACAATAAAAGACTGTGCAAAGTTAGAAACGTCATAACCTTTCCTGCATTTATGTTTCTAAGGTAAACTTTGAAGAAAGATCAATGAAGTGCTGCCATCATGTGGATGTATTGGATTGTTCATGTTACCCAAAATTAAATAAGATGAATCAAATCAGACTTTATCTATAAAGCACTTTTTATACAACAGCAAAACAAAGTGTTGTAAAGGCATATAACAATTATAAATGAAATTTTAAAACATACAGAACCGCCCCCCACCCCCGGTGCGCACCCAACAAAAGGAAACATAAAATGAAATATGAGTGAAACTCAAATTGAATAAAATATTTTTAGAAAATGTATAAATAGATTAAAAAATCAAAGTTTCAACTAAAAGCCAGATTGAAAAGGTGAACAGTCCCTGAGGCTTTCTGGGAGGCAGTTCCACGCGTTACTTCAGTTGAGCTTCTGTCTTTTTAGGGGGAAGCAAAAATGATGAGGGACGGCAAGCTGTTCAGGGTGATACAGGAAAACTGCTGGGATGCTCAAGTACGTATACGGGACATGGACCAACACGGTATGAGCACAGGCATAAAAACGGCATGCAGGTTCTTCTTGCCGCCCCTGAACAAGATGTTCCTGTCCTGCAGGTGTGGCAGTTCAAGCACTCTCAACTGTTCCTGTGATGTTCAGCTACTGGGTCAGTGTTTCCTTAATCAGAGCTGACAATGATCAATAGCGTGTTGGAGGGAAAAGAAACCAGATAATTTCATCTGAATTCACTCCAGTCTGCTTTATGCATTAACAGGCCAAACCTCATGACACACTGGATCTCTGTGGCCTTTTAAATGACAATTTGGCGCAGACGGTGCGCAGCCACCCCAAGAGGTTTGTGGGGCTGGGCACACTGCCCATGCAGGCACCGGACTTGGCCATCCTGGAGATGAGGCGCTGTGTGAAGGAACTGGGCTTCCCTGGAGTCCAGATTGGGTCCCACATTAACAACTGGGACCTAAATGCCCCTGAACTGCTTCCCTTCTACGCTGTGAGACATCGTCCTGCACACATCAACACAACATCATGTGACTGCAGCACTCCTATCTCCTGTTTTGGCTGGCTCACGATGTTCAGGACTGCTTTTGCCATCCTCTGAAAACCAGGCGTGCTGAGTGTGTGTGTTTTCCATTTAGGCTGCAGAGGAGCTTGGCTGCTCCATATTTGTCCACCCGTGGGACATGCAGACAGATGGGAGGATGGCTAAGTATTGGCTACCCTGGCTGGTGGGTGAGGGACCTAGAACAGGAACAGATGAAAAAATTACAGGAAATGCCAAAACCATATTTAGCTGAATAACCAATGAAGTGTGAAAGCAATTAGATTTCATTCTGGTTCTGGTTCTGTCTTCAAATGTTTGACCTTTTAAATCATCCTTATTTACAGAGGGTCCCAAGAGGTGATTATTAAAAAAAAAAAAAAAAAAAAAAAAGACAGTCAAAATCTAGGCTGTGTGTTGAGAGAAAGATGAATTGCAGCTGTATGAACACATAAAACACAAGAAATCAGCTTCTGCTTAGAAGTTGCACAGAGTGCAGGTACAGCAGGCACTGCTTCTTTAAGGAAACACTATACCGTACCTGCTGATGTCCGAGGACCTACTCAAGTTCTCAGAAATTGAAAAATCGATTTATCTTCCTACAATCCAACTAGATCAATCTGTCTGAGGCAGAATCGAATTGACCTATACCATCAAAAAATCATTTCAAAATTAGATAAATCAATACCGAATCGATCTTGGTAAACACCATTTGGAATGAGGCACAGTAAGATTATTTTACTATCGCTTGAAAATTAGTGTCATCACAGCAACCACAACTTGTGATGGGCATCAAATCGTTGTTAAAATGAATTGTGACACCTCTACTAAATAAAGTAACAGGAAAAGAGTCAGAATCTGAAGACCTACCGAAATGTTTTGCACTTCTTTGAAGCAAATTTTTTTTTCTTTGTTGGGTTAAAAGTTCGGAATTCCCAACAGAATTTACTGAAAAATGTATATTTGTAAAAAAGAAACTTAAGGGATTGCGTCATGTGCTGTGTGAGATGGTACGGATCATCTAGGATCCCGCCCTCTCTTAAGCTTTAATAGGAGCAGAAATCAAATAATAATTGTATTTTTCTCACTGCTCCTTTACAGTCATGAAGACTTATGTGTTTTGATTATGTTAATGTATTCTGGTTCTCTTCATGAAAGGAACAAATAAAAAGAACAAGAACAAAGATGTTATAGGTGTTTCAAGTGTGAAAAGAAACAGATAAATAAATCATTTAGAGTGTTTACATTTTTTTAAATGTCTGATTTAGTTCTCTTTGTATTCTAGGTATGCCTTCAGAGACCACGGTTGCTATTTGCTCCATGATATTTGGAGGTATCTTTGAGAAGTTTCCTAAACTGAAAGTCTGCTTTGCTCATGGAGGTAAGGAAGAAATCCCATTATTTCACACTTGATATAAAGATGTGTGTTCATTGTGTCTTCTGCGTCCAGGTGGTTCTTTTCCTTTCACTCTCGGCAGGATTGATCACGGTCACAAAGTTCGTCCTGATTTGTGTGCGGTTGACAATAAGATCAGTCCACGGAAATACCTTGGTTCTTTCTACACAGACTCCCTGGTGCATGATCCCATCTCACTGAAGCTGCTTGTTGATGTCATTGGAAAAGTAAGTGCTGATTAATGAAATAGAAATGTTTTATGTTAAAAAGATTTCTCACTTTGAAGCAATGAGGAATTATTGTTAGTTGCGGACAAAGTTTTTACTAAAACTTATGTTTCATTTAAGTGGTCCAGCTTCTCTAAAACCTGGTGCTCTCTTTCTGCTTTACTGTCAGACACAGGGGCGGAGCTAGAACATTTTATAATGGGGCGAAAGGGGGGCCAAAGACTATGGAAGGGTGGCAAACGATAACAGCAGAGTAAAAATGCATATTTTTAACAAGTTTAAAGCTATTATTGTTTGAGACTAATGAGCTTTTTTGCTTGTAACCCCCTCACCACCACCACCCCCGCCTCCACCCATAGCTCCGCCCTTGGTCAGACATTTTTTTTCACTTTCATCACTAAAAACTACTAATGTCCTATGTATGCCTTCCTTTTTTAGGATAAAGTGATGCTGGGTACTGATTACCCATTCCCACTTGGTGAGCTGGAATCTGGATCCCTAATAGAGTCAATGGATGAGTTTGATGTCACAATAAAGGTAACAATTACTGCTATTAATTTAAAATGTCTGTGCAACACATAAAATATGACTGAAAAGTTCCATTAACCTAGAAAAGCTCATTTTAGTGCAAAACTAGAGTTACTTTATCATTATACTATCTAAAATGTTATTAAAATGTTTCAAAGATGGTATTTTATAAGGAAGCGTATTGCATTAAATCACACAAACAAGTGTGCTTTTCGAGATAATTTTTTCCAACAAGATTTATTTAAGAATGGAAAACGCAAGAGCCTTACACACTGATTGGAAACTAGAAACGGACCAAAAGCCACGTGTCTTTGTCCAGGATGAACACTTCATTTTTCTTTGTAGTGAGGCAGAAAATGAATTAGTAAAATAGGCTCTACCTGCCGCATGTGAAGCTGCAGAGTCAGGCAGGGACAAAGTATACCAAAACATCCCAAAACAGTCAATCAGTTTTATTTCATCTACAACCAGTAACTAAAGAAGAACTGGAGCGAGTGAGTGTGAAGTCACTCATAGAAAAAGGGCTTCTTTGCTCCAACCAAATGAAGTAGATCCAGTTGCCATTTTGTCAGGATACCGACAACACCATGTTGGAGTCAGACATCGTCGGCAAACAGAGATTTGTCTGAATCAATAGCTGTGTTTCCATTACGCATATGCGCAAAACTTTTAGCAAATTTCTAGATATGTGGAAAAATCACAATTTGCAATTACACTGTTTGCAATAAATCCTTATAAAAACAAACACAAAGCAACTCACGTGATCATTCACGAAATCATTCAAAGCCATGGCGATGGATGAGAACAAATATTATTTTAGTTGATTCACAAAAAGGGAGCATTTGGATGACGTCACAGCATTGCCTGGTACGTGCTGCACAGCTCGACCATTACAAGTCTCTAGCCAGATACAACAGAGACTTATGTAAGAAGTCTGTTCACTGGTGTTAAAAAATAAACGTTCTAAAATGTAAACAGTTGGAGCCTTATTCTGTTTGAAAAAAACAATAATGCCCTTGCTCTTTCTATAACAGTAAACCACAATTTTCAGAATAATGCGCTTTGTAGACGTTTCTTTGTCCCATCTCTTCCCAGTTTGACTTTTTGAAATTAATATTTTTGCTGTAGTTTTTAGGTTTGTTTTACAAATATTAGACACCCCATCAAAAAATACTTAAAAAAAAACACTTGAAAAATATGAGGAAAAAATTTTTTGAATAGCAAATGATTTTTCTTTCATTGAATGCAATACGCTTCAACTCTCTTAGTTTAAGAAAATCTGCATAATCTAACGGAGTTTGTTGTTTTCTCTTGTCTTTTGCAGAACAAGCTGCTTGCTGAAAATGCTCTGGAATTTTTGGGATTGACAAGAGAACAGTTTCTGTAGCTGGACATGAGCTGCCTTACTTTAGTTTTCAATTTATATACACACATAATTTGAATAAAATATATTTTTGTGCAAATTCAAAACATGTTTTTAAAAAGGCTGAATTTAAAAATGGAAAAAGAAAGAAACTCGATCTCCTTTCTCTATGTAGGTTGGAATTAAACCATGTTACTAGTCAGCTCTTAATGAACTCATCTTCAGCAGCTGTGTAGACCTTTATATAAGGATTTCCCCGCCTTTTTTTCCATTTTCTTCCCTGCAGAATTCTGTGTTTTGATGTGAAACACAATAGATTATTGTATCCCCATTTATGATCAGCGAAAAAAATAATAATTATGCAGCACATAAATCTAAAGAAAAATGGAGAAGTCTGGGATTTACTATAAAAAACAAAACAAATTGACTCTTTAATAAATGCTAAAAATAGCAATGTTTGATAGGATTGTTAACATAGAGCTGTTGTGAGGAGGCTTCAATCAAAATGAGTATTCAAGCAACTTTTACTTCCACGAGTCATACGCCACAAGAAATGTTCAGTAAATGGGTGCTTTGTGAATAAATAAATAATGAAAAAAGTAAATATGTGTTTTATTTGTTTCCCTAGCCATTCTGGGTCAATAAGGTATTATTCCTAAAGTAAACATTTTAAAGTTGTTTTCACGAATCACCGTCGAAGAAGACCCATTTTCCGGTGCAACGGGACGTCACATCCGTTTTCTCGATGCCGAAGTGAACCTTAGAGTAATGGCGGCGTGCCGGGGGTCTTCGCTAAAATGGTTCTTCACCCGGGATCAGCTGGAGAGCACGCCTTCCCGCCGATGTGGAGTGGAACCGGACCGGGAACTGTCCTACCGACAACAGGCGGCGAATTTGATCCAAGATATGGGTCAGAGGCTCAATGTGTATCCTTCGTAAACACAGTTGTTGCGACGACGCCAGGAGGTAGACATGGCGCTAGCTAATCGTTACTGGGCCCGCTAGAAAATTCTGAACCGGTGTACAGGAGTAAAACTCTTTTAGTTCGTTAACCTACAAAATCGTTGGGTCCAAAGAGAGTTTTATAAGTCGACCGAGTTACTTTATTTTTGAAATCTAAGCCAGCATTTTGGCTAACCAGTTGTAATGTCTGAAAGAAAGACGACGGCTTTGCACGTTTCGATGAAACTACTTTAAATTTTGAAGCGGGAGGTACGTATTGAGCTAGTTAACGCTTGTCGTGTTTTTCTATAGATACATTTACAGCGTGTCGTTCTCATAAAGGTTTGTTCAGCATGCAATCTTCGTTCTTGTTATGTAACTGAACGTTGATCTGGGGATTGTTCTGTTCCTTGGACAGTCCCTCAGTCTGCATGTCTTGGCCTGGGCTTATGTAACAGATGACTGTGGCAAAGTTCCACGAAAAGTGTCTTCTTTTAAGTGATTAGTTTTATTTTGCCAAAGATTATATTAATCTCTATAAAGCCGACCGTATCGTATTCGATACGTGAGTTTGTTAGTCCTCCACAAAAGTAATGGAATGGAAATACAAATTTCTTCTATATGTTGGCGTCTTTGAATGTTTTTTTTAAATATATCTTTGAGCTGTCTGACCTGATGTATCAAATATGATACAAATTGAAATATATATTACATTTTTTTTTTTGTGTGCAGAGGGACCTATATAAAGGGTCCAAATTCAAAGAATTTTAATTTTCTATCAATTATTTAATAGTTCAGGCTGTGAAGGGTTAATGATGCTACTATACTAATGTTTAACCATTTTCTTATGTATTTATTTGTGTAATTAGGATAAATATACTTATAACTATAAGTAATAGTATAATTTAGATTTTGAGAGTAAGAAAATTTAAGGGCAGTTAAAACTTGATACATGTTTGATTATTTAAATGTTTCTTTTGTTTTAATTTAAAGTTTCACTCTAATTATCTTTTATCTATTTTAAAGCGTTTCCAGTGTCTTCATGATGAATATGCCATTTTTAGGCTAAATCAAAAAGCCTGTATCATTTTCTTGGACAGTTTCTGCAGAGTGGCAGGAGTTCACCTCTTGAGTTGTGGGCGGGACTGTCAACCTGTCCTAATATCCTAGCATCTCTTTGTTTACACACTCTCCCTCTAGTTTACAGCCCCTCACACCCCCAACCTAACATTACCAGTGGAACAAAAATGGGGAGAAATTTTGGAGCTATCCAACCATACGGTTTTGAGCCAGATTCCAGCTCCAATAAGGTAAATAAAGATGTACATGTATCCATCTGTCTGCAAGTGGATGCATTAGAGTGGAGTGGAGTGGAGCGGAGCAGGGGGCCTGTGGCTGTCTATGGAACCTACATCAGCTACAAGCTTTTTCAAACAACGTTCTTCCCATCTGCTCTGTATGGGAAAGAAATTTACGCTGAAATGCAATTTGAAGCTAAATTTTCTGTACAAATGTTTTGCATCGTAAGAAAAATGCCACAAGAACACGTTAAAGACCCACTCCAATGAATATCGTCTTTTTAGAGTTTTGAACATGTTCTTGTAGCATTTTTCTCATGATAGAGGACCTAAATATAAGAATTTAAGATTGCAACTTTGAGTATTTTCTTATTCAAATCGTGATGGATCAAGAGCAGATGAAAACTCGCAGTTTGAAAAAGTTCGGGTTTATGCACCAAGACCATGAACAGACCAAAGTTTTCTTTCTTGGCTCCAATTCCTGATTCCTCTTCTAGACAGATCTATCCATTAACTTCTTCATTTTCCTTGTCTGAGCTGCCGCTGGTTC
The DNA here is from genome assembly GCA_014656515.1 of Oryzias celebensis. Lineage (NCBI taxonomy): Eukaryota > Metazoa > Chordata > Actinopteri > Beloniformes > Adrianichthyidae > Oryzias > Oryzias celebensis. The sequence goes on along the minus strand of BNCR01000017.1, from coordinate 27,332,287 downwards.
AAAACTGGGACTAGATGGCTTGAATATTTCTCACTTTTTTTTTCTACGCTAATGGTAGCTTGGGCTTGTGAGGTGCTTTTTGGGGGAGGGAGTGAATGTAAACAAAGAAATACTGGGAAATTAGCAAAAGGTTAATTTCTTCTGTGCAAACACCCCAATCTTCAATTATGTTGAAATTCTAATAAACTCCTGCTGCTCTGCAGAAAATATGTCTAAAAATGACACAGACTTTTAGATTTTTTTTTTTTTGCTAGAAACTGCAAAATCATAATTAAGACCAAAGGTAACTATTTTACAATGGAAAAAATGGAGTTAGAGTGGGACTTTAAAAACACAATTTTCATTGGAGGGGCCTCTTAATGAAGCTTTTATTTGCTGATGTCTTGCTGATGTCTTCTATTTTCTTTGGTCCCCATGTTCTGTACTTTTTCTGTGTACACATGCGTAGTCTTTATTCAAGTTGGGAGATTAAACTTCCATGTGCTGATCATGTTGCTTTTGTAAATAAATATTTCCTTAACAATTTTTCCAGCTCCCAGTTAACAATAAATACAGCGATTGTTTACATGCATAGATTTTATATGCACCATTCATTCACCAAATTCCATAGGAATGTAAGTATTCTATTTTTTGCTATCTAAACCGTATATGTTCTAAATCTGATACAAACAATATGTGCACAACGCTTTTTCTGATGAACTTTTTTAAATTCTGTACACAGATAATATCTCCAACTACATTGTTCTTGGCTGCAAAAGTGGAAGAGCAACCCCGGAAACTCGAACATGTGATTAAAGTTGCACACGCATGTCTGAATCCACAAGAACCTCCTCTAGACACAAAAAGTAATGTAAGTGAAGGTGCCTACCAATTGTATGGTTACCTTTTTGATCCCTGCGTTTCCCATTGTGTGGTTTCACTGTCGATAACTGGTTGTGCCACATACTGCTGCCCTTTTCACAGGGTCTTATGTTTCCTGCCCTTGCTCGGTGTGTACCAAACACCTGCACTGACAAAGGCTCATATACATTTTTAAAGTGAAATGAGCCTCTCTGTTTGGAGTTTTGGCCACTTTAAATCCGTTGTTAGGGCTTATAGACTAATAGACTCATTACAATTGTGTTGTAATGACTGTCTATCAAACTTCAGGCATACCTCCAGCAAGCTCAAGAGCTGGTGATACTTGAATCCATAGTGCTGCAGACCCTGGGTAAGTAGTGGCGACTGGAGTGGATGACTTACAAGAGCTTTGTTTATAATCGTCATCATCAGTGGTTAAGAATAAGGGCTTAATGTTGTTCTTGCACTTTTAATCTCAGCCTATTCTCAAATGTTTTTTTTTTTTTTAACTCTGGTTACCATATCATCTTTATTGTGAATGTATTAAGTTGTGTAAAGGTGACATGTTATCCTCTTTTGATCAAAATTGGTTTCCTAGGATCTAGAAAATTCAAAAGGATTTTTGAAATGCTGCATTCTCTTAAGATGGGACATTGAATAAATTGGCATTCAGTTGTGAGAATTTTTTCTTTTGGGAGGAAAGTTTCAAAATATTTTATCTTGTATCCTATAGAAGACAGTTGGATTATGTATTACCTGTAGATTTTTACTTTTTATTGATCCGCATTCCTGTCACGTTTCCAAATAAATACCCATCTTAATCAATTTAAGATAACATGTCACCTCCCAGCTGTGTGTGTTAAACTAATCTGTTATGTATTTTGTTCCAGGCTTTGAAATTACTATTGATCACCCACACACTGATGTGGTGAAATGTACCCAGCTAGTGCGAGGTAGAGGCTTCCTTCTTTGCTCCTTGTGCCCTCTGCTTTTGTTTTTCCCACGTCAGAAGGGGAATGTTAGTGAGGTGAAAACTATGCTGTTTGTACTGCTACTTGACCACAAGACTGTTTTGTTTGTTCTTTGATATAAAAGACATTTGCCAGTGCTCATTGGGCCGAGACCAAGATTGCTAACGATCTAATAATTATATTATATTTTGGACAATTATTTTTATAATCCCACCTGGGAACCCCGTGCCCTTGACTATTTTTTTACTACACCCAGTACACCCACAGTATAGTTCCTTGAATGAGTTGACGTTTAGATGCATTGTTCCTTCACCATATTGCAGGTCACCTTTTGCTGCTTTGTGGGTTTTTTATCTGTGCAATTTTGCATGCTTTTTTTATTTATTGATATGGTGTAAACTTTATGTCCATCATTTATCCTTTCAAAATAACAGAAATCAACACAAAACAAAAAAAGCAAAGATAATAGCTCACTCTTGGTCTTGTTCTAATCTGCCCTAATTTACACTAAATGTGGTAAATGTTGAGTAGAGTAATTCTGGATTTGATGTTTGATAATTTTATTTTCTCTTTGTGCATTTTTTTTTCTTACAGCAAGCAAGGATCTGGCACAGACTTCCTATTTCATGGCTACCAACAGGTTGTTATCCTGCCCCTCTTTTGTTGCACTTTGACTGCACACCATAGCTTCCTGTAATGCAGGGTGCCCTTTCAGTGTCCAACGGGCCCTACTTGCGCTGGTGGTTTTCCGGGACGCTTGCCCCCTCCCCTTGGTTCCCCTCCCGTTTGTCTGAGGTAGCGGGATAAGGCGGCTCGTAGCGTTACCGGCCCCAGTCGCAGTGCGGTGTATTGTACGAGGGACCACATGTTGGCACAGATGGGTTGAATGCAAGATGTGAAGTATAGTGGTGCGCTTGAAACCCAGATGTTTGTTCAGTTGCAAAAAAGTGCATAATTCTAAGAGACACTGGTAGCCCTGAATAGCAGCTAAAGATTTCACAGATGTAAACATATCTCATAGAGGGCCTTGTGGTAAGTACTGCATATGAATTTACATTTTTTTCCTTCACTTTTTGTCAATATTTGAAAGGTTTTTGCAATGCTTGTTGTTTTTAATAACTTGTTTTTTTTTCTAGCTCCTCAATGTTTCTTTCATTTTTATACATTTAACAATTTGCCAATCTATGCCAAAGTATGGCTCATTAAGAACCTGCAGAATTTTGAGGGTTTTGTCTTTTTGCAAGAAGATCCAAAAAATGTCAGGCGCAGATTGGTTGTAGCTCTAATCTGACATCTTTACTTAGTTCCAATGTTACTATATTGTCTATTAACTACTACATCTTTTGTCATTTCCATACGAAGACTTTGTCACCCTGTTGTACTCTTATTTTTGTCTTCTTTCATTGCTTTTGCAACTTTGAACTTTGTTCATTTTCCTCACATTTCAGTCATCAGTTGTAACTTCTGTTTCTTTGTCTGTTTTGCTTTTAACCCTTAAAACATTCAAATTTAGACTCAGATTTCTTTCTGTCATTTGTGCACAGCATCAAATATGTATAGCAGAACAATATTACATTGCTTAGGCCACAGCAAAACAACTTCTAAATGTTTTAAGTAATAGAAGGACACAGGCAGGTCAAAACTGACCAAATGCAATTTAATTTTTATTTAAACAAATAAATACAGCTGTGCAAAGAGATTTTATGCAAAATAGCATGTGCAAGGCAAAAACTGGTAGACATAGGTGGATGAACAGGTCATTTCAAAACCCAATGTTGCAGGTGTTCAGAATTCTGGCATATGAGACAATAAAATCTTTGAACATAGAACAAACTGTATACAAGTTATGCTTTTATGCCAGTCATAGCTCAATCACATAAAATGTTTTCCAAACTATTTGGCAAACACATTGTAATCAACAACACGAGGAAGCAAGGACCAGTGGTTCATGCACATTAATCTTTTAAATTAATCACTTTAATTTTCAACTAAAGAGTATTCTTTTTGGTTTCTTTATGCACATTTTGCCTGAAAGAATAATGTGCTTTAAAAATGTTTCTAATACTTTTTAGAAACCACCGTCAGGATCTGTAGTTTCTTTGCTTGTAAACAAAGTTGGCAAAAAAAACGGACACTTAAATGGGTTTTTTTATACCTAAAATGACTTAATATTGAGGTAAATAATGAGCAAGCAGTGAGTTTAGAATTTAATCTCTTGTTTAACTCATTAGTATATGATTTGTGCTGTAAGGAAAACATCGGATTGTCTATTAGCATTTTGTCTTTAAAAAGTTGACTCCATCTGAGCTTCCGGCAAGTTGCAGGTATGAATCCATGACATTGGTGGCTGTTAACCTGAAGGTGAAGAGTTTCAGGGATAATAAGCCTGAAGCTGGGAGTTCAAGGTCTGATTTGGAATGCTGTCACTAGTTGTGCCCTTCAGGTAAAATATGAGCTAGAGCAGATTGAGGAGGAGATGTGATGTGAGAGCTGGGGGAAACAGAGGTGATAAGGAAGTGATGGAGAAGTATGTTGTTTAGGACAGGAAACCAGAAGAGCAGTTGTTGGGGTGAATTTGCTAAAAGAATAGAGTTGCGGTGGTGAAGACATTTTTCCATAAATGAGCATTAGGTGATATTAAGAAGGGATGTAAGAGCACACAGTAATTTGACAGAAATTTGTAAGTGTAAACTTGTGGATTGAGAAATTGTAGGTAGACAGCTGAGGATGGTGGTTTGATGTTGACGTTAGTGGTGAAGAAGAGGAAGAAGGCTGAAAACTGATGCATGTTTGTTGTATGGCGTTAAGGGAAGAGTTGAAACAGTTTTTTGGAGACCAGAACGCCCTACCAGAGGGACTGGACAGCTACTACTAAAGTGTTCATGGAGACTGGGAGGAAGATGCTTGGTGTTTCATTTGGAATGAGCCACACCAGGCCTACTAAGACAAAGTGGAACACTGAGAGGGGAAAAGACAGGAGTACAGGTAGATGTAGTGCAAGGTGGAGGTGGCAAAGGTCACAAGGTCTTGGTTTGACAGGTTTGTCACAAAGAAGGGAGAGATGGATCTGTACGGGTGAGACAGAGAAACAAAGAAGGAAGAACGTGTAGCCGGTTAGGGTGATGGAGATGTGTTGGCAGGTTCCGCAAGTGTGATGGAAGGAGAACTCTGAAGAGCTTATGAATGATGGATGCGTTTGCTAGCACCAAAGAGAAGAGGAAGCTGTTGTGGAGCAGGGAATAGCAAAGAACAGTAAGGATGAAGTAAAGAAGAGGATAAGGAGTGGAAAGACAGTTGGTCCTGATGACATACCTGGAGGTTTGGGGGAGTTTAGGAGAGATGTCAGTGTAACTTTTGTTAAGCATAATCTTGGAGAGTGTGAGAATGCTCAAGGAATGGGAAGAAATGTTCTCATTTAATCTTTAAGAAGAAGGAAAACACGAAGAGTTCTTGAAACTACAGAGTTGAGTCATGATGAAGTTGTGGAAAAGTGAAGAAGGAGCTAAACTGATGTCAAAGGTGAACACTTGTGAGCAACAGTATTGTTTCATGTGGAAAAAGACAACCACAAGGTGCAATGTTGACTTTAAAGAGGCTTCTGGAGAGCAGAGAAGGACAGAAGGACCAACATTGTGTCTTTTTTTGGTCCAGAGAAGGTCAATGACAGGATACAAGGAGAAACTGTGTTTTGGATATAAAAGTCTGAAATGACAGAGAAGAACATTGAAATTGTGTGGGACATCTATGAGAGATGTAATGAGAAGTACTGTAAGTGTGACAGAAAAGTTGATGCTCCTTCTTGTGTACTGTGCTGATTGGCAGACTGACGGACAAGGTTAGACAAATTTCTGTGGATTATCATGTTTGCAGATGGCATTGTGATCTGTAGTGAGAGCAGGTGGAGGTTTGCTCTGGAAAGGAGACGAATGAAGGTCAGCTGCAGCATAGGAGTATCTCTGTAAATGAGGGGAGCTCAAATGGAACAGTTAGTTTACAGGGAGCAGAGGATACAAGAAATACACAAACCTTTTTTAAAGCACACATTTTCCTGACAATTGTAATTGTTCTATTCACAAGCTAAACACTAAAACTAGTGTTTTTCTTGCTTATCATCTTTTAAATGCTGTATTCAGCAGAGATGCATGTTTCGTTTTGTTTGTTTTGTAGGAATAAAACGCTAAGCTAAAAACTAGATGATAAATCCATCAGTTAGTCATAGTTAATAAACAAGAAAAAGCAACTTAGCAGCTGTGTGTCTCTTACAGGGTTTCATGAATGTTTCATATCAAACCAGTTTGTTTCCTATTTGCAAGAACACATAGGCATTGTCATGCAAAGCATTGAAAAACTACACCTTTAGTAATAATTTAAATTTACTTTGTATGGTGTTTACTGATCTGAAAGCAGAAGAAAGTGCAGTGTTTCAACGCTATACCGCAGTATATCCTTCACTGTCTCGCTGACTCAAAAAAAAAAAAGCTTGCACTGAAAAAAATTTGCAGTAGGTGAACGGTGTTAGAGTTTGGAACAATTATATCTTTAACGCTGTTTTTGATATCAATAATTATTGCAGTTTTGAAGTGAATTTTGAAAATCTTTCTAAAAGTGGCTGCTCCCTCTTGTATTTTTGTCTTTCCTGCACATGTGGGACGGATCTTGAATCGCTGATGACCATCGCCTCACTGTGGGCGCGCAGTCTGCACCTTACTACTTTCTGCCTCCAGTACAAGCCCACCGTGATCGCTTGTGTGTGCATCCATTTGGCCTGCAAGTGGTCCAACTGGGAGATTCCAGTTTCTACTGATGGGAAACACTGGTGGGAGTATGTGGACAACTCGGTAACTTTGGAGCTCCTTGACGGTGAGAATGGGTCTCAATTTACTCAACTGGGAAGTGATGGTCTTTCAATGGATTGTTGGTACGCTGTTGGAGGATTCAACCTCTGAACCTGGTAAATGTTGCACGAGTGAGTTCAGATGCAGAAATGTCCTGACAATACTTGTGTCTTTTCAGAGTTGACCCACGAGTTTCTGCAGATCCTGGAAAAGACACCTAGTCGGTTAAAGAGGATACGCAACTGGAGGGTAGGTTACAGCAAAATACATTTGAACCATTCGTTTGAAAGACGCAAGCTAGGGGGAAGAGTTGTTTCAAAATGATAGTAGCTGCTGCTAATATATATATATATATGCATTTATGTATTTCTGGACTCCAGGCAACCCAAGCTGCCAAAAAGCCAAAGACTGAAAACGCCCAGTTGACTGACAACTCATTCGCTGGTCCTTCAGTTCTCCAAGGCGACATGTCTCTTCCTGGAAGCTCATCTTCCAACCCTAGTTTCTCCAAATTTGACACTGCCTTCCCCGTTCCCCTGCCAGGGCAGTCCAGAGGAGCCACCCTTTCTATGGACACTATTGTCAATGCCTATATGCCAGCGAGCCACAGCGAGTGGCCCCAGAGCAACCAGATCCCAACAGGATATCATTCCACGTGTGTGAAGGAAGAACCCATCAGCGTTTCTGTCCAAGACTCTGCTCTGTCTTTGCAAACCTCGAGCTCCTCTCTGCTTCAGCATCCGCCTTACGGGGCTGAAAAGATGACAGACCTTAACTTCATAAAACAAGAGCAGAAAGGAACAATTGGAGGAGTAGTGGGGAAGCATCAGCCACCCCCTCAGTCGGTTTACCCGCCTCCAACGCAGCCCTCTCCAGCTATGAAGCTGTCTTTAGATAGGTACAGAGAGAAACATGCCGCGGAGTCTGCTGCCCCCCAGCAGAAGCGCAGGCAGGAGCAGCACGGAGGAGTAATGGACTGTGACATGCGAGGGGATGCGACATCTTCAGCTACTTATACGCCGTTCACTGTTAGCCCATTAGAATATAGAAAACTGCCCCACGGTACTGGTGGTAGCAACACTGCCTCCCCGATGAAGACGAAGGGGCAAGAAAGGCGTCACCACGGTGACAAACGGGACAAAGGCTCAGCTAAGCTTTCCACGGCTATGCTGGGGTCCAGCAGCAGTTTGCAGCTGGAGAAAAGTGGACAGCTAAGCAAAGATGAGCTGAAGATGAAGATCAAGGTGTCTTCATCAGAGCGCCACAGCTCCTCTGATGAAGGAATAGCTTCCAACAACAAGAACAAACATTCCAGCCCACTTGTCAGCAAGGAGAAGCACCGTGGAGTGGAGCACAACCTCCACCGCCCACACAAGCTCAGCCACCTCCACGCACACAGCGGCAACGGGCGAGGGGCTGCGGAGGGGCCTGCGGGCCCGCTGTGGGGCCCCCCATTACTGATCAGCATGGAGGGAACGCCACATGGACACCCAACGTCCAACTCTTTGAGCTCATCACGCAAAAGAGTCTACACAGACGGGAGCCACAACCACCACTCCTCATCCTCCAGCTCCTTCTCCAAAGTGAGCAAACTTTCCAAGGGTGGCGCTGTCGCTGCAGGTACTTCATCACCCTCCTCACCCCTTTTCTCCACTTGCTCCTCCCCTGTATTGCTGTGTGTCTCATCTGGCTTGCAGCTCTGTAGCTAACCTCCTTCCCACCTTCCTTCTCTTTTCCCCTGTGTGTTTCCTCTCCTCCCGCTCCTGTCACACCCAGGTGGGCTGCGGACCTCGCAGCAGTGTCCTCCTCCTGGTGAGTCACCACACGAGCTGGGAGACCAGCGACACTGAGTCCGCTCGCCTCCCGGAGCCCCGGCCAGCGCACGAAACCCAGACTCTGACTTTGAAGACTATGCTCAATCTCTGCTAAGTGCCCAAGGACAGTCTCCATATTAAAAACCCTTTACTAAGGAGCAGAAAGCTTATCTGCATAAAAAAGTTCTGTTGAACGTCTCAGTTTCTTAAAAAATGAGTGAATAATTGTGCTTCCTAACTGTCACACCTCTGGACTGCGAGACTCAACGCTGTCTTTCCCAGTGAACTGCTGCTCGTTTAATTTCCATCACATGTTGCTCCTGGAACGTGTTGAGGGGAGTTCTTTTTCTGTCGATGTCCACATGAGAAAACAAGTATTATGTGTCCCATAAAAGCAAGGGAAGTGTACTTTTCTTTTAGTTTCCTTTTTTTTTTTAAGACTACTAATTTAACTGAATCACTCTTCTGCAATTCTGTGGTTACATGGAAAAAGAAAAAAGGCCAGTTGGAGAAGATTAAGTCATCTGCTGGTATTCCTTTTTTTTTTTTTTTTTTTTTTTTTAGATGTCTCATTTTTTATACTTCTAAACTGTGCATTTTGATTTGCATGTTGCAATCATCAAAGGGATCTGAATGGAGAGCGCTTATGCTGTTTACAGAAAACTGAGATACATGTTCATACTTTTTTGTATGTAAAGAAAAAGCTATACCTTAATTACTCAGGTTTGGAGCTGCTTGTAAGTATAACAAAAAACCATAAAACCTATAAAGTTTTATTTTGTCGATCAGTGCGATATGGGCATCTTTGGACAAGTGACTCCAGCATTCCCATGGTTTTTGCTTCTTACAGCTTCATCGTAGAAGGTACTTTGTTTCCTCCGCAAGACACACCCTACAACTGACACATCACACACCTAATACAGCTGTTAGTGATGCAATTCGTACCAAAAACCTGTTTACGATGTAAACCTTAAGCTGGATGCCAAAGGTTACAGCCAAAAGATGTAAAAGAAAGAAGGCAGTCGTAGGAATAAGACTTTTTACTGGATGCATCTTTACACTACAGGCTTGTGAGACTTTTAGATGTCAGCCTTTAAAGTCCACTTCAGATGACCATTACCAGTGCACATGGCGAGAAGCTGTTTTCTATTATTCCAGCAAATTCTTATTTTGGCATCTTCTAAAAAATGTGGACGTTTCTATCTGTTCTTCACTGACTCTTAAATGTCTGCAGAGGCTGAAACATTCTCATCTTTACTGATTTAAGTTCCACAGATTATTTTGGAGGAGCTTTTCAATTAACATTTTCCCCGATTTTAATTTCAGCACGATGAATAAACCTCAAGACTTTCCACTGCTCTGAAAATAAATGTAGTCTGTTGTGTTGTTTTTATTTCAATTCTCTGTGTTATAAAACCGCAAAAAGAGCTCTGTGGAGACAGTTAGTACACACTGAAAAAAAAAAAAAGATTTGTCTATAAGTTCCATCACAATCATCTTCTGAGCTATTTTATCACTGGGGGTGTCAAAACTCAAATCTACAGGGGGGAAAAAAATCCAAAACATACCTTAGGTTTCAGGTGAAACAGAAACCTTTAATAACTTCCAACATTTTGCTCTATTTAAAAATATATCTTATCAAAATTGTACAAGTTAGAAACAAAGTAGATGTTAAAAATAAATGATTTTTTTGGTAATTTTGTTAAAAAAAACATAAATATCCCCTTAGATTTTGCTCTCTAAATAAATATATTCTGTCACAATTACACAAATAAAATAAAAATAAAAGCTGCAGAACAAAACAAACGCAAAGCCTGGAAATAAATATAAAATGTGTCCGTTTTCAGCAATAACGACAAAAAAAAAGAAAGTTTCCTTTCTCCTTCTGTCGTTTTACCAGAGCTGGACATTGCTTTTTAGCATCAAGTTCATTCCAGTTTGGTCCTGTGTCTTTGTGAAAATTATCAAAGTGAAATGATTTTTAAAAGCTTGTTATTGTGAATACATTTTTATGTGTTAATAAAACATAAAAAACCTAAATCAAATAACTTTTCACTGGAGATCACTCCAAAAATATTTGGGTTAAATTAAGAAAGTTTTGCCATTTTAAGTTGGACATGTAGGACTACATTTCTTCCTGAATTAAAGTCCCACTCTAACTATTTTTTTCTTTTTGTAAAATCGTTCCCAGTGGTCTTTTAATTATGATTATGCTGTTTTTAGCAGAAATCAACAAGTTTTCTGTTTTCTGTTTTCTGCAAAAATTCACTTTTGGGCGGGACTGTTGGCGCTGAAAGTGAGTCTCGCTAATTTCCCAGCATTCCTTTGTTTAGACGTTCTCCCGCTAGCTTATAGCATCTCACTAGCCAAAGCAATCATTAGTGTGGCAAGAAAAAAATAGAAAATGTTGGAGATATCCAGCCGGACAGTTTTGGGCCAAATGACAAGGACAACGAAGACGTTAATGGATTTGCAAGGGAACGCCTCCGAAATGTAACGGAGGAGGGAGACTTTGGCCCGCGTGTTCTGCTATATACTTGGTAAGATAGCCGTCAATGTCTTTATGAATATGTTTCTTTTGATAGTCTTCTTGCCCCATAGCTAAATGTCTGCTATGTTACTGCATCACAAAACTGAGCTTTCTTCAAATCACAGATTTTCATCTGATCCAAAATGATGAGAGGAAATACTCAGAAATTCAGTTTTAATCTTGAATTATTTCATACATGTCCTCCAGTATGAGAAAGATGCTATAAAAACATGTTGAAAACACCAAAAAAACAATCTTCATTGGAGTGGATCTTTACCAGCTAAAACATGACAACATTTATGATAAAAATCCAACTTATTCAATCATAGTGGACATTCACTGCTTGGACTCTCTGAATTGGAAATGAGAAAAGAGTACCTGCTGTTATTTTCTCATGCATTTTGCAGGAGATGGAGAAAACAACAACAACAAAAATCGTCTAGTAGCATAAATAGACATCAACCAACTTACCTTAGGAAGCTGATAAGGTAGCTTTGTGAACTGAAACTTCGTCAGGAAAATATTCCAACATCGTGCAAAGATTTAAAATAATTGAGAACTAGGTTTAAGAGAAAATCATGGAGTATGTAATTACTGTATGTGTTTGAATTTATGCCAGCAACCAATGTAATGATAAACAGAACGCTGCAGCCTCACAGGCAGGTATGATTGCTGATCTGGCAGAAACATCCAGTGGCTAATTTGGGTCAGGTGCAAATGACACAGCTGCAGACGTAAGCTATAATTCAATAAAGACAGAGATCTTAGGAATGCAACAAAAGAAAGTTTTATTTGTGATACAAAAGATGTGCATGAAAGAAATCCAAAGTTTTTACTGGTTAGGCTCTGGAAAACTGACGTCCTGCGTGCTGGTAGGATAAGCTTGTGGGAATAGACCCTCGGAGAGCCTGACATTAGCTTATGGCCTGTCTATGACAAAGTATTTGTCCAGGTGGAAGGGCAGGATAGAGGAGGGATTTAGATCAGTGGTCCCAAAATGTAAATTCTCCAAAAGGCACATGTCAGAGGACCTAGTGACATGATGAACAAATCTATTGTGACTAACTGTTTATTATTACATTTAAAGCACATGTTCTTGTTGAAGTATATGCTACAATGTCAAATCCCCATGGGTTGACTGGTCCGCAGCCACAAAAATGTTGGGGACCACTGATCTAGAGCAAAGAAAGATAAATAATCTGTGAATTTAAAAGAAAAAATGATTGTGATTGGCTGAGAAGAAAAGGCAGGAAATGTAGCTATTGGCTCAAGTGAAGGCTTCGTTAATGAGTGGCGTGCAGAACTTGCACGCCTTATTGAAACTGCACTAAAGCTTCACAAGTCTGGTTTGATGGTAACATTGACCACATTTTTTAATGGCTGCAGAACCAAGCTAGTTTATTTCAAGATAAAGGTGAGGAAACAGTTATATCTCAGCTGAAAATATTATTGTTGTTTTGGTTAGGTTGGTGATTAGGAGTTGTAGGTTAAAGGAGATCTAAATGTAAAATAATTAACAAAACATTTCAGAAGTTAAAATAAACCATTTCAGTGTTTTCTTAAATCTAAAGACATTCAGGAACCTTATATTTACATATGTGTCAATAACTTCTCTTTCTGTGTGTTTCCATAGAGACCGCTTAAATCCCTCTGAGGAATGAAGGAATGCTTCAGCAGCTGCCCAGCTGACGGTCGGAGTCTCTCCTCACTAGTGTAAGAGAAAATTGTGTAAAGTGACAATAACGCAGCCAACAAGGAAGGTAACATGAAAAAAGTGTTTTAATTTGAGCTGTAAAGTTGTGATGGGCAAATGAAGCTTCAGGAAGCATTAAAGCCTTTTATCCAATTGGTTTACTCAAGAGAAAATATTCTTGAAGCTTCATTAGCTCTAGTAGAACATCTACTGGATGCAAAAGTATCATTTGATATAAATTAGATGTGTGTGGGATTTTTCAGAAAGCCTGTGAATCAATCAGCAAAGTAAAGAAGAAAACATGATGCTAAACATGTACATTGTAGTGTGATGGCAGCATATTGTGTACATTTATGTACTGGCAGTATGGAAAATAATATCGCCAAATTGCCACTGACAGGAACTCCCCATCAAAGACGTTTTGAAAGGACTCTGAGGGGTTAATGTCGCTGTCAAAACTCGCTGCAAAATCCGAAGCACTTCCTGAATCAGTCAAGTGGTACAGCTAGGTAGTGAGGCTTTGGACATCATTATTTTCAGCTTCTCCCCTAAAAGTAGCAAGCCTCGATACCTCAAAATGTAACATCACAGCAGTGCTTTAAATCTCACCTGGTCAAGCAGATTTTCACAAAGTCTTTTGCATTCTGGGAGAATCCATCTGGCAAAGATGGCATCGACCCTCTCCTAGCGCCAATGTAGAACAAAGCTGCCATCTTGTCCATGTGTGCAAGAGGGGGTTTCCCTGTGGCCATTTCAAAAACAGTGCACCCAACGCTCCAAACGTCTGACTTTCTGCCATAACCTGACTCGCTGATAACCTGTGGAGGGGAAAAAAACATCAAGTCAAGAAGCAACTGAATGATTTAAAAGCAGAGGAAAGAATTCAAGCCCACCTCAGGAGCCATCCAATAAGGAGTCCCGTGGACGGACTTGATCAGCTCTACACTGTTACTGAATGTGCTGTTTAAGCAACTGAGACGCCGTGCACAGCCAAAGTCTATGAGCTTGATGATCCCCGTTGGCATCAGCATGACATTGTTTCCTTTAATGTCCCGATGAATCACCCTGTTCCGGTGGAGGTAGGCCACCCCTTCTAGGATCTGTTGACTGTAGAGAGCCAGCACTCGCTCTGGCAGCGGTCCAAACCTGAGGGCAGACGAAAATAAAAGTGGAGCTTCCTAAAAAAAAGTTTTGTCTCAAAACACGAATGGAACACCACTTGTTAGCAGCTATTTTTTTTTTTAACCTGTGGATGATGCTGGCGATAGATCCTCCTGGGATGTACTCCATTAAAATTGAGACCACATGCTGATCAAGCGAAGTTCCCAGGAAGCCAACAATGTTGATGTGCTGGAGGGTTTTAAGAAGCTCCACCTCTCCCTGAAGACGACAGTATTCTTTCTTTGCAGCATCAGGATCAGACGTACTTAAGATCACCTGCTTAACAGCAATCAGCTGACCCTGACTCGTCAGGCCGCAATACACCTGGCAAGACAGAAGTCAGTATAGTTTAAATGTTCAGATGCATAGAATTGTGTGAACACCAATTGTGTGAATGCCAAGTTTTACTCTAATTTCAAAAAGTTTCAAATTTCCACTTTTAGTAAAGCAAAAACATAAAACGTGTGATGGGAGCTTCATGGAATGGGTTTTCAATGCTTGAATCTAAGCCACAGATGGAGTATTGCAAAGCACACTTCCCATTTTCAGATGTCTCAAATGTCAGAAGAATATTGCCTACCCATGCCTGTGGTTAAAGTGCCAAGCTAACCTTTTGTGTTTGGGCTGAGCACCTTGTGTGACACCTTTTTATTTACTACTTTTTATTTACCTTTTTATTTATTTACTTTAAAACGCTACCTTCTCTTTGCGCTAGTACACGACCAGAACCTCGCTTTAAGAATGCTGTGATCTCACCAAACACAATAATGTCAAATACATCAATATAAAATGAACTTCAGTGTCCATCTCTCACTATACACTTCATTTTTCAATATATTTGAACAGATTTGTCTAACCATGGGAATGTAGTTGTCTTGCAATAGCAGCATGGTCTACATCAGACTCGTGGTCCCGTACGGTATGGTCTGGTTTGCTGTTTTGAGCATTTCCATTGTAAAATGGACCCATTAATCAGTACCGATCCATACCTTTACTTACTCCTAAGCTATGTTCACACCCCCTCGGCTATGTGCATTCAAGCAGCCACTTGCAATGAAAGGTCTGTGTAAATTTGTGTTTTGGGCTTCCGCATTTGAAACTCTCATGTTCTTGCACAGCTTTTTAAGACCGTTTTCAAACTCTACGTACAAAATGTGTGGCCACTGAACGCACGTTGCCAGTAAAACCAGGTTGAACTTTGACCAAACAGGGACTCAGAATTTGTAGTAACACGTGGATTTGGTTTATCTGTTGACCCAAGGAAAGGCAATGAGTTTGATGATGTCTGCATTTCAAACAACGTTAAACCAAGGCTACTCTAGACATGATGGTAATCCATATGCGCCTTTGGAAGGATGCTAGCAATGAATCGAACAGTTTCTGTTTTGTGCCCAAATTGCGAGATTTGCACCGCTTTGACCTTTCTCACTAAGCCCCTTCCAACTGTGGGTGGCGGACATACTAATAGATAATAGAAAAAGAAGAAAAACTACCTCTCTACTTGTCCAGTGTCTGACACCATGGGCTAAGCGCACTTTTAGGAACGTGCTTTAAATGCCCGATGTGTTCGTTGCTTTAGGGATATAACGTATTTTTCTCAACAGCATTTATCTTATGAAAATATTATGAAGCTACAAAGAAATGCAACAACGGGTTAAGGGAAATGTTAACTGGAAGAAGTCTAGCTCTGACACTTTTGATTTCTCCTGGATTGAAGAGCAATGGCTGTAAAGGCAATGCTTTTGAATGTTCACATACTTACTGTGCCAAAGGCACCCTTGCCAAGTTCTTCGCCTTTTTTCCAAGTGATGGGGTCATCTGTGGCCAATTCGGAGCCCAGGTGAGCATCGCTGTTAATGGCTGCAGCCTGCGATGATAAATAATGATGACGTTTTATGGTGGTAAACTGATCTTTCAGACTGATCTTTCAGACTGTTTTTTCAAATTGTGCATGTGCAATTTTAACCATTCACGTGGCTCTAAACGTGTTCAAATCAACATTTTTCCTTGCCAGGTATTTCCTGTCCTCACGATTTATAGACATCCCTCTTCAGTTTGAAACAGCATTGCTCTAATGTCTTTAAGAACTTCAATGTACTTGAGATTTTTATGGAACTTTTGTTTAGTTTTCCTGCTTATATTTTCATAGAATTTTCTTGCTCTGGCATAAAGTAAAAAAAAAAAAAAGTATTTCAATTACTTTTATGTAAAAAGATACACTTTCAATATCCTGAATGAGAGAGTCCTTCTAAAAATGGCAAAATGCAAGTGCAGATGTATCAAGGGATCTTAAAGCCACATGTTTTTTTGGTTATTGAAGGAATTTGTTTTACCTGAAAACGTTTTTAGATTTCCCTGACAGGTGGAAAGTTTTGAGCTTAAGAAAACCCTTGACACAACTCCTCTTACAGGTGAAAATGGTCAAACTAAAGACATGCACATGGCTCTCACAAAATATCAAGATCATAGACAACTTAGTGAGTTCGTAGAGAGAAACACTTATACAACAAGCAAGGATAAGTAAGGATGAAGTAGCTGAGACGCAGGTGTTGTACAGATTGTCTTACAGATTGTCTTTTTTTTTTTTTTTTTTTTTTTTTACCCTCTCCAAAATCCTGTGGACTGCGCAGCGAGTTAGTGTTAGGTTGCTTCAGGTGCAATTAATTAACATTTGTATATATCTATATAAAACGTATCAATTTTAAAAAATTAATTGTGTGCATTAACGCGTTAACGTTGACAGCCCTAGTCTGAATACACCCTAGTCCAGGACCAAGAACCGCTCTCTGACCCGTCTTTCAAGGTGGTCTTGGTTGATTTCCAATTGGACGGAGCTCTGGTTCTCTCTGTGTTTCCTCAGTCTGAATATGCTCTTTGGTCGTAGCAAAACAACTGGACCAAAACAGCCTTTGTAGCTGGCATTATGGGATGTAAACAGAGTAGGATAAGCCGCAGACAAACGTAAAACAATGATAGGACACAGCAACTCATAGAAACTGTTGAATAGTAACTGTCTTGCAGCATGCCTCCACCGTACCAAAGAAGAAGTACAAATTTTTATACTTGATGTTGATATAGACGTTCAAAATGGTTCCAAATAATATAAAGTTTGAACAAATGAACTATCCCGAAAAGGATTGCAAAGCTCAAGACTTCCATTATTCTTTCTCCCGTTGCTTTCCCCTGTTCTTGTAATTCTTGGCAAATGACTGAGACATCTTTAGTCACAAGGTCTTGTTTCTAGGCATTAGTTTGAAACTGAAATGTCCTGTAGACGGCAGGATAAAATCAGACCAAACGCAAGGTTCAGGAATCTATCTAGACCAAATTAAGCAGACTCTGTCTGGACCAACTGACTTTTCCAGTCTGAATACACCCTTGAGCATTCTTTGCTGGGCTCTACAGCTGAAGTTTTTTGTCCTTTCAGTGAACCAGTTCCAGTCTCTCACACTCACTCAGGTTTCAGCTAGCACTTAAAATGCAGCCCTCACTCTTCTTTTGAAGAGCATTTCACAGGTAAAGTCATGCAGTCAAAAGTGTCAAGATAATCTAAAGGTGTAACCCTGCCTCCAAAACTGAAAATGAATGCTTTGTTACCCTCTTGGTGTCAGGTCTTTACCTTGGGAAATGTGTTTTGTCCCGGTGGAGCTTCTTGGCTTTTTTTGATCTCTTGTTTACTCTGTTCAGAGATCTCTATCCCCATGGATGAATCCCTCTTATCCAAGGAGATCAGCTCTTCTGCCAGACACCGCAGCAGGTCATCTGTGAGGGGTCCAACCCCAGCCTCGTCTAGATACTTCTGGTACACCGGTGACATAAGGGTATGGCACCTGCTGCCCGAAGCTGTCCATGTGTTGATCTTAGTCTGTTGAGAACTTGAAGAGGAGGCTGACTCAAGAACTTGCCGACTGTCGTTTCCTGGTGTCGTAGCAACGTGGAGCTTGCTGGATGTTTCTGTCTTACAAGTTGTTGACATGGTTGATAACTTTTGATTGGTGTCCCAACACTGAGCTCTATCCTCACTAAAGCCAACACCTTGGACAAGTTCAACTTGGGTGTTGATGGCCTCCTTTGGCACAGCAGTTAGAGGAAGTTTCATCCCAGAAGGACCAGGTTTGACTTTGCTTTTACCTGAACTGGATATACTTCTTGCAGGGCCTCTCTTCACTCTGTTCAGTCCTCGATTAAAATGCCTTTCGTTGACCTTTGTGACCTGCTCCTTATTCTTTGTGGAAACACACTGCAACTGTCTCTCTTTGGGTTTCCCGTAGGAGCTGGAAACTCTTAGGTTTTCAAACACAGGGCCAGCAAACATCTCACGGACTGCTACTTCTTCATCCCCTCTCTCAATCTGTTGCAATGTGTCTCTGTGGGTGATGTGGTTGACAGCTGACTTTGACCGTTGGGTTTTTTCGCTTGAATGTGTTTTCTTTGGCTCCTTTGCCGGTGTTAGCTGTTGATCTGTGGTGCTGCTTAGTTCGTCAAGGTTGATTGTTTTGCTCTGTGGGCGTTTGATGAGTTTAGTCTTCATTTGACCTGCTTTGACTCTCACCTCCCTACCAGTAAATTCAACATTTTTCAAGCTGTTTTTAGACACTTTGATGTGAAAGAACTGGTTCATGTTATTGCTTTTTCTTATCTCAGAGTTTTTACTGAGCTCAAGTTTTGAGACTTTAGTGTCATCTCTTTGCTTGGAATCGACAGCAGAAGAAACATCCTTTATTGTCGCATTTTGGTTACTGGTTATGGTTTGCTTTCGGTTTTGGTTATGTCTTTGATTTCCATCTATAACATACATTTTATCAGATATAACTTTGTGCCTGTTCTCTGTTGAAAATTCTGAGGTCTCTAAGTGTCTAGAAGATGTAGTGTCCTCCCTCTGTACACAGTCTTGAGTTTGAAAGGGCTCAATCTGGTTTATTGGATTGTTTGCTTTATGATGAGCTTTTCTACACTTTTCAATGCAAAGAATATGATTTGCTTTTTCTGCAGAATCCCCTTCACTTGATCTTCCTGCAAAGTCTCTTGGATGAATGTTAAAATCCAGTCTCGTCTCCTCAGCCAGATCTTTTTGAGGGGACTTTACATCTTTTGAATGCTTTAAAGGTTCGTCCGAGAAGAGCCTCAGGTTTCTGTCAGAATGAGTAGCCTCATAGATGTTTTTCTCATCCTCATCATCCAGATTCAGAGAGCTCCGGCAGCTGCTGCTGCTGCTGGAGCCGCTCTCCTCACTGCCAGCGTTTGTGATTGAAAGACCCCTGCTAATGGGTTTCAATGGAATGCATGGCTTAAGAACTGGCAGAGTTGTGCCGTCTCTGGATTTTCCACAAATTGGGGTTAAAAACTTTGGGGCTCGGGTCGGGAAAGCTGAAGCTAATTCCTGTGAAGATCAAAAGTGCCAATAAATGAGCAGCTATAACTGTAAACGCAGCACAATATTTTCATGCATCAGAATCAGCACATCAGTATGTTCATGCATGCTCCTCCCCTTATGCCCAATATTCAGTACTTACTGGCCTTTAATTACTTGCGCCAAAGGCAACAAAATGACATATTTTTTACATTCAAAGACAAACTCTTTTGTGTTTTTAAAAGTTTATAATTCAGTTGTTTACATTTTAAAACAAAATATGCCACATTGTGTTTATATTTACCTTATGACCATTTATGTCTTGTTGAAAACCCAATCCTGAAAGATAAGAAAGTAATGATAAGTGAAAATCATCTTCTGTGACTCTAAAAAATCCATCACAAACTACAACTAGTTACATTTTTACACACGGGTCTGAATGTGTGCTCTGGCTTGTGGGTTCGTGTTGAAGCACAGCAGTGGTTCCATGATGGTGGGGGCTGATCGGCTGAGCTGGCTTGAATCCGTAACAGACCGCAGGCTGTGTGATGGTCGGAACATACCCCTCTTGCTCCTCCTATCAGATATGCCTTATTTAAATACATGTTGTTACATATTTTCATTTGAATTGAAAAAAAGGACTATTTCCATTTCTGTTTTTAGATTTGCTTCCTGTTTCTTTTGGAATTGTTTTTAAGATTTTACTTCAGGTTTTAGATGCTTGAATGGCCTGGCACCTCGTAATTTTACAGATCTTAAAAATTAGATAAATGAAATGAAAGTAAGCATTTTCATTGTCCGTGTCAAGTCCTAAGATCTGAAGATCAAATGCTGTTCATGGTTCCCAGGACTCGGCCTGTGACTTGGAGTGATGGAACTTTTCCGTTGCAGCTCCCAAAGTCTGGAATTCTCTCCCCTTTTCTGTTAGGTCTTCCAGATCCCTCCGTGATTTTAAGTCACTTTTAAAACTCCAGCGAGCATATCTAGTGGGCCAACTTGCTAACTTTTATTGTTTCATTGTTATTGCTTATTTTTCATATTAGTTTTTTTTTAGTGATTTTATTTATTTGACATCATGTTCAGCACTTTGGTTGTTCCTAGTTTTGTAAGTGCTTTATAAATAAATACATCAAATGATTAAATTGTGGGGCCTGTTCACACTGTTGAAGCCTAAATCAAATGGATCCTGTAGGGGTGTTGAATCATATGAATGCTGCAGGGTTTTGGTTTGTCCCGGCCTGTGGAAGGTCTTGCTGTTCCTTTGAGACTCATACGGCCACCTCAAAGGACCTCATTAAAATTGAATGTACAATTGTCATGTGGTTGGTGTATTGTATCGTATTTGTAAGTTCAATGGAAGTTGCTTACACCTATGGCAGGGGTGTCAAACTCCAGTCCTCAAGGGCCGGCCTCCTGCTGATTTTCCAGAAATCCTGCTCAATTTGCTGGTGATTACCTGGATCAGGTGTGTTTAGCCAATCAGAAACTTCAATGGCCAGTTGGTTGAAAAACATGTAGGACACCGGCCCTGGAGGCCTGGAGTTTGACACCCCTGACTTATGGGATTCGGTGATTTTGTAGTTCCGTGTATCTATGTTATACGCTAGTCGTTGGTATAATGAGTATTTGCTCCTTATTCCTGCACGCATGGGGTGTGGAGGTGATACAAAAGGATGCATGTAAGATGTTCACACATACTGCACCCTGATTGTTTAATTTTCTCAGTCAGGCAAGGTGCGTACCATTATCACGTGAACAGCACAAATGGGCTCCTTCTGCAGTTGACAGGATTTATGGGAGTTGAAAAAGTGAAAAATCTGTACTACACACCTGCGTCTCACTTCTACAATCTTGATACATCATACGGGTCATCTATGTACGTGTTCTGTATAGATTTGGTCAGTTTTCACCTGCATACATCAGCCTGTATCTTTCTGTAAGGGCAGTTGTGACTAAGACTTAAGGTAAGGATTCCTCCAGCACCTGTTTCTGGGGGGCACCGGCTGGTGTGGTGTCCTAATGCTCAGCAGGCTGGATGACAGAGGGGGGGCATTGTGGCCCCAGTGTCTGCTGCTCAAACTTGGCAAAAAAAACCCACTGTTGAAGAGATGCACACAAAAATGATTCACATGATCAAAAAGGAAAGAAAAGTGTACAATTGGATGATGTGTGATGAAGGTTTTTCTGGGAAAAAAAAAACAGGTTTTTGACTGAATATTTATTTCACACTTTGGCATTAAACAAGACAAAATCTGCAAAACGTTGACACCATATCAAAAGTAGCAGAGAAGTAAATTTTCCTTTTTTCTTGAAGTAACTCTTATTCTACATCCTCTCTACAGGCCAGCAACACCGCACAATATTTTCCTCACACACAGAATTATTTTTTACAATAGAGAATGATACATTGTTTTGATTTAAAAAATGAGAAATAATGTTATTGAAGTTTGTGCTCTGCAGTTATCTAACTATATCCTTTCATATATCGGAATAGAGCTGTCAAAGAAAAAGCCTGAAGCACGATTGATGAGATTTGAACTCCTACATCGTTTTGGACAAAGCCTCTTCCAACTGTAGGTGGCAGATATGTGCTAGAAAACAGTAGTAAAGGAAGAAGCCCGTCCCTGCTTGTCCAGTGTGAACACCAAAAGCTAAATGTATGTTCAAGAAAGCTTGGTGTAAACATAGACTAACTTTTTTAAAATTATTATTTTGGTACAATTTTTGGTATGTTATAAAATTATTTGCCCTTCATGTTGTTGCTTTGACCAGTAATTTAAAAATTTAGGCCTAGTTAGTCCTGCAAAGGTCACTAGTGCTTTTTGAAAATCAGTTCTATTTGTTTTCTCAGGCAAAATGTGGTATGAGAACCCTGTTGGTGACGTCTACCTGTATTTCTCGATGCCAGATCTATGAAATGAGAGTGGAGCTCAAAGAGCTTCATTCTCCCCCTCCAAAGCTGGGGCTAGATTCAGTTGTGAGAGCTGCGCATGCGAGACAATGGGCTGATTCACCGCCTGAGCCCTCTCCCTCCCTGTCTCTGTGTTTCCAGCCTGTTTGGCTAGAACAGATTGTCCTCTGGTCGTGGTGACAGGTGCATGTGTTCAGGTCCGTGAGTGTAACCAGATAGTGCAGGTTTTCACTGCTGCTGTGGAGCTAAGACACTCATGATGACCAGCCCAGGGCAAGTGTAGAGCTTAAGACCTGTTAGAGTGCTTTAATCTGTTCCCACAATATCTGTTACCTTTTTTTGGTGTCCAGGATAGTGCTCTTTCACAGCTGAGAGCTATTTTTCTTAGAAAAGATTGCTTAAAACATGTGTATGAAGATAAACTCTTATCCTTGTCCCCTACCTGCTTCCTCTGTGGTTGGATTGGTAGGTTTCTCTCTCCGTTTCCATTGTTTTTTGGTTATAGACGTGATGTTTCTCATCTGTTTGAAACACAAAAAACAAAATGTATTGTTTACTTGTGTTTTTTTTAGGTAAACACAGCTTTAAAATTAATCTATGAGGACAGAATTTCTGGCTTTAACTGACCCAATTTAAAAAAATAAATAACAACCACTAAACCTTAATCTCATGACGCCTGAATTTGGTTCCAACTATGAAAAATAAAATCCTACTTATGATTTTGCTGTCAAGTAATTTTAGAGCATAAATCAAAGGGTCAATAAAATAGTCTAATGCACAAACATTAAGCATCATACTAAAGATTATTAAAATAATAAGTATTTGACATTACCTGTTTCTCAGCCTGTTGCTCCACTCTGTTTATGTATTAAGACCTGCATGATTTGTGATCTCCTCGCTGTTCCTCGGATGTTCTATTTTATTTAAGATACACCATGCATCTGTGGCTCAGGTGAAAAGTGTTCACATGGCTTTCTCAGCTGAGAGATTTGGATTCTGTGAAAGACCACTCCCACCCAGGTACACCTCCCTCAAACTCCCCTCCCTTCAAAGGGTAATCCCTTCTCATGGCCTACATGCTCACATTTACGTGTCTTTGAGTACAGGAGGAGGCCTGAAATATGCTGGACTTTAAGAGATTTTTCACTTAATTAAAATAATTCTTATTAGTTTTTTGAAATGTGTTTTTACTGTAAAGTTATCCTTTCTCTGGGAAAGTTTTTTTTTTTTTTTAATTTTCTCACACATCATCCATAGACTTATTTAAATGTAAATCTAGAAAATTCGAGAGATTTTTATCTTTTCAATTACTTTTTTATTAGGACTTCTAACTTTAGTTGTAAAAAGAGTCTGTATCTGTTTGACCTCATGTGAAAAAAACCCTTTAATTGTTAGAACATTGGTAAAACTCTATCAAAACCACTCTAAAAGAGGATAACTCAACACTGATGATTCATCCAAGAGATCATAAAAGTAGAACAGTATATGAAGACCTAAAAGTGTCACTTGACTCAACTCAGGTCAGAGTTCAGCAGTTCTAGAAAAAAGTTACTGTTTAGGAAAAGAAGAAGAAATTGTCTCACATTGGGCGCAAAGGAATATCCCAAAATCTTTGGGTGTTGTACTTGCTGCATGTGATATCAAACTTACACAACATTTTGAAAAACAACAGTCAAACATGGTGGTGGCAGTGTGATGGTACAGGTCTGCTCTGCAGTTTCATAATTGAGACAACTTGCCAGAATAAAGTTAATGGCACATCAAATGTTGTTATGGGATCTTGTCAGATAAACATTGTTTGTCAAAAATAAAAAATAAGCCCCTCCTACTGGGTGTCACAGGCAATAAACCAATTTTAAACAAAAAATAGGTATTACAATAACACATTTTACTCCATTCATCAAACTTACAATATAATTTATTCCCACAAGTAGTTTTGTCAAAAAAAACGTAATTTCAAACAAATAAGGAAGTAGGTCATGTGACAATCTCCATTAGTAAATCAAGATGATTTTTTTTGGCATAAAACCCCTAGATTTGGTCCTGTATGAATCTCTTACTTTGGCTGACAGTCTGCAAGTGATGTAACAGGTTAGAGCTCGGTGGAGGCTGTGCAACTTTCTGGAAAGGATGGATCCATTTGGCTCTACTCTGCTTAAACATAAACAAAAGCATACATTAACCTTGTTGAGCTTTCAAAATAAAACATTTTATTTTCTTTCAAAGTTAAAGCACAAAGACAGTGAGGAAGTCTTGTTGTGAATGTCCTGCGGGTATATTACAGGTGAGGGTGTGGCTCAAGATCAGGTATGTACTTATGCTATATCTTTTCACTGCTGTCCATCTGTTTTCCCCTCAGCTCTGCAGCTGCTTCCATTCCATCCATGCGAACAACAGAGTTAAAGGATCTTAGTGTAACACAAGCACAGCAGCCGCTAATGCTCAAGTCTTCTAATGCGTGTTTACACTGACATCACTATTTCAGCCATGTTGAAGTTTTACACTTAAATATTATAAACAATATTGTAAACATCACCTTCACGTGAATTTATCTTTTTTAGAAATTACCCAAAAGAATGTGCAGATGGCGAAAAAACATGAAAAACACGAAGAAACATGACTTACACAGAGATCAACTTCAACAGAGAAGGAGCGTTTTTTTTCCGTTTTTTTTTTTTTTAATAACAATTATTAATGGAGTAGATCCATATCTAATGCAGTCCGTGTTGTTTCTTGATGATCTCTGTTAAATCAAAAGATCACTAGATCAGCACAAATTCATTTCTAAGGCTTTCCAGTCAAATAAGTAATCTCTACAATCTTCAGTACTAGCATTAAGAGTATTGATACTACGCCAGTGTTCTGTGAATCATTCCTAGCCATGACATTTTCTTACACAAACTCACTGCACATCCGCAGATGGAAATGACGCCATAATTTTCAGTTTTGGTAGACCACCCATAAATCAGTGCTACCTCTTTTTATCTTGTGGTTACCATATGCAGTTTTTTTTGTTTGTTTGTTTTTTCCAGTTTTTGTGACTTTAGGTTACATTTGATTGTATGCTTAATGCAGCTAATGCAGTGCCACACTGTCAGTATCAACTTAGCTGTGGACTACTTAACTTCAGAGGACTCGTAAGTTGCTTTTACGCTGCGCCGTAACTCTGCGGCTGATCTGTGTCTGCAGTGCCTCTCTTTTTAAAAAGAATTCAACCTTGGCCGAGCGAGTCAGTTCCAGCGTAAATTCACATTTCGTGCCAGGCTCACAGTGTTTGGTTTGAAAGACCTCATGGATTTTGGAACATTCACTGCGCGGATAGAGATCAGTTGTAGACACGGATCTGCCGCAGATCTGCTGGATTCTTCTTTTTAATTTCTTTTACTGATGCTACTTTTCCATACATCTCATTCATGACAGCCACACTTTTCTTACACTCTCCAGCTGCACACAACACCACTTGTTGGACTACATACAATTTAACTTGTGAAACTGCGCTACTACCCCTTTACTCCCCCCATGACACTCCTTTAGGGTGAGCATATCAATCTGAGTATTGATATAGTATCAATACCAAGGTGAAGAATTGATACTTTTGATATCTTTGGCGCAGTTTTTCTTTAAAACGTACAGAAAAGAGCTTGAATTTACTAATGGAGTTCCCGCAAGCACAGTGTCTATCTGATTGCATTGTGCCAGATTGGGTAAAAAACAGTCCAATCTGAGAAAAAACCTGTCTAATTTGTGCTGGAAACTGCCCAATCTGGCAACAGTCGGTCTGTGTAAACAGCTTGTGCCTCACCTCCCTGGTTCTTCAGAATGTGGAAAGAGTCATTAAAGAGTCGCATATTTGTATGCAACAGCAGGATTTTTTTGTTGCGTTGTTTATATTTGAATCTTTCTTACAGTGTTCCTTTCGTTTATTCTTAACACTAGTCACTTTGATATGTTATCACTGCCTTTATTTATATATGTTCGTGGTGCTGTTATACTTACTTTTTTGTTACATTTTTGTTTTTATTTACATTTTGAACTAGTTACTGTTTTCTTCTTGTTATCATTATATTAAGCCATTATTAATACACATCTTCTATTTTTGATGTAACATTACTGGTGCAACACAAATGTCGAGAACTATTGGAGCTATCCCGCCGTACAATTTTTACCCAGATTCCAGCTTGGAAAAGGAAACCGAAGACGTAGATGTAGCTAGTCGTCTACAAGTGGATGTATCAGAATGGAGCAGGGAGCTTGTGCCCCACCCAGCAGATTTTCTGTTACAAATACGATCTTTTTCAAATATCTTTTTTTTTTGGTCTGCTACTGATTTACAATCACTTAAATACAAAAATACTCAGAAATTAAGCTTTGTTTTCTATCCGAAAAATGCTACAAGAACATGTTAAAAACACCATTTGTGGGTCTTTTGCTCTCATTAAAATTGCGTGTTACATAATGACAATCAGCTGGCTGAAAAAACAAACATTACATAATTGGTCACCTGAGAAATATGGGTCAGGTAACCAGTAACTAAAAACTTCACAGAATCATTGAGACTATGGAGTGACTGATGGACTTGAAAGGTTGACTATCAAGAGAAACAAGCATCGTGTTCTGTTTGGCTGGTGTGTCTGCAGGTGGAGGTGAAGCCGTGATTGAGGAGGTGGTGCTGGTGTGGAGCACTGCCTCCTGATCACGGTTGCACATCGGATCAGCCTCAGTCGGCTGTGCCTCAACAGAAAAAAGACTGGCTGTGAATTATGAAGGACTTTAACTGCCATCGAACAAAAGTGTGTCATCTGAGTGCGGCACCTCAAAGTGACTGCAAAAAACCGTGTTAGTGAGCGGGAATCATGTTTCCCTCATGTGCACAAACACAAGCTGTTGTTGTTGAAGGAAGCAGTGCCACTGGTCACATGACAGGATTGTTTTTTTTCTCAGCAACACCATGGAAATTTCCATCAATCAAGATCTAACACTGAGTTTCAATCATAAGCACCAATTGCATTGTGCCTGATGTTTACATTTAGTTAAATGACATGAGACTTACCTTTGCCATGTCATTGTTTTAGGTGTCACTGAAGGCAGTTTGTTCTCGTTCCTCATCATGTGCAGCATCTGAGTCGTCCTCTTCCTCGATACCCAAACTGTTTCATCTTCGTAATGCTGTCTTTTCAACTTTTTTTGGCCATTTTTTTCTCGTCACCACCACCTCCTCCAGGATTCCAATGAGATCAGTGTGGAGGAACCACAAAGCCAAAGACTGCAGCTGTGAGGAACAAATAACTGTTGTCAAAGAGATCCAAACACATGTCGTTAGACCAGACTGTGTGTTTGTGTGTGATGCTAATTTGGTATGGAAGTCTCCTGGATCCTTTCATTACCTGTGGGACCAAGAGAAGGGGATGATGGGAAACCTTGTATCCCATGACAACAACTCACAACCATGAAATACTTCCCTATGAAAATCTCTCAAAGCATCATTCATGTTCTTCTATCTTAACACTGAGAAGTATTACATGATCAAAGGTATGGATATAGTTTACGTTGAAAGGGTCAACAATAGCATGATGTATAGGCCCTTTAAAGAAAAGAGGGAGTTTGTGACTAACGCTTACTGCAAATTATAAGCTCACAAATATTGACGCATGTGCAGGAGCCCTCAGCAACAAAAATGGACACTTCGGGAGTACTCAACTCGTCTGTTTTTTGATTAAATCAAGGCTCCCCAACCTCTTTTTATTTTTTTTTGTCAGGATTATCTGTTTTGATTTTATTGGAGCGTTTTTTGATTACCAGATGGGTGGACCCAACAAAACTTGCTTTACTTAGTTTTGCCTTTCTGCCCATTTTCAGAACATTGTTGGGTTGGGTGGAGTAAGTCAGAATGGAGATGGTGGAGAATAGTTAGTGTAGGGATGTCCATGGTTCTGCCCCAGTCTTTCATCTCTCATTTGGGGTTTGAACTGTTTTCACACACACACACACACACACACACACACACACACACACACACACACCCCCGCCCCGACACTTTAATAACATTGATGACGTCTAACATTGTTCCCTCTTCTGCAGTAACACAGATGCTTATTTATGCTTATTTATACCAAGATCTGGTAGGTGCAAAAAAAATTGCACCTCCTGTTTGCAGATTCTTTCTCTACACAGATTGAGAGGAAAAAAATCACCTTGTTTGCACTGGTTGGATGTCAACTCACAGTTCAGGCCAGTTCGGTCTTCACCCGTTTTATACCTATTTTGAACCGATTTTACTCACTCCATTCTACTCAACAATTTTTGTGTATTTTTTGTTCTCAATCAGCTAGAGTAAGGTGGTGTTCCCAAGGGCTCTGTCTAAGGCCTTTCAGTCTTTATTAGTTATCTATTTCAAAAAGGCAATGTTCTTCTTTAAAAAACCTACGTAATATTTAATTTCACTTCTTTGTCGATGACACTAAACTTTATCTAGCCACTGAAAACAACGTTTCTGCTTGTCTGCTGTAATTTTTAAAGTTGATAGCTTTTCAGTAAGATTTCTTAACTTCACTGCCCTCCCCTCCCCACAGAGGAGTTTCGGTATCATTCTTGTCTCTAAGCTCTTTTTCTCACACATTAGTACATCATCAGGCTTCAGCTGCAGCAGGTGGAATGACTTGTATAAAAGTGTCCATC
This sequence comes from Oryzias celebensis, assembly GCA_014656515.1. NCBI lineage: Eukaryota > Metazoa > Chordata > Actinopteri > Beloniformes > Adrianichthyidae > Oryzias > Oryzias celebensis. The sequence continues at coordinate 27,303,507 of BNCR01000017.1, read as the reverse complement.
CCATGATGCCTTGCTCCCCCAGTCTGGCCAGTCGCGTGGGCTGGCCTGGGTGATGTCACAGCCGTATAAAGACCCCTGCCGCCTGTCTGGCTGCTCTGAGCAGAGTCAGCGTTCCCGGCCTGGACGCCTCGGCTGGAGGGACTGCTGTCAGTGGGAAAAACAGAACTACACGGCGCTGGCCTGTAGTTTTGTTTTTTTTCTGAGGGGTTCCTACGCGACTCAGCTGGCTTCATCTGGATTTTCTGACCCATTTTCTGGATAAAGGTTGCAGATCTGCTGTAAACAGCCCTCTTCTGGGCCCCCCCACCCCCAAGGCATCCTTGTGCAGACAAGTAAGTGAAGTGTGTGAAGTTTTCCACAGAGCCAGGAGTGGCGATCTGACAGGGAACAGAACCCACTTGAGTCACTTTTCAAAGGTCAGTGCTGACTGTGGCTCCCCAAAGTCAGAGCTAGCGTCCCAGAATAGCTGTGAGAGCATCCGAGCGGCTCTTAGCTGGCCCCTGATTGCTTTTTAAGGGAATCATCAGCTGCAGGGCTATCAGCTCTCCTGTAATGTGGCCCACATGGTGCCTGTCAATCAAACTAAGGCTTGCTATTTTTATGCTTTGGCGTCCGGTTAGTTAACCCCCCTCCCTCCCTACATGCCACCCCCTTTGCTCACTGGGCTCAACAAGGCAGAGTGATTGACAGGAGCAACCTGAGTGAGGCTCTTATTTTGGAGGGGAGCAGTTGGGCTCTTTATTTTTAGACATTTTAATTTTATCTTTAGAGATGCAACCTGCTTAAGAAAATGTGGCTTTATGCTAATGGTACAAACAATGGAGCGGAGGTGAAGGTGAATCTGACTGACCTGAACTCAAATGTGCTTTAACTGAACAAAAAGTGAGAAAAGACTTACTGATGAAGAACTTCAGTGAAAGAGAAGCAGCTGCTATCTGTCATTCCGTGATCTGGAGCATGAGGTGTGAAATGTTCTCCATGCAGAAAACTGTCTTCAAAGAACATCCTGGATTCTGGTGGACTTGGGCTGGAATGTGATGTGTGTGAGGGGAAATCCTGATCGTTTTCAGAGCATGTAGTACTGCAGCCTGCTTAATATCTTATCTCCTTTCATCTGATTCATTTCTGAAACTCAGAGTTCAGATTTGTTTTCTGAGATGTCAAAAATAGTGTTTCCAAAATAAAAGTTCTCAACCTCGGGTTCTCTGACACAGCTTTGCAAACTGCTTGATTATAGACTAAAAGTTTAGCCTGTAATCTACAAATCTGTGCTGTAGATTGTTGGCTAAAATCCTCATTTTGCAACTGTCACTTAACTTACAAAGAACACTTCAAATTCAGTTTCTTTATTTTCATTTCCACAAAACAACAAAAACAAAGATCTTGCACAAGTTCCAATATAGAGGGAATGACAGGGAACAGAAAAATAACTTTTGTATCAGCTCCTTTTACAACGAAATGCATTTATCTAAAAAAAAAGTAAAAGAAAAAATAAACAAATATTCATATTTACATATATACACAATTTTAAAAAATGCAAATTAAAAAAGGTAAAAGTAAATTAGGCATATGTATACAATTCTGCAATGATTACAAACAGTATTTTTTGGGTTCATTATTAGGCCTTGGAGTCTTTAAATATGACCTAATGAACTTATTTTTTTTTCTAATTAATTCTAAAACAGTCTGAAACATGTCTACCTGAAGAACATAAATACACACTTCTTTCTGCTCACTCAAGCCCTCAGCAGTTTTGCAGAACTCCAATTAAACAACAAAAAAAAACTTCCTAAATTTAGAGTAGCAGAAAAAGCTAAAATGTGTGCAGAGCTATGAAACTAAATGACTAAAATGAGATGAGACTTGCGCACGTGACTGACGCCATCTTCACTCAGTCGGATTCTGATTGGAGATTGGCCCTCTTCATTCAGAGGCTAGAAACATCAGCTGTGTCACGATGAAGTCCTATTAGTTGATCCATCCCCTGAGGGAGTGATGAGCTGCAGACACAGCCATGCTCATAAACTACAGTTTGATGGTTAAAGCCCCAATCTAACCTGCTAATGCTGATTATGAAGCTGCAAGTATTTGAGCCCCATTTTTAGAATCTTTGGCATGTCAGTGTAAAACCACCTAATTTTTTGAGGCATCTGATTGCTCAGTTTATGATCTGAACAACTTGCACTACAGACACACTATTATGAAAAACATAGGATTAGCGAGAACATGCCATAAAAAGGTAGTCGAGCAAGAATGATCATTCTGACAAATATCAAACCTGAGTAATAGCTGATTATTTCACAGTCCTTGGAATATTGGATTTGTGGGACAAGCTGGCACTTTATATTTGGAATGCGGGGGGAAGGAGGGGGACGTCTCACCCACAGTACAGTCAATGGTATGACTCGGTTGTGAATTTGAACTCACTGCCTTCCAGTCTAAGGCTGGACACTCTTCCAAAGGGCCACTGAGTTGGTTTAAAATCGCTCTTTGTGTCTTTGTGCTCAAAAACACAACATACTTTTATGAATCACTTGGAGCTAAAGTCTGTTTTTAATGTCTTCATGTTAACTCTGCGAGTGTTGCTGGGAATAAACAGTTGTTGCTGGGTAAATTTTGAACTGCTGCAGAACCTTCTTTGAAAATTTAAATTAAATCAGTTGTTTTTCTTAATTTACCGTGATGATAGAAGATTATTTTGGACCGTATAAATGAAAGATTCTGTGAGTGAAGCTATAAAAGTTTTTTTATTATTCTGAATGGGGGAAAAGAATAACTGGATGCTGATGGTCTAAAGCTCTCTAGCTGTTACTACTGTGGCTTTGGGTTGAGACCAAAGCAGATCCTGTTGCCTCTGGGATGAAAGATGGTCGGTGAGAAGCTGAAGTTAGAGCTGTGAAGGGCAGTCCACCTGGGCTGAGTCTGAGTCAAAGCACTCAAATGGGGCCGGTTAAGATCTATCCCAACATGAGATCTTTGGTATCAACCTGTAAGTCTCTGGCAAGATGTGAAGCCAAACAGCTGTGATTTGTGTGCTGCTTTCATTCTTTTTCTGCTGTGCTGGATAAAAAAACAAACATCTATTTAAGTAGAACTGACCTTCCTACTGCTGATTTGAGCGACACCACAATGCATTGTCCTGAATTTAGCATGGTGTTTATTACTGTGGCAGATTCTAGTTGCAACAAGATGGTTTTATGCAGAATTTGTGATTTGTTTTGGCTGTTGGTGGTCGAGTTGTCCCCACAGTGCCCCCTTCAGGGATTTTCTGCTATAACAGTTTCTGCTGCTGTTTTCCCATTCCAGATTTCAAATCTAGAATTCACATCTGTCTGTTTAGGAGTGTTAGAGAATGAGAAATGTTGAATTCCCGTGACTTTTTTTGTTTGCTAGATAAGCAAAGAGAGTTTGGATTTTTTCTATCTTTGCTGATCAGCAAGATAATTAGAAAACAGTTTTTTGTTCTATTAAGGTGCATACAGGGTCAAATGTTTAAAGGACCACCAGAACTTGTTAGAAAAAAGAAACCCTTTTAAAAAGTCAAGTCGTTATCAGATCTTAATCTGCAGATAGTGGATAGAACAGTTTCATTTGTTGTCCTTCAGGAATCCCATATTTTCTGCACTGTAGGCTTCTGTGTCGTTTACAATGGAAGGGCTCAGGCATCTACATGAATCCTCCACAGAATCTAAAACTGCTAAAAATGCAATCTAATGACTGAAACCTGAGATCAGGATCGAGTCAGGTCTGACAGCTGCTCTCATCTGCTCCCAGCATAAAGACCCTTCAAAAATAACCCCAGCAGAGTGACTCTGTCAGCGGGTCGCCTGTCGGAGAGGAGTGGGGGGTTCTAAAGAGCGTCTGTGGGGGAACTCCAGCATACCTGATGGCTTCAGCGGAGATTAGCTTGTCAATCAATATGTTAGAGCATCAAACATTCAAAGAAAAACAGATGTTAATTTGACCAGCTGCCTACAGTTCCCATCATGTTCTTCTGAGTGTGTTTGTGTGATTGTAGTTTCTTTTGAAGGTCACTAGAAGCTGATCACCGGGTTCAGTCTTTGCTTTTTCCAGGAATAAAAATGAAATCCTGTGTTCAGCTGAAACTGACGTGAAGTCAATACTTTTGAAAATCCTTATGGAACTAAGTGAAAACATGTGATCAATAGAGTAGATATCAGCTTTTATAATAACGTTCATATCTTTCTAGCTACCAGCAATGCAACACTGTCCTCTTTAGAGGGCATTTGCAAACCTGAATATCTCCCAACCACTGCCAAAAGCACAATTAATTCACTTTGATGTCTGTAAGGGACATTTGGAGCGTCTTAATGATACCAAATGTAAAGAGGTGTGGTTCTGGGAATTGGAGTTTATGGTGGATTTCAAACATTTTCACTGTAAGAATTTTTTTCTGTGGTAGTCAGGAGGATATGAAAATGCTTCCTTGTGAGCTCTCAGAACAGGCTTCATACTTTAGGGTGTGACTTCAGAGAAAGTTAGGTCTATTGTGTGTGTATGGTTTATTTTAATTAAGTAATTTACTAGTTTTTTTTTCTGTTTTATATGATTCATAACACACAGATTGATAGATTTTAATTGGGGATCTTTTTCTTTTTTGTTATTTTAACTTGGTAAGAAAAGCAACTAAAGCTTCATACAAAATGGCTCATAATTATTTAGTAGCTCACTGAAAAAGTGTGACCATGGAAATCCGACCATTTTTTGCTCTGCTGCTCTCTTTTTAGAAATTCTGGCATCACTGCAGCTTTCACCTTTTAGCTACCAAACCAAAAGAAAATGAAAAAAAGGGATTTTCTGCTGCTTATTGCCTTGGGGAAAGGAAAATCAAGGTTTTTGGTTCAATGTTTTTCTGGATCGGAGGCTCTGCTGAGGTTGGAAGAAGCTTTGGTTGCTCCGTGAGTTTCCATCAGCTCGTCTGCTACCATCTACATTTTTGCAAAGCTCTATAGATTCTCTGTGGGTTCAGATCAGGCGAATTTGCTAAAGTATCATGCAGAATCCAAAATTTATACTATTTTTCAGTCACTCGTGAATAAACTTTCATATCTTGGTGGAAATTAAAATCCGTGGGATCTGTCTGTATGTGAAGGATTTTAATGCTCAAGAGCAAGCTTTTCTGTTCCTCTTATTCATTGCTCAGATACAGCTCGCTGTGAACAACCAGCCTATTTACCAATCATGTTTTGAGTTTCATCCTTCTTCTTCCAGAGTCGGTGACAGTCTTTTAGAGCTCATGTTTATGCTAAATTTGAAGCAGCCTGACCAACCATGAAAGACTCCGGAGACATTTGGAAATATTCAAATTCATGCTACGATTTTTATGACACTTATTTTCACAGTTTATTCTTTAAATACTATTTTGGGGATTTAAAATTTTGTATTTTTATTAGCAATTATTGCAATTAGTATTTCCAACAAATGAAATAAACATTTTAAATATATTCAAATTTAAGAGTGACCTTTGGTGAACTATTCAATATGAAATTGAGAACATAAAGACCCTAAAAGATGAATTTATTTGTCACCGTTTACCTGTAAATCTGTTTTCATGAACAGGAAGTGGGATTTGAGTTGTTTCTTGTTTTGCTCTTCCTGCTGTTGTTGATAATTGCAGACTTTGACTGTTTTGTGTGTCTGCAGGGTGCCAACCACCATGTCAACACAGGCGCCGACGTTCACACAGCCGCTACAGAGCGTTGTGGCACTTGAGGGTAGTGCCGCCACGTTCGAGGCTCAAGTTAGTGGTAAGAAGGAAGCTGCTGAAAAGGTTCCCTCAAGGTCAAGTTCTGATGTTCTGCCAGGATCCTCTGACGTCACGCTGTCTTACCCAGGTTCTCCAGTTCCTGAGGTGAGCTGGTTTCGTGATGGCCAGGTTCTTTCTGCCACTGCTCTGCCTGGCGTTCAGATCTCATTCAGCGATGGCCGCGCTGTTCTGAGGATCCCCGCCGTGACTGCCGCACACAGCGGGCGCTTTTCTGTCAGAGCAACCAACGGAGCCGGACAAGCCACAAGCACTGCTGAACTTCAAGTCACAGGTGAGTCACATCACCTGAGAACAAAGAAAAGTCTTTTCTCAATTTACTGAAGAGAACAAAAAATGTGTTCATAATTTGAAGACTCTCTTCTATTTGTCTCAATTTCACATCTTCTGTACTAATAAAATGTATCTGCTGTGACTGGACAGCTCATGATCAGGCTTGGCCCACTGTTCCACATCAGTTCTGCTAATTTAACAGTGAAGGGAGTGTTTGATTGGACACACATTTCCCAGTTTGTTTCATTTTCCTGTAGAATTATTACTTTTTTCTATATTGTGAGAGAAAACCTCTGAGGATTGTTTCTTTTAGAAAAAGTGATTAGAAAACGCGTAAAGCGTTATCATCTGTAAGAAATTCCACGAAAAAAAAGGAACAAATGCCACGAATTTAAATACACTTTGGCTCGAAAACAGTCCTTTTGTTTCTCTTTAGCTTCCTCTACAACGGCGGAATATTAGAGCCACCATAGAAAATATAAGATTAAGTAGTAAAATTATGAGAAAAAAGTTATTTACAAGAAAAAAGTTGTAGGTTTATGAGAAAAAAGTAAAATATTTAAAAGATGAAAGACATTAAAAAAAGTTGTGATTTTATGAGAGTAAAAGAGTTGATATTTTACGATAACAAATTTTCATAAGTTATAAGTTGAGAATTTATTAGATTAGAAAGTGTTACATTTCTGAAGCAATAGCCTGTTTATTAAGAAACTAAAAAAACGACAAAAAAATAAGCAATATCGTGTTTCAGTATGAGAGACGTAGAGCGTGTTGTCAGCAGTTACTTCAGGATTGGTTTCACTAATAAGGAAATACTAAGTCTTTTAACCAGTCAGCATTGTTTATTACAAATACAAAGATATTAGAATGAATCTGCAGGACACTTGGCCTCTTCAGACTCACAAAGCGTAAATTTCTGGAAAGCGATCATAATACACCAACACCATTATAGTTTGCAGTAGTCCAAATGCATTATGGCACATGGACACCTATGATTAAAAAAAACGATAAATGTCCGCAATGATGGATTTAGTCGACATGTAATGTAGTTGGAGGCTTACACAACTAACTAGCCTAAAGCATGGGTTTTTTCATGTTAAATTAATACTTTTTTCTCATAATTTTACAAGTTTATTCTCTTAAAATTACGACTTTTTCTTATAAATTGACTAACTTATTAATTTAATGAATTGAATCTCGTAAATGCATTTTTACGATCATGCTCTACAGCTATAAAAATTGTTGTTTTGTTAGTGCCATGTTCTTTCATCCTTGGTATCAGGAAAGCGGCATTGTGATAGCAGATTACTGACTGACTGAGTGATAATCAGGACCTTCTGGGAACAAACAGTCAGAAAGCAGTGATGGTCTCACTGAGGCATCTCTGGGTCTAAATTTATCTGACGCTGGCTCTTGAAGAGGTGGGGTGGAGGGGACGTGTCATTCAATTCAATGATAAAACCGATTTAGATGCAGCAGCTGCAGCATAGCTTTCCTTAACAGGAATCAAGCCTAGTCTAAACTGTGAGGAGCGTGAAAACGTATCAATAGTCAAAGAAACTACAGAGGGGCGTGATGGGGGATTTTGAATGTTAGACTATCAGGACTATCAGTCATGATGGGATGTTTGTGATCTATCAGGGAAAGCAGAGGTGAAGAAGGGGAATCTCAATAAGTGGTTTACCAAGAATTGACTGTATATAGAGAGCTGGTCAGAGCTGGTGTGACATCACCCAAAGAAAACGCCTTACTTCTGGCTCCAGTGAAATGAAGCCAATTTAGTCACTGTTTTTTCTCGGTACGGGCATCGACATGTTGGAGCGAAACCACAGTGATTGGTCCGAGTAGGTCTAAGTCAACGTTTCTATGGCAATTATTCTCACCAATCAGGATTGAGCTTGTTTGAATTCCAGATCCCTTCCACTGAGATTGGGCTCAAGAGAATTTGTCAATCAAATGTTCGAGGTGGGGGCCAGTGAGCACCACATGCTTTCACTGAGGCATCTGGTTGGTCAGTTTATAACTTTCAATAAAGAAAAAGTATCATGAAAAAAAATTAGGATTAGCAAGAACATGTTAAAAGGTATCAGAGCAAGCGTGATTGTTCTGAGAAATAGTATGACTGAGTAATAGCTGTTTATAGAAGTCAATGAGATTTTTGCTTCTTGAGCTAGCAGTATACTTCCTATTTGGAACGCGAGGGAGAAAAATGGCTCTGTCCAGTTCTCTATATACAGTCAATGGTACCATGCAATGGCTCAACACTTCTGAGTGGAAATGATCAAAATGGGTGAAAGATTCCTGTGATTCCTGTGACATTGTTGGATCATTCGCTAGTAATAAAAGATGCTTGGATTACTTAAGCCAAAGTCACAACTGCCCTTACGGGTGGATGCAGAATGTCTGTGGGCAAAAAATACTCAAACCTGTCGGGGTCACGCATTGGTCTACATTAATGAGACCACTGAGCCAAATCTTTATGCACATTTTTTCTACGAGAATGCTGCGAGTATTCGGTTGAAGTGAACACTTTAAAACACATAAGGGTAAGTAGGGGTGAGACTTAGGGCCCAGACATCCCAAAAACATGCCGTACCTGTGTGGGTCACCCCCCCGTTTGACTGCATGTGACTGATGCTTGAGTAAACAATGGATTTTTACTGGCGATTGCTTAGTGAAGCTGTAGTCATAGTCAGAGTGATGCCTTGTCCTCTGTGTTTTTCTGTAGCAGAGACAGTGCCACCAAACTTTCTTCAAAGACTTCAGAGCTCCACCGTGAGGCAGGGCAGCCAGGTCAGGCTGGACGTCCGGGTGACAGGCATCCCCACGCCTGTGGTGAAGTTCTACAGAGAAGGGGCTGAGATCCAGAGCTCAGCAGACTTCCAGATCCTGCAGAATGGAGACGTGTACAGTCTGCTGATTGCCGAGGCCTTCCCAGAGGATTCTGGGACATATTCTGTGACAGCAACCAACAGCAGCGGACGGGCCACATCCACCGCAGAGCTGCTGGTTCAGAGTGAGGATCATCGGGTCTACCAGGTCTTTTCCCTGTGTCAAATCCAGATCAGTACTAAAACTTCTACTGTGTTTCTAATACAGGTGAAGAAACTGTTCCTTCCAAGAAGACCAAGACCATTGTGTCCTCATCCCAGATGGAGACTTCTCAGACCACAGTGCAGAGGGTGAGACGCTCTTGAATATGGAGGCAGAGCAGTCTAAGGGAAAAGATCTGTGTAAAGATATTAACTGTAGCTGGAAACAACTATAAGAAAAAAAATCTTCTTCAAATGTTTCAGTCTGAATGGAAGAGGCCATTATTGCTATTGAACTTCATCACCACTTTGATCCAAGGCCTTTAGACACAAAATATGAAACCAGATAAAATGGATATTTTAATTTTGTGATCTTATTGGCTGAGTAGTGCCTCATATATGGTGCCATAAAGCTAAAATGTAAATTTTTACTATGGGTCTTCAAAATATATTTAAAAAAGGTATAATTAGTGCTTCAATCTGCAGAGGATAGATGATCTGGAACGCGTGTGGTGACTTTTTACTTCCAGAAGGTTGAGGCCAGTTTTCAGGCCACCACAATGATGGAGATGCACGTGGAAGCAGGAATGATGACTCAGCATTTGGCTCACAAAACCCCTCCACGGGTCCCCCCCAAGCCGACGTCCAAGTCCCCACCATCCTTTGTTTCCAAGGTAACCGGAGGCCGTCAGCAGTCCCCATCACCTGTGAGACACGTGAAGGGACCGACTCCAGCCCCCGTCAGGTAAGCCCCACCCGCCCTCACCCACCATAAAGGCTCCCCGTTGTCATGGAGATTTATTTAATACTTTGTTATCATTTGCAGTTCCGTCTCTCCCTCCAGCAGAATATCTGCCACTTCTATCAGACCAGTCAAATCTCCTGTGATGGCCAGGAAACAGGTACGGATGTCATGTTTACAACTTATATCACAAACCCTCGAAGCGAAACAGAGGAACTCATCTGAAACCACTTTGAAATGACCATAAAAAATGCTTTATGTTTTTAACATCCGGCGCTGCACAGTAACGTAGGGCCTTCCCGCCTCGCAGTGAATTCCAGGTTTTTTTCTGTGCGAGTTTGTATGTTCTCTTTGTGCATCTCTTTGTGCGTGGGATTTTTCTGTCTTCCTCCCACAGTCTAAAAACACGTTTCATAGCTTAATTTATGTCACGAAATTGTCCAGCACTGTGAAAGTTTGTCTGGCCCACAACCTTACTTGTGCTGTAAGGTTATGTACCGTAAGGTTATGTACAAATTCCTTCACTACTCTCTATACAGTGCACTGCATAATTGCCATTTGCGCAGTTTGCCCACCGCTGTTTCAAAAAGTTGATTAAAATTTGAAGTTGGCGGAGGTAAGGAAAGGCGACAAAGGGAGAGACATAACAGCTTATTTCTTTAGGATCTTTTTCAGAAAAGTCTTAAAACTATCCATAACAGCATGCGAGAGGATTTTCAGAGGCCTAAACCTGTGCTACTGTGAACTTTTCTGCCTGCAGGTGTCTGCCTCTGCAGAGGTGCTGCCACCCTGGAAACAGGAAGACTACGTGGCTGAGGCCAGTTACACCAGCATGACCAGTGTCAGCAGCACTGCTCAGCTGCACATGGAGAAGCATTGGGAGCAGCAAGTGGCCACCAGCAGACAGGTGAGGATGGCTCCACCTTCTGGTTGAGGAAAAAGGAGCTCCTCAGAAAAAGAGTTGTGATTTGAATCCGGGGTGCTCATCCATCAGTCCAGCATCCAGACATTACTCATGTGTTTTTGCTGTACTCAAACACAACATAATGTGTAACCTTGACTCAAAACATTTCCATTTAACATCTACACACTGTAATTTTATAGAATGAAGACAGAAATGGACAAGATTACCCCAAATGTCACCAGTTTCATTCTGTAATAATAATCTGATTCCCAGGGAGAGCTCCTTCCCTCATTGGTTTCTTTTATGTCAAACTCTTCATTTTCTACTTCTGACATGTTTTCTTTGATGTCGCTCCTTCTTAGGTCTTTCTCTCAAATGTGATGTTTCTGAAGTCATATTTTTCTTTCAGGTTTACTGGTTGTCCTTCATTTTTTTTAAATAGTCTTCCTCCTCAGATCACCTTTCTGTCTCAGATTCACTATTTCTCTTTCATCTCTTATAAGACGTTTGTTTTCCATGTCCGTTTTTATTCTGGTCACATCTTTCTCATACCACAGATTTCTCATGAACTTCTCATGTCATGTATTTCATTTTTGTTTTTTGATGTTCACGGTGTTCTGGGGTCACTTTTTTCTTATGACACGGTTTCCTTTCATCTTAGATTTTGTCTTACATGTCTTCCCCATGTCATTTGTCTGTCTCGTGTTATGGTATGTTCACACCAAACGCGAATTGCACTGGTCAAATTCACAAACTCCACCTATGTTTGGACATGCGGCGAATTCGTTCATTTATAATTCATCTCATTTACGATGCATGGAAGACACATATGATGTTGAGAGATCAGGTTTATTTGATTTAAAAAGCTCTTCAAAAGCGTCAGCAGTTACATCTCCATGGCTGGGTTCATGGGATCACTCAGAGATTCTCCCGGTACAGTGAGCTACACCATCTACTGCAAGGGCTGTGTCTGAAGGACGACCGCTTTCAGCAGTACTTCCGTATCTCTGTTTCCATCTCTCTGTCCCACATTAGTCTGAGAAGGGAATAGAAAAAAAAGAATACAATTTGAGGAACTTTTTTTTATTATTGTCTCAATGGCAAAAAGAAAAATATGACATTCAGTAAGAACATGATCAGATTCTCCTCCATGTTGGTTTTGGACTCTGCTGGCTGATCGCATCATCAGCACATCATGAGCCAAAGCGGAGTTCCTGTTAGGTTGATGCAAAGCGAATTCTTCCCCACAGTTCAGATATCTGAATTTGCTCAGAATTTTTGGCGCACCGCTTGAAACGACCAGATGCTAAAACTGTGCAGCAGCAACTCTAATGGTATCTGTACACTGACAACTTTGAAACTAGACACCCCTGCCGCGACTTGCGTGGCGGGGGACATGTTATCCTGTTGGGTCACATGTCTCATGTTGTGTGTCAATAATGTTTTGTTTCTTATATTACATATGTCTTTAGTCATTCATCACACGTGTTGCACCTTTCATGTTTCAGCCTTTATGTTCCACGTGTCTCAATGTCTCAGTTCAATCTCTCATCTTTCTCGTCTCCCATTTTTTGATGCTACAGTGTTGTGTTTGCGGGAGTTACATTCTAAATAGAGAACATCTGCGAAGTAGTCAGCTTTATTTTTGACATTATTACAGATGTTTTAAGGCTGTAAAACTCTTTACACTTTTCTTAGACAGACATGAACATGAGTATTTTCACAATCTTGTGTCTTGTTTAAACTCTTTAAATTCAAACCTCCATAGAAAAATCAGTCGAGTTGAATAGAATGAAAACAAAGATCTACTTGTGATCAAAGATTTGTGTAGATTTACCTAACTGAACGCATTCTGTACAGGATACTGCATGGAAGAGATGGATTGACAATAGTCTACATGGTCAGGGTGCAGAACACTATGTGCTGTAAAGAAAGAAAAGGTTTCAAAATTGCTTCAACAAAATCTGCAGAACAGCAATACTGCAATGTGTAATAGCGAGGGACCACTGTATACCTTTCATTATAGTGCATTTATTAGAGCATATTTCTCAAGATAATTGTTGCACTTATGTATGCATTGTTGGATCTCCAATTTTTGTCATCAGACAGGTCTGTTGTCACCTGTTTCTCATGTCACTAGTGTCTTGTTTTCATGTTTCATTTGTCTTGTGTCACATGCTTTTCACATGTCATGTATTTCGGGTCAAATGTTTTTTTTGTTGAATGAGCCCTCATGTTGCATATTTCTCTGGTACGTGGGGTCTGTCTATATAGCTGTGTGAACTCTCTGAGACCCGTGTGCTGCCTGTTGTGTCTTCAGGCTGAGACTGAGAAAAAAGCCGATGCGGTTGCCACAGTGGTGGCCGCTGTTGACCTTGCTCGTGTGCGTCAGCCCGTACCAGAGGGCAGCTGGGCCGAAGAGGCTTTGGGGATGGATGTAGAGCAGGACCTGGCCTTAACTCTTGAGGAACAAGCTGTTGCAATAGAATCAGCTGCTGACTCTGCAGTGCCCACAGACCAGCACAGAGTCCAAATGTTCCAGGTCCGAGGACTTCCTTGAATCCCGTTGACATCATGTTTTAAGGTCTCAGTGTTGATGCCGTCTTACCCATCTAAATACTCTGTTGGTTGCTCCAGATTCAGAGAACAACAGAAATGTCCTCCCATGTGGACGCTGCAGCCGTCACAGTTCCACATTTCACAGTTTCCAAAGTTTCTGTTCCTAAACCTGAACTGAGCCATGAGGTAAGAGGAACAGCTGCCGGGCCTGACCCCATCCCATCAGCGCCATCTTTAACACATCCACGTGTCTTAACACGAAGCATCCACAGTGTTGTTCTTCACCCTGATCTGCTCCATCCTAAAGCACTCTTCCCTGATAGAATCTGAACTACACTTCACCCCGTTTAAAAACGTCCAACACTTCAAACTCCCTTTTCTTCTGTTTTGTGATCTTCTGAATAAATGTTACTCTCTCCAGCCGCTTTCTTGGTTCTTATTCCCTCAGTTTGCGTTTCTATGACGGTCTTCATTCACTAATTCTCATCAAAGTGTGGAACCCTAGTTTGTTCTGGAAGATGGTTAATGCTGCTCTCTCATTGGCCGGTCAGGTGTCCATGGCCGGCTCTGCCGTCGCTGCTCTGCGCAAAGAGCTGTCCTCCCCCTCTGCTCCCAGAAAGGTCATCAAGCCAGTCAAGTCTCCCACTCCGTCTCGCAGAGTGGCGTTTGTGGAGGCAAGGGAGACCGCTGAGCACCCCCCCACTCTGTTTAGGGACATCAGATATGAAAGACAATTTGAGGGCGGGGCTTATGCAGTGAGTGAGGAGGAGTTTGAGGACTGGGAGCCGCAGGTTGGTTATTCCCTGCCATCTTCTTGTGCCTTTATCTTTAACTCTTGTGTGAACTCTCACCTGAGATCCCAGCAGCCAATCACACGCCACCTTCCTCTTTTTTTCCTCCTCTTCCCGTCTTCACAAGCTGACCTCTCATCCCTCCGTCCCTTCTGTGGGGTTTCATTTTCCCTAACCCTCCTCTTCCCTTGATTTGACATCACTGACATGACTTGTTTGCTGGGAGTAACTCTTGTTGTTGCTTTTATAGGAGACGGCAGCTGTGCCCACAAGAGCTCAGGAGCCAGCTGTTCCCCCCACTATCATCGCTGTGAGTACACTTCCTGTTTGTCACATTACTCCAGGTGTGTTCTTAACATTGACAGTATTTGAGAACTGCACTGAGTGAGTGTGATATTGTTAAGAAAAAAAATGAACTGAAGAATGAAGCTGAAATCTAACTTCTGCTCAAAGGGGCTGACGTGACTCTGTTTCCTTTGATCAACCTCTCTTACTGCAATAACAAAAACATGTGTTCTTGCATAAACTTATCAGGGAAATCTTGGCAGGTCATAGGGATATTTGACAGATCAGGTACTCCTTACGTTCCCTTTTCCTGAAAGGAATGATCAAAACAAAAATAAGGTTACCTGCAGTTCAATCCCCAGATGTTCTCGCAGGCCCTCAAGGTTAGAAAGGAGCAGTTCTAATCTCAACAATATGGTCCATAAAATTGTATTTCCGACCTGAACTTTAAGCTGTTTTGAAATGTTGAGGTCTGGTTTTGGAGACGCGCATGAGTTCGAGAATGGGACGTAATCTGTGTCTCATTCCAGGGGCTGAAAAACTTGACAGTAACAGAGGGCGAGTCTGTGACCCTGGAGTGCCAGATCAGCAGCCAGCCAGCCCCTGTCATCATGTGGTTCAGAGAAGACTACAAAATTGAGAATTCAATCGACTTCCAAATCAGTTATGAGAACGGATATGCCCAGATGGTGATCCGCGAGGCGTTTGCCGAAGACAGCGGGCGCTTCACCTGCACCGCCACCAACCAGGCGGGAACCATCAGCACGTCCTGCTACTTGCTTGTTAAAGGTTTCTATCCTGACACACTTTTTAAAACAATGTTAGAATCCTGAGATGTTATTCTGTTTGGTTGACTTTTAGGAAACTTGATTTTAGCCTTTTAGTTTTTTTGAAGGATCCACAGTCATCTCAGGTCTTAATTTATTTATGTATTTTTATCAAAGTCTTTTTCTTTTTTGTTTGAGTCAAGCATCATATGTCTGTATAACCTTATTTTTTTGCTAAAAACTACATATAAGTCGACACATGACCCTGCTAATGTCATGCAGCTTTGGTAAAACTTTATGTGGTAAAAAGAATTACCCCAACATGTATGTGTTACAGTCCTAGAACTACACGTAATCAATGGAAAGACAAAAATGTTGTATTTTGATGCATAAATCGGTTAATCATCTCTGTATTATAGTATCGGAGGATATTGAGAGCAGAGAGGAAATGGCTGTGACAGAAACTGGAATGACACAAACACAGAGGTGTGTTTTAAAGACCTGCTGCAATGGGGGGGGAACAGCTGCAGGTTCTCATTAAACTCTTTTTTTCCCTCAGTTTTGTTGTAGAGACAAAGGAGCAGAAGGAGGTGAGCACAGGAGAATCTGAAGCTCCCTTCTTCATCCAAAAACCCACTGCACAGAAGCTGGTGGAGGGAGGAAGTGTCTTTTTTGACTGCCAGATTGGAGGAACCCCGAAACCCCACATCATCTGGAAGAAGAACGGCGTGCCACTCACAACCGGATACAGGTGGGAAGCTGTGAAAACCTAGACGAACCTTGAGGAAAAAGTATGCAATGAGGGATTGTCTTTGTAGAAACACTCCAAAGTGACACTCAACAGACACTTTTGCTCTGGCAACCCTGTGACCCAGAAAGGGATGTAGTGGGTTAAGAGGATGGATAGATGGGTGGATGGACATTTACAACCTCTGAGGCTGTCACAAGACAGTTGAATTTGCTCTGAGATTAGATTACTCACAGATAAACTCTATTTCATCATTAGGTCAACATTCAATCAGTTAGCAATCATCAGGAAACATCTGATGGCATTTGGATGCTCTCAGAGAAAAGGGGGCTGAACACTTTTACACACTGCAATGTATTTTACAAGGAAACGTGATACAGACCATCAACCACAAGTAAGACAGGAATAGTTGAAAATCAAGCAGGAATTTAGGTCTGTAAGACCTCCATAAAGATCACAATAGTGGAAGTGAAAGCGCTGATGCAGAGAAAAATCCATGTTTCAAAGTTATCACTGGATTTAACATTTATACTATCTTTAAAGTCAAATGGCAAATGCCAACCATAATGTGTAAAGTGAAGACCTTGTTTCCCTTGTGAACAAGTTTTTTCTTGGTTTATGTGCTTTTGGCTAACTGCACAATTTATCTGTTATGAAAGGAAAAGAACTAAAATACTAACAATAAATAAAAAGAAATAAATAACAACAAGAACTTTATACTATTAACCTGAATGTTTTGTGTCATCAGATATAAAGTTGCTTACAGAAAAGAGACTGGAGAATGCAGGCTGGAGATCTCAATGACTTTTGCTGATGATGCTGGAGAATACTCCGTCTTTGCTAAGAATCCTTTTGGAGAAGCCTCAGCCTCTGCCAGACTTCTGGAGGAAGGTATCTACACCTTTCATCTCTCACTTACTCTTTGCTTCTTTTCTTTTTTTAAAAAGTATTAAGGTAAGACATTTGTCCCTCACATGTTTGTGTTTTGCAAACAGCGGAGTATGAGACCTGCATGAAGCAGCAAGACGTGACATATAAAAGTGGAGTAACGACAACGGTGACCCAGGAGCCGTCTGTGGTCATCAGTCAGTTTGAGAAGGATCAAGAGAGAGTGACGGCCCCCGTGAGCTTTGTCTCTGAGACGGTAACTTCTTCTATGCATCTGTGAACTCTGTCTCCCAGAATTCACGGTCCTTTCTTTACATCTAAAACATTGTTTCCAAATGTTTGCAGGAATTCCTCATTTCTGCTTTTGAAGAGAGAATTATTCAGGAGATCGAGCTCCGCATCATGAGAATCTCCTACAGGGAGCTGGTGGTTGAGGATGGAGAGATGGCAGTGACTGTTGCAGAGGAGGAGGCAGTGCAGCCAGCCTTTGGCACACCGGTCAAGAACTACCGCATCATGGAGGGAATGGGCGTCACTTTCCACTGCAAGATGTCTGGAAATCCACTTCCAAAGGTACAAAGATATTTGTCTAAATTACCAGTAAGAGTTAGCTTCTTCTTCACTAAAGTGAAACATTATTTCAGCAATCTGCCTCACTAGTAGATCAGCAGTTTCTGAAATACTCAGACCAGCCAGTCTGGCACAGATAACCATGAATAGGGAACTGCAACCATCTACAAAACCATTCTGGTGGATACGCTTCATTCACGCAAATATGGTGGTGAACTAGCACCACATTTTGGAAAGCAAAATAGGTGAGAAAACAAAAGGTTTCCAAATGTTAAGCTTTGAGGAATATCACTAGTGAGGCTATGAAACCTGAAAGTTGCAGCACTTAGTATTTTGAGTGCAAAAAACACTTAATATTTGTATCCTTAACACTGAAAAGGCCATCTCCCCAGCATCTGTAACCAGTTTGGGTTTATATTGCAGAATGTCGCTAAAACATGATGAGGATGATTTATTTAAAATAATTTTCTGTCCTGTGTCAGATTGTTTGGTACAAAGACGGCCAGCGCATAAGGCCTGGTGGTCGATATCAAATGGAGGTTCTTCACGACGGAAGAGCAAGCCTTCGACTGGCTGTGGTGCTGCCTGAGGATGAAGGCGTGTACACTGCCTTTGCCAGCAACATGAAGGGCAATGCTGTCAGCTCTGGAAAGCTCTATGTGGAGCCATCTGGAATCGCCACACCTCAGCGATATACTCCACAGCCATCAATGCAGAGGATCAGGTTAGTTTAAATCTTTCTCACTTTTTCACAATGGAAAAAGGAGACTGCTCATCCCTCTGTTGTGGTCTGTAATTTTTGTTTTAGGAAGCTAATTTTAAAAGAAAAAGAAAAAACCTAAATATGTTTGTATGAACAATTTGACAGTTATTCCTGCATTGGGTCATGCTTTGGTCTTTTCTAAACATCTAAATAATCACGCATCTTGTTACCACAGAGGCAGACCAATGTTTGCAACAGGCTGAATGCCACTTCAGAAATGCTTTTTAAAAGGTCACCAATTTCTCCTCATCGCTGTCACGTTTTAGGTCCACATCTCCTCGTTCTCTGAGCCGCTCCCCTGGCCGTTCGCCCAGCCGCTCTCCCGGACGCTCACCAGCCCGCCGTCTGGAAGAGACCGACGAGATTCAGCTGGAGAGACTTTACAAACCGGTGTTTGTCTTGAAGCCCTCATCAATAAAATGCTCTGAGGGACAAACTGCCAGATTCGACTTGAAGGTTGTAGGCAGACCAATGCCTGATACATACTGGTTCCACAATGGTAAGATGAACAACGTTTAACCAGCTTAACATTCAAATGATCTTGTTTGTTAAATAATTTCATTCTCCTGTCTTTGAAGGACAACAAGTGGTAAATGACTACACACACAAGATAGTGATTAAGGAGGACGGCACTCAGTCCTTGATCATTGTCCCAGCTGTACCACAAGATTCAGGAGAATGGACAGTTGTTGCTCAGAACAGAGCTGGGCGGACATCTGTTTCAGTAAATCTCTCTGTTGAAGGTAAGTCTGGCACAAATTTGCTTCTTCACTCTGAAGCTTCCATGCAGGTGACCTCATCTTCTTTTTTGTCTGAAGCACGTGAAAGCCTGGCTCGACCTCAGTTTGTGGAGAAGCTGAAGAACATCACAGTGAAGCAGGGCACTCTGGTTGAGCTGGCTGTCAAAGCCATGGGAAATCCCATTCCAGACATTGTGTGGCTGAAGAACAGTGATATTATCACTCCACAAAAGTATTCACACATCAGGTGTGTTCCTGACTTTAGCAGTTGTCCATTTTTGTCATTTTAACTTTTACTGTATGACTTGAACAAGCAACCAACCGTATTGTTTTCCAGGATTGAAGGAACTAAAGGAGAAGCCAAATTCCAGATTACCTCAGCTGCTGGCTCAGACAGTGCCTGGTACACTGCTACAGCCATCAACAAGGCTGGTAGGGACACCACCCGCTGTAGGGTCAATGTTGAGGCAGACCTGAGCGCCCCTCAGACAGAGAGGAAGCTCATTATCCCCAGAGGAACCTACAAGGCCAAAGAGATTGCACCACCAGAGCTGGAGCCTCTCCATCTGAGATATGGACAAGAGCAGTGGGAGGAGGGTGACCTCTATGACAAAGAGAAGCAACAGAAACCTCTTTTTAAGAAGAAGTTGACGTCCATCAGAATGAAGCGGTTTGGACCTGCTCATTTTGAATGCAGACTGACCCCTATTGGAGACCCGACCATGGTGGTGGAGTGGCTGCATGACAGCAAACCCCTGGCTGCTGCCAACAGGCTGCGTATGGTCAATGAATTTGGCTACTGCAGCCTTGACTATGAAGTTGCCTATGCCAGAGACAGCGGCGTCATCACCTGCAGAGCCTCGAACAAGTTTGGAGTGGACCAGACCTCGGCCACCCTGATTGTCAAAGACGAGAAAGGCCTTGTTGAGGAAACACAGCTTCCTGAAGGCAGGAAAGGGTTGTACAGGGTGGAGGAGATTGAACGCATGGTTCATGAGGGAGGACCTGCTGGTGTTAGCGGTGATGAGGAATCAGAGAAGACAAAACCTGAAATTGTCCTGCTTCCTGAGCCGGTGAGAGTGCTGGAAGGAGACATTGCACGATTCCGCTGCAGAGTTACTGGCTACCCAGCACCAAAGGTTAATTGGTACATTAATGGACAACTTATTCGCAAAAGCAAGAGATACAGACTTCATTATGATGGCATTTATTACCTTGAAATAGTTGACATTAAGACCTATGATTCAGGTGAGGTCAGAGTGGTTGCAGATAACCCTTTAGGCACATCTGAGCACACAGTGAAACTGGAGATCCAACAGAGAGAGGACTTCCGATCAGTGTTGCGTCGAGCTCCAGAGCAGAGGGCTGCAGAAGTCCCGCAAGAATCTGGCAGAATTGGATTTGACATTGTGAAAGTGGACCGACCAGGTGAGGTCCCACAAGACAGGGAGGTTGTCAAGCTCCGTAAAGCACAGAGAGTTGTTCATGAGAAAACTTCGGAAGAGTCAGAGGAGCTGAAGAGCAAGTTCAAGCGCAGAACAGAGGAGGGCTTCTACGAGTCCATCTCAGCTGTGGAGTTCAAGTCTCGGAAAAGAGACGACTCCTATGAAGATCTTTTGAAGAAGACCAAGGATGAGTTGCTTCATCACTTGAAAGAAAAAGAAGAATTAGAAAGGAAGAAGCTGGAGGAACAGGGCAAAATCACCATCCCTACCATCAGACCAGAAAGGGTCCAGCTCTCGCCCAGTATGGAGGCACCTAAAATCTTGGAACGCATTTCTAGCAAGACCGTTGCTCCAATGGATGAGGTCCGTTTTAGAATCAGAGTTGTCGGTAGACCAGAACCTGAGTGCCAGTGGTTCAAGAATGGCATTCAGCTGGAAAAGTCTGACCGTATTTACTGGTACTGGCCTGAAGATCACGTATGTGAACTGGTAATTAGAGACGTCACAGCAGAAGATTCTGCGAGTATCATGGTGAAGGCCATGAATGTCGCTGGAGAGTCTTCAAGCCACGGCTTCTTACTTGTGCAAGGTAAGTTACTCCACTGGACAGAGCACGATCACATCCTGGTTTCTACAAGAGCCTTATGTCACATTTTCTCTTTGCAGCCAAGGCAGCAATTAGTTTTACCCAAAAACTAGTAGATGTCACTGCCAATGAGAAGGACACCATGATGACCTTCGAGTGTGAAACCAACGAACCTTTCGTCAAAGTGAAATGGCTCAAAAACAATGCTGAGATCTTCTCAGGAGACAAATACAGAATGCATTCTGACAGAAAGGTCCACTTCCTGTCTGTGCTAATGATTGAAATGAGAGATGAAGCAGAATACACCTGCGTTGTTGTAGAGGATGAGAATGTAAGGACAAGCGCACGGCTCCACGTTGAAGGTAAATACTCAGTCTCCCTTTTTGTGATACGTGCACACATTTTTATAGTTCAAAAGATCACATTCGCATTTCCCCTGTGACCAGGTGCCCCCTTGGAGCTTATCAAACACATGGATAACATTGAGGTACCAGAGACCTATGCTGGGGAGTTTGAGGTTGAGGTGTCCCGTGAGGATGCAGAAGGAACATGGTACT
Source organism: Oryzias celebensis (assembly GCA_014656515.1). Taxonomy (NCBI): domain Eukaryota; kingdom Metazoa; phylum Chordata; class Actinopteri; order Beloniformes; family Adrianichthyidae; genus Oryzias; species Oryzias celebensis. Next base: position 27,282,072 of record BNCR01000017.1, on the reverse strand, counting down.
TTGGGGACAAGGACCTCTCTCCTAGCAGTAAATATATCATGTCCTCTCGCCGTGGAAGGCACTCTCTGTCCATCAAAGATGTCAGAAAAGAAGACCAAGGGAAATATACCTTTGTATGTGGGGATCTGAGGACCAGTGCTTCTCTGAAGATGAAATGTACGTTTTCCTGAACTCCATTTGCACGTTGTAGTGTTAGCAAGAGGCGATGTTTTTTTCTGATTTTATCTCACATTTTGTCGCATTTTTTTAGTTGATCCTTGGTTTCCATAGCATACTTTGGTGAAAACAATGTTTTTCTGTCCTCAGTGCGCCCAGTGACACTCATGCAGCCCCTAGCAGATCTTACGGTATGTGAGGGCGACATTGCCCAGCTAGAAGTTAAGTTCTCCCAGGAAAATGTGGAGGGAACATGGATGAAGAGTGGCCAGGCTATCTCGGCTTCAGACCGTGTCCACATTATTATCGACAAACTCGTCCACAAGCTGCTGCTGGAGAACGTCAGCAGAGAAGATGCTGCGTCTTACTCTTTTGTGGTTCCAACTCATGACATCTCCACCTCGGGCAAACTCAACATTCAAAGTACAAATACAGAGAACATAGTCAGCAAAAATACTGAGACTCTTTCATTTCTTGTATGACCATGTTTTGTTGTCGGTCTTTACAGCTATTGACATCGTTGTGCCACTGAAGGACATCTCGACCATCGAAGGGACAAAGGCTGTCTTGGAGGCCAAGATCTCTGCTCAGGATGTCAGCTCTGTCAAATGGTACCACAATGACAAACAACTGATGCCCAGTGATCGAGTCCAGATGGTGGCAAAAGGAGCGAAGCAGCGACTGGTCTTCACACGAACCTACGCATCAGATGAAGGACACTACAAACTGGTGGTGGGGAAGGTGGACACTAGCTGCAGCCTGACCATTGAACGTAAGAGTTCTCCTGCTTCTATCATGTCACTATTTTTTGTAAGTTTAGGATCATAGTTCAAAAACACTTGTATTTACAGAAATTCAAATCGTAAAGCACATGGAGGATAAAGTGTGCTCAGAGTCGCAGAATGTAACTTTTAATGTGGAAGTTTCTCATCCTGGAATTGACCCGGCCTGGACCTTCAGAAACCAGCAGCTCAAAGCTGGACCCAAATACAACATGGAGTCAAAGGGTAAGGCTCACTCGCTGATGGTCATTGACACCATGAAAGATGAGGAGGGCCAGTACATGTTTCACGCAGGGGAAAAGACATCCAGCGCCAAGCTCACAGTCTCAGGTATGATGTCACAGACTTTCTTCTGCTTTTAAGTTGATGGCTCATAAATTAATTTATACTCACAAAGAAAGTCAAAAACCTGTTTGAATTATTGTTTTTTATATGTGGACTGTTATATTCTAAGACATTTTACACCATGCCACCAGGTGGAGCTATTACACGGCCCCTGCAGGATGTGACCGTCGCTGAGTCTCAAACTGCTGAGTTTGAGTGCGAAGTTGCTAACGCCAACGCTGAGGGAAAGTGGCTGAAGGACGGCCAGCCCTTGGACTTCAGTGAGAACGTGGTGAGTGAGGTGAAGGGGGCCATCAGGCGCCTCGTCATTGTCATCACCAGACCACAGGATGTTGGAGAGTACACCTACCAGGTGGCCAACTCTAAAACCAGCGCTAACCTCAAAGTAGAGGGTGAGTCCCAGCTTTGTCCTTTCAAAGTAAAAGCAAATGAACAAAAACTTTAAGTGCAGTCAAGCAAGCTAACTTTGACAGCTTTTTCTTAAAGTTGACAGTTTCTAGAATTCTCTGTAAGCGTCAGTGTAGTTTAAAAATCAGTTAAAAGGAAACAAACTATTTCTAAAACAGCCATCTGCTTAAGACATTCAGGAGTTTGTCAGTTTTTACTTGCGAATGTTTGCTTGGGAACTTGAGACTGATGTTGCATTCAAGGGCAAAGAATTATTCTCTTTCAAATTTTGATGCTAAGGTATAAAAATAGTATTGGTGCTGGAAACAAATTGCTGATGAAACTTTTTATTTTTAAAATCAGTTTGATACAAAGCTATAAAACTATAATATTCATGGAGATCATGTGTTTTTGCAGCGGTGAAGATCAAGAAGACTTTGAGAAACCAGACGGTGACGGAGACCCAGGAGGCCATGTTCTCGCTGGAACTCACACACCCCGACGTCAAAGGATCCCAGTGGATCAAGAACGGAGTAGAACTGCAGAACAGTGACAAGTTTGAGATTATCTCTGAGGGAACGGTCCAAACTCTAAAAGTGAAAAACTGCAATACTACGGATGAGACGGTTTATTCCTTCAAATTGGGAAAGTTGTCTGCCAACGCCAGACTCAACGTCGAGAGTAAGTGTGCACTTCCAAACAGGCAGAATGTGCTCCTTTAGGATCAGCTTTGACTAAAGTCAACCTTATGCAAAACTTTTTTGTGCAGCCATCAAAATTGTAAAGAAGATAAAGGACGTGACCTCACTGGTAGATGGCACCGCCTCCTTTGAGATGAGCCTGTCACATGACAACGTCCCCGTCAAGTGGATGTTTAAAGGCCAGGAGCTGAAGTCCAATGACAAGTGCAAGATTCTGTCAGAAAGAAAAGCTCACAAGTTGATCCTTCAGAACGTGGACAGCAGCAGCGCAGGAGAGTACACCGCCGTGGCTGGACATCTGCAGTGCAGCGCCGTGCTCACGGTGGAGGGTATGCAACACTCTGAAACCCAGCTGTGAAGTAATGTTCTATTGATTTTAACAATCTTTTAAGTCCCATTTCAATCATCTTTTGATCTATTTTCAAAGCGTTCCCAGTAGTCTTTTATTTGTGATTTTCATTTTTAGCCAAATAATAATAATAAAAAAAACGGTACTGTTTTTGAGGACGTAGTTTCTGCAGAGCAGCAGGAGTTCATTGGAAATTCACCTCCGATTGTTGGCACGGAGTAAACGCGCCCTCTTCCTGTCATCCATCAGTTTACATGCTCTTACAGTAGCTTACAGCCCCAACCCAACATTACTGATGCAACAAAAATGGCGAGCAATATTGGAACTATCCAGCTGGTTTTTGATTCTGATACCAGCTCAGACACGCATGGATCTAGTCATCAACAGGTGGATGCATCAGAATGGAGCAGAGCAGGGAGCTCGTGGCTTGCCGTTGTAGGTTCTATGTTACTGCTACAAGCTTTTTCAAACTCACAATGACTTGAATAAAGAAGTATTGAGAACTGTAATTTTAAGCTTCATTTTTTTCAAACATATGTCCTGCATCATCAGAAAAATGCCACAATAACATGTTAAAAATACCCAAAACGATTTTTTTCAATTGAAATGGGTCTTTAAGAGGTTTTAATATGAGAGTTTTGTTTAAGATGAAAATTTTAAAAAACAATTGTTCAAAAAGGTTGTTCATTTTGAATTTTCTGTAAAATCAACGAATAAAATGCTGTTTTTGATGCTTGAAAAATACTTTTATATATGCATACAATTTAAAATGTTTCACATTTTAAATCAACAAGTAAATTGTCAACATCAAATAAAAAACAAGATGTTTATGTGTTATGGCTTATTTTAAGTTGGCGTTTTGATCCTTTAAAGTTTACTTTAGTAGAAAATCTCAATTCCGTATTTATATATTCATGAAAAACGTTCTTGTCTTTTAGCTCTGCGAGTCACAAACCCCATGAAAAGCGTGGAGGTCCCAGAGACTCAGGTGGCCACATTCGAGTGTGAAGTCTCCCACTTCAACGTGCCGTCCACATGGCTGAAGAACGGCGTGGAGATCGAGATGAGCGAGAAGTTCAGGATTGTTGTTCAGGGGAAATTGCACCAGCTGAAAATCATGAACACAAGCAGAGACGACTCTGCAGAGTACACTTTCATCTGCGGCAACGACCGAGTGTCTGCAACTCTTACTGTCAACCGTAAGATCGTAATCTAGCTACAATTTTCAGTGTGTATCAAGAGTGAATGTCATGGCTTTGGTAACTAAAAGTTTCAGCTACGTGATGTGAGCAGGATCCATGCTTATGGAATTTGTTTGATTTTTTTTTTTTTTTAATTGTCAACAAACTAATCTAAAAGACTTTGCTTTAATTGAAATTAATTTTCATCTGTATAAAAACAAGGATAGAGAGTCAGAAATCGTTTTGTGAGTGCACTCTAGTAAAACCATACCACAGGTGCTAATAGAACAAGATATTGAAAACTATGCAGGCTGAAGAGACATTTTAAAATCATTATTGTGCCATTAATTTATATTTAACTGGTAACATTCAAGTAACTTTAAGTATGGTTCAGTGAAGATGTAAAAACAAGTTTAATTCAGGGGCAGTTGTTAAACTGTAAAGGTAGAAAAACCTTCAAAGGTGTTTGATCTGTGATTCACACAGATTCCAGGACTCATTTAGAACATTCAGATTCCCATCGCTTACCCTTTTATTCATTGAAAATTGAGCCAGCAGAAAGTATTTTTCTAAAATCTTCGTTACCACAGGCATTTTTCAGCATGTCTTCAATTGTAATGTTAGAAATCGACCAATGTGGGTTTTTTCAAGGCTGATGCTAATTATTAGTTGTCACGAAGGCCAATAACTGATATTTGAAGCAGATATCCAATTGCAATAAAAGTGATATTATTGGCAACATTTAGAAAAACAATTAACTTTGTTGATTAACAAAAACAAGTAAATAAGCAAAGCAAATACATGGCTCTTAAAAGTAAGGGAGTAACAAACTCAGCAGCACAATTTCTTAACTTTTTTAAATTAAATAAACAGTTTCGTGAAAGTTTTCAAAGTAAATTAAAAAAAAGTTCAACATAATTAAATGACTTATCTTTGTGATAAGTTCAAACAGAAACGACAAGTGCAGGGGATTCCTTTCCTGAGTAGCATGTCAAAAAAAGTCAATTAAAAATGTAAATAAATAGCGCCCGGAATTTTTATCAAGTAAATGAAACTCAACAAATCGTCAGTTGTCCCATTTAACCATTTGTACCATTTTGTAAAAGTCATTTGTATTAACGCATTAAGCATGATCACCCTTGTAGCTAGTAGCATAACATGCAAAGGATATATGAAAACGTAGTTGGCATATTCTTCCAAATTGGGCTGTGGTTGGGACAATGCAACAGATGGTATGTAAAATGACCAGTTCAAAATTGCCCTGTTAGATTAAAAAAAGGCATATGCAGAGATATACATTAAAATAACAAAAATTGGTGCTGATAATTAGCCTGGCCGATAATTTGACTCTTTCAGAGTAAGCATTCCCAAAATAGGAACCACATATATTTGCGATCTAGGCTACAGATTGTGTTTCACATCTCACATTGGGATCCTTTTTTTAAGGAAAGAAGGAAGTAATATATAGCGGTTCAATAAAAGACAACAAGATAAATGCCACAGACTGAAGTCACACACTAGTCTAAGCTTAACTTGTAATGGAAGTCCATACATCTCTTTTGGAGCAAAAATCACTGTGACTTTAGAGTAAAAATTCTCCTTTTGTTCTTTTAGTCTTAGAAGTCTCTCAGTCTCAATGAAATTGTGTTGGTCCAGCATAAATAAAGTATTCTGATTCTGCTTCTGGATTGGTCATCCATTATTTATTTATTACTTTGATCCAACTTTGAGACATTTACAATGATATTACTTTTGCTATTTTTGCAGTCAATAAGAGCAAAACCACTGAAGAACAAACATATGCTCAAGAGCGCCCTCTACATAGAGGCATAGCTACTGTCAGCCTTTAGTCATATCTGGACGCTAAATATATGACAAACGTGAAATACAATAACTATTAAATGGAAAGTAGAGACATGTAACAAATTTGTCAAGAACGCATGACATTTTTCTCAAATAAAGGCTTGCATTTTTAGCATACGCTAAGGAAAGCTAAAGTTACACAATCAACCCAGTCTGGGTTGGGGATTGGGTAACTTAACGTGAATCAGAGGTTGGTGCTGCCTCACTTTACAGTCTACACTGTAATTGAACAAGAAAAATGCAAAACACAGAAGCTTTGAATCTAAAAATGTTTACAAGGATTAGAATTAAACATAAAATTTACATTTATAGCTTAGATAAATGAACATATAATATATTATTACAAGTATACATCCTATGACCCTTGACTGCATGTTTTTGGAATACTGTCAAAGAGCACTATTTGGATTGACAACCCTTTACCAAAACATCAGAATGATTAAAGTTGGTTCCACAGACTAAACTGAATGAAATATTTAGGGTTTCAGGAAGTGAAATGTTTTTTAATGCTTGCTGTCCTTTTTGTTGTCCAGCTGTCCTGATCACTTCCATGTTGAAGGACCTGAATGCTCAGGAGCGCGACACCATCACCTTTGAAGTCACAGTTAACTACGAGGGAATCTCGTACAAATGGCTGAAGAATGGGGTGGAGGTGAAGTCATCGGACAGATGCCAGGTCCGCACGCGACAGCTCACGCACTCCCTCAGTATTCGCAATGTTCACTTTGGGGATGGAGGAGAATACCAGTTTGTGGCTGGATCTGCCGTCACCTCTGCTAACCTGTTTGTTGAAGGTAATGTCAAGCTAATGTTTTTTCCCTAAAAGCTTTTGCTATGGTCTCAAAAATATCTGCAAGTTATGAAAAAAGCTTTAGATCCATGTAAGACAGGTATAGGATAAAATAACACAATTAAGGACAAATTTCTTGAATTACTTTTGCTTACAGCTCGTCTAATAGAGTTCACCAAGAAGATTAAGGACATAAAAATCACAGAAAGGAAGAAGGCCATTTTTGAGTGTGAAGTTTCTGAGCCAAACATCCAAGTGATGTGGATGAAGGACGGCCAGGAGCTGGACTCAACAGAGGAAAGGTCAGTCTGACGCACATCTTGGTGAAAGTTATCCAGCTCTCGCTTGAGCTAAAGCTTAGAAGAGAGTTCTGGAAGTACTTTCCTTTGTTGTACCTACAGATATGTGGTTACAGCAGAGAAGTTTGTTCATCGCCTCATGATCCAGACAGTGCGCATGTCTGACTCTGGCGAGTACTCTGTGGTCGCTGGATCAAGCGTCTCCAAGGCCCAGCTGACTGTGGAGGGCCGTGATATTCGGATCTCTGAACCTGCTGAACGTGAAATCACAGTAAGATAAATTATAATTCTTCAAGTTAAAAAAAGATGACATCTGGTAGATATTAAAATATGAACCATATATACTATAAAGTACTTTTACTGTAAATGTTTTTGTTTTGCAGTCTGCAATCTGCCTTAATGTATCCCTTTTTTGTTGCAGGTTCTTGAGAAACAGAGAGCCACCTTTGAGTTTGAGGTGAACGAGGATGACGTGGAGGGCCGCTGGCTGAGAAACGGTGTTGAAATCCAGTTCTCTGTGGAGGAACGGTTCAGTTACGCCGCCATCAGAAAGCTGCACCGCCTCACCATCTCTGAGACTTACAGGAGCGATGCTGGAGAATATACTTTTGTTGCTGGGAAGAACAGAAGCACCATGCCTCTCAGAGTCAACAGTAAGTCTGTCAGTGGAACACAGCAAGGCTGGAGCGGATCATTTGTGTTTGACAAACGTAAATATATTATTTTCTTCAGTTCACACTTGATCAAAATACATGAAAGTCACAGTTTGATAAATTTAATGGAATTAACCCTTTAATGCTGAATCTGTCGCTGGCCACAGCAAAATAACCCACGTTCTTTTAACTACCGAAACACTATTTGCTCAAATAATGTAACTCCAACTGATTTTCACGTGGACAAAAGTGGCTTTGCACCATTATGCAGCACTTTACTCTAGAACTGCAACAGGATAAGCTGGTTTGCACTGATTGTGTAAAGTGTTCGATTACGTTTATATTTGTGTAAAGTGTTGTATACCAACGCAAAGCTGCTTTTCTCTGCATTAGAATCTGTTACAATTACATTAATTACGTAAACAGTTATGGTAATTTAAATAATGTCAACACAGAAGCTAAACTCTTCAGTGTTAAAGAGTTAATCAGTTCACAAAAATTAGGCAAACTATGACGCATCTAAAAATAATACTCTTGTTTGAGTTTGTTAAATTTTTGTCCGGTAGAAAGTTCAGCTAGCATCTGGGGATAATTGGTGAACATTTTTTTGTTAGCTCTTCAGACTAACCAACTAATTGCTATTTCTTAAGCAACAATTTAGCTAAATCCTAACTGGCTAACTAGCAGTGACCAAATGGAAGCAGCAAAACTGACATGGTTTAATTAACCACAAAAAGACAGTTTTTTTCAGTTAGATGGTATTTAACTAATTAAAGGCTATGTTTGAATTATAATTAAATCCCTAATTATAATTAAATCACTAATCTCCAACATCTACAAGACATAAAACATACACTTTTTAAAATGAGAAATCATTCAAACCCAGTGCATTGTGTCTAAAATTGCCAATCTAGTGAGCATTGATACACACTAGTTTTTTGCAAGGAGACTTCTGGGAAATTTCCAGGGCACTGGATTTTGGAATTGTAAATTTGGAGACCCAATGCCCTATATAGTGCACTAAGTAGTTAATAGTGAAGGAATTACGATCATGCTATGTGCTACATTTAAATATTCTTTAAACAAAAAAGTAAAATATAGATTTGTATCAATGTATTTAGAAAAAAAAGAAAATTGTAAAAATATTTTCATTTATAGAAACAAATTCGATCTTTGTTTTTTATGTTACTAAGAATAATTATTGCTTCTTTCTTAACAAAAACTATTCTTTGGACTTTTTAGTCCCAGAGCCACCTAAGATCCTTCGTCACATGGAACCCCAGTCTGTGGAAGCTGGGAAGCCAGCCCGCTTCTCTGTGCAGGTGAGCGGCGTTCCACAGCCGCAGGTCTTCTGGTACAAAAACTCTCAGGCTCTGTCCCCGGGCTTTAAGTGCAAGTTCCTCCATGATGGGAATGAGCACACGTTGCTATTGATCGAGGTCTTCCCTGAGGATGCTGCCGTTTACAACTGTGAGGCCAAAAATGATTATGGCGCTGCAACAAGTTCCGCCTCTCTCAACGTGGAAGGTAAGGTGGCATCAATTTTGCACAGATCCCTGGGTGATCTGAAGGAGACATTTGTATTCTGGTGTGTGTGTTCCAGTGACAGAGGTGGTCTCTCCAGACACCGCGGCGCCTGTTGCTCCCCCAGTGATCATCTCACCCATTGTTGATACCTCAGCCCGTGAAGGAGAACCGGCTCGCTTCCAGTGCAGAGTCCGTGGAGACGGTAAGATTATGTTGGTCTGCGTGAATGAGAGCAGGTAAAGAACAAAACCAGATTTTATATCTACTGTAGTAGAAAGTGAATGTATGTCTTGTATTTGGAGTCATTCAACATCCCTAAAAACTGGTACAACCCTAAAGCTACTTTCACAACGCCCTCGGCAATGTGCGTTCAAGCAGCCATCTCCAATGAAAGGTTTTATGTAAACACACAAACACGTCTTTCATGCTTCTACGTTCAAAACTCTTTCATTCACGCATAGCTACAGAAGTTTCTACAAACCTTTTTGGGCTCTTCGTAAAAAAACATGCGGCCAGTTAAACCAGGTCAAACTTTGACCAATCAGGGACTCGGATCTGATAGTGACGTATTGATTTGGTTTGGTGAACCCAGACACGGCGACAAGCATGACCACGTTTGTGTTTGTTTTTTAAATAAAGATAAACCAAGGCTACTCTGCTGACATGATGCTAATCCATGTCCGCTACTATAAGGATGCTAGCAATGAACCGAACCGTTTTCGTTTGTGCCCACTTTGACATTTTGCACGAAGCCTCTGCCAACTATAGGTGGTTGACATGTGCTGTTAAACAGAAGGAAAAAAAGGAGAATCCCTTCCCTGCATTTCCAGTGTAAACACCATGGATATTCTTGAACGCAGGTCAAATGCCCGGTGTGCATGTAGCTGTACTGCAACTAATGATCAATGGTTTGGTTGTCTGTTGGTGCAGACGTGAGGATCAGCTGGTTCCACAAGGACAAGGAGATCAAGCAGTCTGAGTTCTTCAGGATGTCTCAGTTTGACGACAGCTGTCAGCTGGAGATCTCCAGAGTTTATCCCGAAGACGAGGGGGAATACACCTGCGTGGCCACAAACGATGCTGGGAGAGTGTCTTGCTCCGCTACGCTCACTCTGGACGGTAAGTATTTACTCCCCAAAATAACCCTGATCTGATAAATATATCAAAATCAATCAACACACTTGAGTTAATTAAAACTGGAGAATTTCTTAACCCAAAAGTTCCATCAGGCCTGTATAAAAAATTTCATAAAGGTACATTAGTGGAACTTGCTGATGTGGTATTTCATTAAAAGAAGAAAAAAAGCTAAGGGTCCATCCAGAGTGTCACAATTGGAAAGACAATGTTAATTCTTATTCTACTAGTCATTCAAAGAGTTTGTGTTATTACTTATGTCAGATGTCTTATTAACCTGTTGAGGACCAGCAGTTTGCATCTCTGACAAAAATTTGCAAAAATTTGATATGAATCTATTTAAAAAAGAAATGTAAATTATTATGTAGGTGTGGATCTGGTTCGATTCCCAAATCAAGATGAGCGATTCACATATCAAACTACGATTCTTACTATTTAATATATATTTTGTCTGAATGGTCGCTATATGCAAGTCTGTTTACTAGATGTATGAAAATTAAAACAATATGTATTTAATCACCATCACTGATAGCTTTTTTTAGAACAGGAGATAAGAATAAACTAAACATCACAAAGGTTTAGATAGAAAGAAATTATACTGATGACTTTAAATAATGTCACACTCAAAAGTTTTCTCTCAACTTCCTGGTTAACTTCAGCAGTAGACGAAGCATAAACGTCACTGTTGTTGGATCAGTCAAAAAACAAATCCTGAAAATATTCTCCAGTTTTTCTGTCCTCACAGTTTAGCTGACTGCAGTTCCAGTAGATCGATAACATGAATACACAGCAGCACCTCAATAAAAATGGAACATCTAGACAACACTCACACTCCTTTCATTAAACTGACAACAGACAAGTTTTACAAACTGATTTTTGTTATATTTTCTTAATCAAATTGTCAATTGTATTTAAACAAAATCAGTTTTTCAGAACTTTAACTAAAATTCAGTCTTTTTTTTAATATACAGAATAGTTCTAATTAGAAAATAAGAACCTTCACTGGCACTTTACTTTGAAAATAAATGTGTTTACTTCTGATAACAGTGGTGCAGACAAGCTCGTGCAGTTTGTTTGGTTTATATACTTAAAATCCTTCTTTATTCTGCAATTTAAGAGTCATTTCTTGAAGTGATTTTTTTTTTTTTACCAAACTCTACCATTCTTATAGATATCGCACACTCAGCAGTCTCAGACATCAACAATATTTGTACAGGTATCTGGTAAAAGTATCTGAGTACTTGGATACTTGGAGTCTTTATAGCCCTAATTCCTAATGCTGGGAAACAATTTGCCTTTAAAAAAAACATTTAGGCACTTGTGTCTTTTCTGACACATTTTTCATGATGAGCAGCAACATTCTCCAACAACCAGGTTTGTCTTTGTCCTGCAAAATAAATAACGCGCTTATGAGAAAAAAAGAGAGGGGAAAAAAAACAACAAACCTGCCTTTTTTCAGGAAAAATACGAACTCTGAGCAGTCGACCAGAGTCTCAGTGGCATGTCTCCAGCAGCCTCACCGGCCTAAAGAAACCTGACATCGGCCAAAAGCCAGTTTTCATCCAACCAATCACAAGCTGCGTGGTGCCACATGGGGAGGTGGCCCGATTCCACGCACGAGTATCCAGCATGCCAAAGCCAGAGATCAGCTGGTTTCACAACCGGCAGCCTGTTCGTCCCACTAAGAACGTAGTGTTCCACTTTGATGAGGTGACGAGCACCGCCACACTCATCATAGTGGATGCCTTCTCTGAGCACGCTGGACAGTACACGTGCAGGGCGGCAAATAATGCTGGAGAGGCCGTGTGCTCAGCCAGCCTTACCATAACCAGAGAGGAAGAAGGTAACAGCCATTTGGTGCAGCCGAACTCACATCACTGTCCTTCCTGAAGATTAATTTCCTATCCTGAGACACCACTTCTGTATGCAGGCACTGAGCTGCAAGCTTGTCCCAAACAATCTGAAGCGTTTCTCCCACGCATGATTGTTAGGTGTTCCCCTCTTCTTTAAACATATATTACATTTGCACAAAAAAGGTCCCTGAAAAAATATGATACTTATTTGAATCTTTTAGCTGGTAAGATAAACTACAAAAATGTAAAATTTTCGATGAAATAATTAAAATCTCAATTATCTAAATTATTAGCTGGAGGTCCACAGATTGTGGATGGGACATCCTGCCATTTTCCACCAGCTCTGACTAATCTCACAAAGAAAAACATCTGTATCTCGTCTTTTGCTTGTATCCTGGGAACTGTTTCTCCTCCCAACCACACCTTCTTCATCACTCCTTCCCTCTCCAGCTTTTTAACATCCACAGAAGAATCTTCTTGGTTTTCCCTTCCTTCTCATTCGTGTGTTGCAGTGAAGCATTTCTCATTTCACAAATGTTTTCATAAACTTGACGCTCCGGAAGTTTGTGGGAAGAGTTTTTAGACTCATCACTATCTGGAAGCTGTATATTTCATTTACGATGCATGAAAGATCTGGATAATGCTAAAAATCAGGCTAATTTATTTTGAAGATCTCTACAAAAGGATTGGTAAACATGTCTCCATCTCTGAGTTCATAAGATTATTCAGATAGCATCTACTGCAAGAGCTGCATCTGAATGACGAACACTTCCAGCAGTACTTCCATCTCTTTGTGACCCATTTTGATGACTTGCTGTCCCGCATTAGTCCGAGTAGGGAAAAAATAAATTAGAATAAAATTAGAGGAGCTTTCTATTATGTCTCCATACAAAAAAGAAAATTATCATAAATTTCTGGAGGAAAACGATCATATTCTCCTTCATGTTAGTTTTGGACTCCACCTGCTGATCACATCATCAACACGTCACTGGCCAAAGCGGAGTCCCTGATTAGTTGATGCAAGTTATTTGCCAAAGTTCAGATATTATAGAACGCTGGAAACACCGCAACGTCCTAATGCTGTGCCGCGCCTGATGCTCAACACGTGACCTCTATTCATTCATACCTGTGCATGGACTTAACATTGAAACTGGCTGCCTCTCCGATGCTAATAATGTCCTGAAAGTATCTTAAGAGTAAAGGAGTGGCCAGTTTTTGCTCAGGTTGAAGGGGGAAAAGCCCTTAGCAGTGAGAAAAATGAATTGCAAGCAGAAGAAGTCGTTGAATGCTGAGAAAGAACCACTCCTTATTATGTATTTTCTAAAATGATTCTTTTACTCTTGCTGTGAAACTTTCTAAACTCCCAATAGCTTTCTTGGTTGAATATTAAATAAAAAGCAGCTGACACCTGCAGAAGACCGCTGCTGACATAAAACCTCTCTATATAAAAGGCAGTCGGAACAGAAATGTCTTATGTGCGAAATGAAATATATTCTGACCAGATTTTTCCTTTACAGCAGCTCAAGTGAGGGAGCAGATTGAAGCCACTGTTGAGCAGGAAGTGAGAGGTAAGACCACAAGTGAAAGCACCGCCTGTCATCACACTTGACAGCAGGCCGAGTTCAAAAGGGACAGTTTGAACTGAAACCTGTTGGATTTCTCAAACGTTTTTGTATAAAAGTAGTCTGTCAATGGGCAACTCTGATCCAAGCTGTGGTTTTTTATGTGGGGAAAGTGCAGAGGTCCTGGTGAGAAGAAGTGATGTGCAGGTGCATGTCATGTGGGTTGGTTGGATTACAGTTGTTCTGCAACCACAGACCACTTTTCATGCTCTAAAATCGAGCTGTCCCTCTAAATGTCCAGAAGGTGCATAGTCGCATGTTACCATTATCTGTTTTGAAAAATGAAAAATGGTACCCTTTTATGTGATTTTATTTTGATGATGTTCCGTGGTTTCCTGCTGGAGACCACTGATCACACTTGCCTGTACCAATCTTTGACTCTTTGCATCCAGACGTTCTTTTGGCATGAAGGTTCCTCTGATTATTGTCCAGTAAAGGTGCAGGATGTGTATCTTTTAAAGCTTTTTGAAAGATTTTAAATTTCCTTTAAAAGATATGGAGGTCTACTGCATCTGGAGCTGAACTCCTTCCTCCTGCAAAATAGTTCCTGGCCTGGCTTGCAGATAGTGGGATGTGATTCCTGTGGTTTGCTTTTCAAATAACACCAGTAAAACTATATTAGTTCGAATAAACGCCTTCTCACCCAATTTTACAGCTTCACTTTTTTTAATGTTCTGGAATAGAAGTTCTGTACTTGAGAGCTTGTGCACTATTCATTTCCTGTTAAGGATTAGAAAGGGCGTTTATTCCACTCTCTCTGCAAGTCAGGTAAGGAACATTCCGGCACAGAGCAATTCCAAAGAAAAACAAGCGAATGTTGGCCATTTTCCTTATTGGAAACATGCTTTTTTTAATAATAATAAAATAATTTATGTTTTGAAGAAATTTCCACAGACGATGGATCAAAACTTCCCGCAGGTTTCTAATAAAAAGAATCAAGTCTTGCGTTTATTCGAACAAATATGGTGAGTGGAATTATTTTTTATGGCATTGTGACTCCCAGCATGCATTTAATATTCCATTAATGATGATTCAAATCCTTTTTTTCTCTCCCTTTACCTCTGGAAGCTCTGTTGGTCTGACGGATGTCTGTTTTTGTTTGCAGAGGTGTTTTGTCATGATAGCAAAGAAGAAGCGTCACTTGGTGGCGCAGAACTCGCCAATGCTCGCCAGCTCCGTGGAGCCTTCTCCGACACAGAGGACTGCATAGATCAGGGCCTTGTGTCAGCTAACCGTTGCTCAAGCAGAACATCTTCCATCAGCTCCTGGACAGAAAATATTAAACCCTCTTTTACCAAGAAACTTAAGTTTCAGTCGGTGTTGGAGGGGGAACCGGTTGAATTGAAGTGTAAATTAATCGCTTGTCCTCCACCAACCATCCTTTGGTTTCACAATAACAGATCAATTCCTAAAGAACGTAGACGCAGGATTTCTACTGAGAGCAGAATGCACATTCACAACACAAGTCTGGTTATTGAAAGTATAAAAGACAAGGATTCTGGCAGCTATAGGGTAATGGCCATAAACTCAGAGGGGTCGGCTGAATCCACGGCATCACTTTTGGTTTCTCTGAGGGAAGAGCAGTCCGCTAACTACCTGGGCTTCGTTCGCCGTTCTGTTCAAGCCCATGAGAGTGTAGACACCATGGCAGAGCAGAGGAAGGATCAGAAGTTCAGGGTTGATCTCAGGTGTGTTGGGTCCCCATTCGACAAAATGTCTAAAGTCTATCAGGGCAGATCTCGGTCCAAGAGTGCTTTGGTGCGTACTGTGTACTTCAAGTCTTGTACTAGTTTAAAAGAGGTTGAAACGGAGAAGGAATCCAAACGTTTGGAGACAGCCTCTGAGCGCGCGCCCTCACCTCCACCAATGTTTGACAAGTCAGAGCGTTTCAATGACAGGTTCAGTGACATCTACTGCTATCGGCGTTCCGGTGCCAGATTCAGTGACAAGTTCAGCGACCGGTGCAGTGACAGATACAGTGAAAGGTTCAGTGACACAGAGAGCCTTCATGAGGTAAGAACAAAACTTACCACACTGCAAAAAGCTGTCAAACAGAAGAAAAGGCTTTCTGTCTGTACCATGTCCTCATCCGAGTTTGAGCTGGAGTCTGTTGCTAGTGAGTCAAGCTATGCAGATTACGTGGACAAGCTCAGGGCCAAGCCTGCTTCTTTATCTGAGGTCCAGCATTCTAATAGACCTTCTGACTCAGTCGAGACTCAGGCTGAACTTGCAGGAAAAACATCTGTTCCACCTCGCACAAGACATTTGTTCGAACCTCAGTCCAGAACTAGGGCAATTCAAATGCTGAGAGGTGAGTTAGTTGAAACCATGAAGCCTCAGGGAGAAAGAACAAAGAAAGAATATTCAGAGACTCTAGAGGACAGGAGGGCTGAGTTTTTGGTCAAATCTGAGTCAGATGTGAAACATAAGCAGATGAAAAGTGAACTCCCTACTGTTATCATTGATTCCACGGTGGATGCTACAAAGATAGACGTTGAGCCAAGTCCCACAAAGGTCTCAGAAGAGGAACTCTATGCTGCAAGTGGGGAATCTGATGGAGTTGTGCCTGCCCAAGAGGGGACTTCACCATTTGCTGGGCCAAAGCCAGTTAGGGAGAAGTTGCTTAATGAACAGGTTTTTCCAGAAGTTGGTGCATTGGCTGGGGATGTTTATGAGGATGAGGATGCAGGGTCTTTGAGGGCTCAGTATGAGAAGAGCCTGGAAGCTGACCGAAGAGAGTGTGAGGAGAAGCTTCTTGCTTTGAGAATTAGAAAATGGCAGCAAGGGAGTATATTGCCAGAGGAGGACGAGTTTTATCCAGAAAAGGATCTACCAATGCCAGCTGAGGCCTCGGATGTTGAGGTGCAGGAACCCAGCAGCTACACACAGCGGGGGGTGGTGGAGAAAAGGTTGCCTAAGTCGTCTTTCCATGAATCACCCACGATGAAGTCCAGACCGGTAGACCCAGAAGCTGCAAAATCACTGGAAAAGAAATACAAAGGAGAAGTTAATCCAGCAAACACAGAATCAACAGAGTACACATTTAAAGAAACAGAAGTAGAGGTACCACGTGGCCTAAAATCAAAATCTCCCAGGATAAAAGCTAGATCAGCAGAAGTGGAATTAATGCCAGAAGACAGGCTCAGAGAGTCACCTAGATCCAGAAAGTTGGACAAAGAGAGGTTCTCTAGTGGTGAACCACAAGGTTCTGAAGCGGAAGAGTCTTTGAGAATGCATCATGAGAGGAGCCTGGAGGCAGAGCGGATAGAGTGTGAGGAAAAACTGCTGGCCCTGCGAATCAGAAAATGGCAGCAGGGTGTGCAAATGTCAGAAGAGGAGCCATTTTATCCTGAAGCAGGTCTGTCAGTGCCAGAGGAGACCCTGGATGTGGCACCCATGGGGCAGCAATTAGTGGTGGACAAGGGAGCACCTGTGGGACAAGTGGTAATGCCTGAAACACTAAAAGGACCAGAAAGGGCTGAGGAGAAGCAAACATCTGCCCCTTTACCTGAAAAGAGACTACAATGTGAGACAAAAGAACTGGAGAAGGAAGGATCACCAACACTTAGTCAAAAATCGCCTAGAGTGAAAGGAAGGCTTATGGGATTAGATTCACCTTCAACAAAAGAGAAAATGTTGTTTGAGAAGTCACAAAGACAAGAGCTTCAACTCTCCATGGAGAACCTCTCGGAGCTGAAGAATGAAAGTGAAACGTTTGTCAGTGAAGAGGAGGCCCTGACCCAGAGAATAATGAAATGGCAACAGGAGGTTCTGATGGAACAAGGACAGGCTGTGACACTAGAATCTGACTGGGGGGAGGATTGTTCTCAGGTCCCAAGAGACACCCCCCTGGATTCTGGACGACGCCTTGCTGATCCTTCTGTTTCTCAATCGCTTCAGGAACTGGCTGCAGCAAAAAGCAGGAAGATTTCTCAAGTAAAAGAAGCTGAGGAAAACCTTCTTTTAAGCCACTCGGCTCCTGCTGACTTCCAAGATCCAGAGGGGGATATTTTGCAGTGGTCCCCTGACAACAACCAGCTGCCAGCTGAAGGGCGCGGGTCCAGGCTGGAGAGAGATAGTGAATACCTTGTAAGTGAGGAGGAAGCGCTGGCTCAGCGCATCCTAAAATGGCAACAAGATGGTGCTGAACCAGAAGAAGTGGCCGAACTGGAGTCAGAGTGGGCTTTGGACAATCAAAGCAAATTGACAGATTCTAAATTGCTACAAGAAACCCAGGTTCCTCCATTTCCTGATGAACTATGCAGTGCTGTTTCTGAGGAACCAGCAAAACCTTCAGCTCTTCACACCTTTAGAACAGAAGTCGGAGAGAAAAAATCAATAAAAGAGGAGACTGATGCTACAAGAAGGACTAGAGAATGGAAACAAGAAAGGAGTTCAGAAGGTTCAAAGACAAAGAGAAGAGGTGAAGATTCTGTAAGGTCAAGACAGAGTTGTGTAACAGACAAGGAAAGTCTTGACAAAAGAACAAATGAGAGAACCGTTGAGGAACCAAAGGTGACAGAGAGTGCAAGTTCGAAAAGTGTAATTGAAAATCTTGCAAGTTCTGCTGGCTTACGTCCAATATTTGTACAAGAAATATCTTCTCTCAAAGTAAAAACCGGTGAGATGTCTGAGTTTTCCTGCCATTACAAGGGTGATCCTCCACTGACCGTTTACTGGCTCAAAGATGGTCAGCCACTAGACCATAACCCAGATTACGATATTGTAAGTAAGCTAAATAACTCAAAGCTTATTATTTTCTATCCAACAACAGACCACGATGGTATCTATGAATGCATTGTTTCCAACAAACATGGAAAATGTATCTGCAGTGCTACTTTGGAGATTTCTGACAAAAAAGTGTCAAGAAAGGCAGGTGTCACACAGGAAATCACTGTTACAAAAGAGCTGGAACAGGAAAATCTGGAAAATGTGCTTGAAGAGGAAATTCAGGCCTACACGGACCCAGGAAAAGCAACTCTGCAAGTGCCCAAGACTGTGATTCACAAACGGCGGCATTCAGATGAGTCGTTCACCTCCTCGCCTGTGGAAATTAGAATAACCGCTGCCACTCCTATTCCTGACATGCCTGAAGAAAGTAGTGAAGATAGACCTCAGGCTCTGACAGAGAAAATTTTAGACGTGTCCAGTGATGATGAATCATCTCAGACAGTCAAACATAAATTTACATTTTCTTTTGATATTGTAGATGAGGCTCCTCGTATAGTGAAAGAATTAGAAAACATCACATGTCCTAAAGGTAGCACTGCTGTGTTAGAGTGTGCCATTTCAGGTGAACCTGCCCCTGAGGTAATATGGTATTTTGAAGACACTTGTCTTAAAGTTGTGGGTGGAAAATATGGAGTTGAGTCTGAGGGTAAAGTTTACAGGCTTTATATTAGCAATTTTACACACACAGATGCTGGAGTTTACAAATGTGTTGGTAGAAATAAGCTTGGGGAAGTTGGCAGCTGTGCCAGTGTGTCATTCCCAGTTGAACGACCTGTTACATTTTCAAAAAGTTATGAAATTGCAGAGAGTGAGGAATTAATTGCATCTGCAAAAATCAGAAAATCTGATGGATTACACAAAACTACTGCACCTCAAACTGAACCTCAGACTGTCGAAATTCCATCAGATATGGTCATTAAAGCCCCCAAATCTAGACCTGCTCTCTCTGCAGAGCCTCCGACTTTGTCAGGCTGTGGTCTTCATGGTTCTGCAGCAATAGTAAATGTTTCTCAGATTAAACACGCTTTTGAGTCAGACTCACTAGAGACTTTAATGACACCTTCCTCTGTGAAAGACCAGAAGACAGAAACACAGTTTCCAGAAGAGTTCATACCAAGTGTCACAATTTTGACTGGCCAAAATGAGCAAGTAGTTACTCCTAGATTTGACATCCAGCATGCAGAATGCAGTGATGAACATGCGTCACCCCTGAGTCCATATTCTCTTGATCCTTCTATACCTCCTTCAGGAACAATGCCTCTCATCTTTGATACTTCTCAGCTGCCTGGAAGTGATGATGCTGTGAAGCAATTTGTGATGAAAGTACAGGAGTCTCCAGAGTTGGTGAGGCCAGTACCGCGAAAACCTCCTCGTAGTACTGAAAAAAATCAAATAAGTGAAACAGAGATGGGGAGAGAGCCTAGAGAGTATATGTTTGACAGAACTAGCAGCTTTATTCCTTTCAAGTCAGATAAGGTCACTGCAGTAAAACCCTTGGGCAGAGCAAAAACTCCATCAGAAGAACCTGTGACCATGGGTTCAGATAAAAGTGAACTTACAGATGTCCTCTCTTGTCCTAAAGCAATGGGTGGTAAGGAAGTCGGGAAAGAATTTGAAGGAAACTTAGATGAGGAAGTTGAAACGTTGGAGAAATCATCTGTTTTGGTTCAAGAGGTGAAGACTGTGGCCAAACAGGCAACTGAAAAGCTGATACCGATGCTAGAACCATCTATGGACAATCGTGTATTTGTCAGTTTGCCAGAATCACAGGAAGATGTGTTGGACAGAACAGAGAAAGAGCTAAAAGTGGATGTTGGACAGTCAACTATAAAAGGTGAAGATGATCTGACTGAAGCTAATGAAAATGCAGAACATGATCTGTTGATTGTCAAATCCAAATCAAACCTTCCAATCCAACCATTACATACCGAAGAACAAGATGGAGTCAGTTTGGAGAGGGTCTTGAGAGATGAAGTTGGAGAAACAACAGCAGCAGCAACAGTTGGTGCCACTGAGGAAGAGGTAACCTTTGGTTCTGTTTACAACTACTACAATCCTCCAGCAGATTGGGGTAGGCCACTTTCTCCTGAGTCAGAGATGTCTATAGAGATAGGCAGCACTGTTAGCGAAGAGATTGCCGAGGTAGCTGAGAGGTTCTACACACCAGGGTCTTCTACAGAAGTGTCACAGCCAATTGCAGAGTCTCTTCATACTCTTAAATCTCCTCCATCCTTCCACACTCCTAGTTCTGATATGTCTGGACAGTTTATGACACCTGAAGAAGATACCATCTCCCCAGTAGAACGTAAAAAGTCTTCAACAAGAGGCTCAAATGAGAGTTTCTTCCCACCATATCAATTTCTGAATTCTCCTGCCGATCCAAGTTTTGAAACACTTACATCTGCAGTTAATGTGGATGAAAACCAATTCCTCTCTGAGAGAGGAGGTTCTATGGGGCTGGGAACTCTTCAGGAAAAGGTCCAGGGTATCCCGCCTGCCTTTCTAAAGCCTCTCATTAAGAAACGACTGTTTGAAAACGACACTCTGAGATTTTACGCTGAAGTGTTTGGCCTACCTTCGCCTGAGGTGAGGTGGTTCTTCAGAAAAAAACTACTGGTTGCAGATGACAGAGTTACGATGGAGAGAGACTGTGATAACATTTCTCTAACGATTCACAATATAACTAAAGCTGACCAGGGAGAATATATCTGCGAGGCTGTGAACTATGTTGGGGAAGCAAGGAGTGTTGCTTTAGTCGGGGTTGTATCGCAAGAGGTGAAGTTAATCCCAGCACCACCTGCTGTCACCCATCAACATGTGATGGAGTTTGACGTGGAAGAGCATGACTCTCGTTCACCATCCCCTCAGGAGATTCTGCTAGAGGTAGAACTGGATGAAAATGAGGTGAAAGAGTTTGAAAAACAGGTGAAGATAATTACGATTCCCGAGTACACCGCCGACAACAAGAGCATGGTCATATCTTTGGATGTTCTTCCGAGTATTTATGAGGAAGGCACAGTGGACTTTGTAACTCAAGAACACGATGATTTGAAAATAGCTTTTGAGGTTACAGAGATGCCCCCTAGGTTCATCAATCCCATCTGTGACGTGGAAACTTCAGAGGGGTCTACTGTAATGTTCGAGTGCTCACTGATGGGAATTCCATCTCCGGTTGTGTCTTGGTTCAAGGGCGACAAAAAAATTCCACACAACAACAAAAAGTACTTGCACTCCTCTGATGGAGACAACCACCTCCTAAAAGTCTTTAAAGTGTCACCACAGGACAGTGGTGTGTATACCTGCAGGGCTATTAACTTAGTTGGGGAGACTTTATGCAGAGCCTGCTTAGTGGTTTTAAATGCCAAGGCTTTCTCCGGGAAGACCAGAGGCAGGGAGCTGACTGCTGTATCTCTAGGAAGTGCTAAAGTCCAACCACAGAAGTTTGACTTGATGGTTGGAAACCCATCCTTTGATAGCGAACAGATGTCAGAAATTGAGCTTGAGTTTGAGTTTGAGCAAGAGGTTGATGAGTCACAGCGGGGAGTGAGGTTGGTGGCCAACACGGACAATGAAACTAGTGAACAGGGATTAAAATATGTGAGCATTAACTTTGACGTCTTTGCTGAGCCGGCAAAAGACGATAAAATTGAATTCAAAGGGAAGTCATCAGATATGTGCAGCTTCCAGTTTCAGGTAACAGAAACATTTCCTAAATGTATCGTTCCCTTGATGAATGTAACAGCTGCGGTAGGGACACCTGTTATTCTTCAGTGTCTGGTTAAAGGCAAACCAAACCCCACTGCTGCATGGTACAGAGATGGAGACCCCATTACAGATAGTAGGTGCATCATCCAGGAGAAAACTGCTGGCCACTTTAATTTACTCATTACAAATGTGACCCATAGTGATGCTGGGGAGTACAAGTGTATTATTAAAAACTCTGCTGGCTGCACAGAAACCACGGCACTGCTGAAGGTGTTCTAGATGCAACGGTTACTGGTCGCACAAAGATGGAGTTATGTTTTAGTGTGTATGATCTTTGTTGTTTATTTATTTGAACGAGCAAGATGGACTGTTTTTGTCTCAATAAAATGTCGTGTTTGCATTTATCCATTGGTTCTTTATTAATAGGCAGATCTGTGTTTTGTTTAAGTGTTTTTAGACTAGTGTAAGAGCAAAGTACTGATTGAGAAGAAAAGTCATCTATCTTTGTGAGACCAACAAGGCCCTTCGTTGGTGAAAGCATAGTGTGTAAATGTTTGGCTTAGTTCTTAGTGAGTTTGATACATTTTAATTTATTTGCTATTGGTGGAAAACGTGATGTTTTTTTTCTTAAAATGTTGGTTAAAATGTCTGGATTTGAATTTTGCTGTATTATTTTTCTTAAATTTGGAAACTGAAGTCAATCTTGAAATTAGGTCACTTAAATG
Organism: Oryzias celebensis; assembly: GCA_014656515.1. NCBI lineage: Eukaryota > Metazoa > Chordata > Actinopteri > Beloniformes > Adrianichthyidae > Oryzias > Oryzias celebensis. Next base: position 27,259,269 of record BNCR01000017.1, on the reverse strand, counting down.
AGTCAAATGGAGCCTGATTTGAACATTAGTTTCAAACTGAGCCATGAAAATATAAGCAGAAGCTTGATTATTGATTGTGTGCAGGATTAATTGTAACAGAAAAAGCATTTCGGAATCAAAATGTATATTTCTGAAAAGAGAGGATTTATTTAAAAGTATGAAAGAAGCTAAATAAAAGTATCGTTAACCCTTAACTTTTAGGAATGCGAAATAAATACATATTCTGAATAAAGAAAAAACGTAAATATTGTATGAGGATCTAAAACTTCCTCTTTGAAAAATGTGCAAGTCTTTTACAGTTACATTTTAGAGATCTGTGAACTTAAAAACGTATTAGCTTCACCAAAAGATTTTTTTCCTAAAAACTCCTTGAGCTGCAAAAATATTTATCCTTTTAGGCATTAACTATCTGAAAAAAAAGGTATGCTTCTTGTTGGATGTTTGAGTCTTTTAGATGCTTTTGAATGAAATTCACAGGTTTTTAAAGCAAAGTTTAAGTCTTGAAAGAGTGATGTTGGTTAACTTATTTTAAAGAGAAATGCTACTGTGAAACTTTTTTTAAGTTGTCGTATGAGTTTGAGCTTTTTTGTAAATACTTGTAATTTTAGGAGTGTTTTAGGTTTTTAACCAATAAATTAGCCCAACACAAACAGAGAGAGAAACCGGTGGTTTATTTGTACAGACATGCTGTGAGTGACAAAGTTTATGCAATAAAATATTTATCAGTGTAAATTTTGAGTCTGCCTTTTTTTTTTATTCATGTATACAAGTTTACTATGTAGACCAGTGTTTCTTAATTCTGGTCATCAAAGACCTCTACTCTGCATATTTCACTTTTTTTCCTACTCCAGCGACTGGTTCCAGTGATTGGTTTAATGCTGCATTCAAATGTTGAGTGTAGAAGTAGCAGAAAAGGTTAAATATGCAGATCTGGAGTCATTGAGGACCCGGGCTAAGAACCACTTGAGTTAGACCATCCTGATCCAAGATTATTTTTTGTTCTCAAAGAAGAAACGTAATATTTCTGTTGTGCAGGACTGTGTTTTGAAACAAACAAACAAAGCTAAAAATATATTGTTGATAACACTACAGTACATGAGAAAATGTCATTCCTGGGTCAGAGTTAACATTAGCAAAAAAGGAGCTGCTTTTTTTGTGTTTGTTGTGATCACCTTTTTTATTTAAAAAGATACAGGTATATTAAAAACCCAGAAATATTTCAACATTCATTTTGCTTTTGCTATTTTCGAAAGTCCTTTCCAATTTTAAAAAAAAATTATATTGAGCACATGAACAAGGGTACTTACAGTTAAATAATTTCACATTGATAACATTAAAATAGAGTTTAGAAACATTATATTTGAGTTCGGATCCCTTTTGTACTTTGTTTTTATCACTCACATTTGAGTTTCACGCTAGAACTACTGAGGCACTCATGCCTCAAAATCATGCCGTTTGAAAGCTTTTAAACAATACACCGTCATAATTTGGTTAAAAAATAATCTATGGACCAAAAGGGCATGTCCTAAATGTATGCATATTTTGTTCTTACATTGTTTATTCATTGCATTTTCAAAACACAAAAGAGATCTGAGTCTTACTACCTGGAAGGACCGTAGCAGTGAAATTGACTCCAGGCTTTTTTTGCAGAGGGGGGTCATGGTTCACCATTTGCTACATTTTCCTGATCGTTTTCCTGCTCCTGCTTCATAGTCTTTCAATCTAAATCAAGTGATAGCTTCATTCTAAACCCAAGAGAGACAATAATGACAAGAAAATGACAGTTATAGAAGAATTGAATTGGAAAATGCCCGATAAGATGAAAATTCGGTAAAATAAAATAAATTAGGCTGTAAAGTTTTGTTAACAGTGGATCATTCAATCACTATAGTTTTTGTTTAGTGTCCTGATGTGTTTTACCTATTCTTCCCAATACACTTAGATTTTTCAAAAAAAAAACAAATTACGTGATGTCTGAGCAGTCAAAATGTTGTTGAAATCCGGTAGACCGAGTCTACCGACTCTTTAAACATATATATATATATATATATATATATATATATATATATATATATATATATATATATAAAACGAATCAAAAATGTGAACAAACTGTTTTTCAAACTCTTTGAAATCCATTTTTACAACAAACAGCTGGAACAGTAGGAAAAGAATTCTGTGATTTTTGCAGGATTGAATATTCCAGCAGGTTTGCTTCTTAAAGTTAAGCTGCAATTCTTACAAGTGCATTTTCAAGAGCTGCAGTATGTGTCGGAGTTTTACACTCTCTTTTTATAGATTACATCAAATTACCAATGTTTGCAAAAAAATATGTGGGCATTATTTGTGTGCTGATTGTTAATTTAGCTTTGTGGTGCAGATATTGTTTTCAGTGTTGCTCAATGTTTCCCGACAGAGTTTTCTAGCACCACCATCACCACTGTGGAAGAACAAGAGGAATCCTACTACTCTGGTGTCCAGTTACCACAGAAATCTACACTTGAACTCAAGCCAGAATCCAAACGATACTCCTCTTCTTTAGAGAGGAAAAAAGAAAAACCAGTTTTCCTTTCCCAACTCTCCCCAGCATCTGTAATGTCAGGAGAAACCGCACAGCTCACTGTTAGAGTGGCAGGATTTCCAAAGCCAATTGTTCAATGGTCTCATAATGGCAGGGCGATAAAAAGTTCCTCTGTGTATAGGCTGATTGAAGAAAAGGAGGAGTACACACTGGTAATCACCAGAGTCACATCTGAATATGAGGGCGAGTACTCATGCACTGCAATCAACAGATTTGGACAGATGACATGTTCCACATACCTAGAGGTGAAAAAGCCTGATGTCAGTCAGGCAGAGCGGTGGGTGGAGAAGATGTTTAAGACCACAGGTCAACCTCCCAGTTTCATAGTTCAGATTCTACCTGTGAGATGCTCAGAGGGAGGAGAGGTTTCTTTTCAATACAAAACCAAAGGGGATCCAGTCCCTGAGGTGAAATGGTACAGAGGGGCTTTCCAAATCCAACCTAGTCGGAACTGCATCATCATAACCAACCATGATGGGTCTGGTTTGATCCGTATCAAAAATGTGAAACAGGAGGACGGTGGCTTGTATACTTGTAAGGCTACCAATCAGTTTGGTGAGGCAATCTGTAGTGCTGAACTTATTGTGTTCAGAGAGCAGGAGCAGGTGACGGTTGTTCAGAAGAAAGGCTATAAGGTGTCAGTGTCAGAACAGGCAACGCAGTCTCGCCTGTATCAGGTCAGCCTGCCAGGTCAGGACAAAGCAAAGCCGGATCAGATGGTTTACACCATCGGCACAGAGGACAGGCAGATCATCCCCAGTGAACAGGTGGGCTCGCTGAGGGAGGTAGATATCTCTGCTGCCACAGTCCACCGCGAGACGCTGACCCAACAAGCAGCGGTACTTCACCGTCATGATATTGAGGAAACCGTGTCGGCTGTTCCCACTCGCCCACCTCAAGTGTCAGTTGTTCCTGCAAAGCAGCTTCACATGGCAGCATTTACATCCTCTGTGGAAGAGAGTAAGGACCTCACAGAGGATCACTGTGATCAGATTCCGAGTCCCGAGGTCATTGAACTGCAGTTGGCGAAAGAACAGAAGTCAAAGGTGATTGCAGCAGTTGCTGAGGAGCTGACGCCTCAGTTGACTGTAGGCAAAGAGCCTTTTAGTGACAAACCTGCTACACTTACACCCACCTCTGAGCCCAAACACCCAATGAGTGGGCATCAGGTTGAAGCACAGTTGTCAATCATGAAGGAGAAATCTGTGGACTTCACCACACCACAGGCAGAAAAGGGCTACAAAGTTAAAGAGGGTGTAAAGATTTTATACTCTACTCAGTCTGCTGAGATGCAGGTTCTGGCTGAAGGCCACACATCTGAACTAGCAACAGCAGAATCTGCTCTCAAGTCTGCTGTTGGGAAAGAACCGCATCAGCCAACTTTGGCTTCATTAAGTGAGTCTAAACAAACTCTATCAAAGGAGACAAGCTTCTCTGCGCAGAAACCCATAGAAAAAGCAGCCCAGTTGTCTAAGGATACAATGATGATGGCAGCTTTTACAACTGAAGAGAGACGCATGCTACAAGCTGAGCCCACACATCAGCTTCCCAGTCTGGACAGCTCGGTCTCTGTTCAGTCACAGGTAGAAGGAGAACAAGTGCTGCAACTGCAGGTTATCACAGACCAGGATCTCCTTCCATCTGAGGGGGCTTTTACCTGTGAGAGACCAGCTCAGGAGCAAGCAGAAACCAGCACAAGTCCCACTCTGCTTCACACTGTTAGCCAGGATGAGCAGAGGACTGTGATTTGTGAAAACTCATCACGCTTTGATGCAGCAACAAAGTCAGTGACTGTCTGTCCTCAGAAAGAGGCTGCTACTCTGCTGCATTTTCAGTCCACCCAGCCTGTGGAGGTGCTACCCAAAGAAGGTATCATCACACACGAGAAACCTGACCAGCAGGTGGCAGACCAGAAACAAGAGAGATGGAGGAGCCACGCCGCTGTTTCAGAGGAGAGAAGAAAGCTCACGGCAGATTATCACACAGAGCTTGATTTGACTGTAACTGGGGTTCAACCTCAACTTCGAACTGAGTCCAGACCCCAGAATGTCCTCCAGCTAGCCTTTCAGCCTTTGCAGCTTCCGAAAGAGACACCGCTCACTGTCGACTTCAAGCAACAGCGAGCTTTAGTGCAGAAAGAGGACCGCTGGAACACAATCCATGTCACCAATGTCACAGACACTCAGGCATTAGAAGAGGGTCACACAGAGAGCTTGAGCAGCGTGGACTCCTTCAAGTGTCTGACAGCCATTGAACCAAAAGTTTCCACTGAGCCGATCCAAATTGAGGAGAAAGAAATCTCCACGGAGAGTAGTTTATCTCTGGAGGCAGCAGAGCAGGATTTTGCTATTCAGATTCAGGAAGGTCAGTCTGTCAGACAGTCAATAGCTGTACATGAGAAGCAGGTGTTGACAGGAGAACTCTCTCGGGAGATCACCAGATCAGAGTCCACCAAAGTTATGGTAACCTCTCAGCCAAAAGTGTCTATAATGGCATCCGAATCTAAAGATAGCAGAGCTCTTCCTAAAGAGATGGCATTTGTGATTCAGATCCCAAAACCATCCAGTCTGAACATACGCCACCAGCTCAGAGAAGCCCTGCAGTCTGCCGTGGCCAGTGACCAGCCTGTGCTGTTGGCTGATGTTGTAAGAGGGTTACAGGCTGCAGAGGTGCATGAGGTCAAGGTTCAGCGAGAACCCAAACAGGCTATGTTCACGTATCTGATCACATCGACCGGTCTGCCCACTGAGATAACTGTGGCTTTGGAGGGTGAATATCCTCAAACAGCTGACCTCAGGACGGAACTTCAGGCAGCTCTCCACTCCATCATGTTCCAGGAGGCTCAGGTTCTTACATCAGAACAGCCGGGCACTATGCAGTTAGACAAACCTCAGAGGGCTCAAGTCACGTCAGGAAGCTCCAAGGAAATGATGTCTTCACTGGTTGAGATGGTTTGTATTGCAGACAGCACAGTGGATTTTAGTGCTGTGAGATCTCAGGCTGCTGCACTGAAAACAGAATCTGAAATCAGAGTTGAATGTGCGGCGGGAGACCAAGAGGTTGTGGTGCAGCAATCCAAAGCAGCAAAAGCTGAGCAGTCCATCTCCTCCCAGGTCAAAATGTCCACCCAGACTCACACAACCTTTGAGCAGTCTGTGCAGGCTTCAAAGCAAGAAATGACATCAGTAACTGTGAAAAGCAAAGAAAAAGACCCAGCTGCCTTTGTCACCACTGCCTTCCCCATGAGCACTGTTCATGGAGTTGATGTCAGCATTCAACAGGAGCACAGAGAAGAAACTTTCCATGAGGAGATCACCATATCTAGGCCACAACAGCAGGAGTCCCCTGTTATAGTCACCTCTTTAGAGGACTTATCTATTGAAGAATATAGTCAGGTTACCTTAAGCACAACCATTAGACATGTTTCAAAGGTAAAATGGTTTTTCAATAAGCAATTGGTGAAATCTGGCAAAGAGTTCAAGTGTACCAAAGATCATGACACATACTCATTGGTTATCAACAAAGTTGTCAAGGAGAAGCATCAAGGAGAATATGTTTGTGAGGCTGAGAATGAAGCTGGCAGGACAACAACATCTTCAACGCTCACTGTAGTCTCAAGAGGTTTGATACCAGAAGATATCAATTCATCATTCGTTCATCCATCCTTTCTTTCAGAGCAACTAATAATTCACCAAGATTTCAAGCCACTCTGCTCACCTACATATTGTATAAGTGTCCCCTTGAAATTTTCATTTCACAGCTAAGCATGAGCACTATTGTCAGTGCACTGGATGGTACTAACTCACTGTTGTTTGTCTCTCTTCACTTTATGGTCAGCAGCCATCTGAAGACCAGTATGATCACAGCCAACCAAATTTGTCACAGTCCTTCTCTTACCTGACCCATCTGTGGACTTAAAGAGTTATAACTTTTGGTTTTGGGAGCTTCTTACTCTCTTTGTGATTGTACTGGTCTTCTAGAACCTCTCATAGTCTTTTCATGGCCATACTGGCATGTTGACAAGAGGTTACTTTGTTTTGTATCCATGGTTTGTCACATTCTTTCAGGTCCATTCTGTGCACACCTGCAGCACTCTCTGCATGCCCTGAGGGCTTCAACGTGGCATTGCTTCATTTTCACAGATATGTTGTCTCCCTTTCAACTGGAACCTTAGCCCCATACATTTCATGAACCATATAGTCTTTTGGGAGAACATGGGGCTAATGTTCTTGTTCTTTGGTTTTTCTTCCACAGTCATTCCTGACTTGCCTTCATCCATTGCTGTACATTCCACCATTCCTCCTCCTGATCTGTCATAATTAGTTTAGAAAAATAGATAAAGGGCGGCATAACTGACATTTGCATTTTTATTCTCTGTGTGTGCCTCAGTGCCACCTGTTTTCAGGCAGAAAATCAACTCTCTTGAGATAAACATCGGTGGACACGCAAAGTTTGAATGTGAAACTGAAGACGCTCCAAACGTGACCTTCAAATGGTACAAATCTTCCATTGAGATCAGACAGAGCGAGAAGTATCGGATCCTCAGTCGCCCTACCAGTTCCTCTCTGGAGGTGGTGAAGCCTGTAAAGGCAGACAGCGGTGAATACACCTGCAAGGCTTCAAACCAGCACGGCACTGACAGCTGCACCGCCACACTCATTGTTACTGGTAAGATCCAACTGAGAATGTTTTGCATTTGTTTACTATGTATGTGTATGCATGTTTGTTGAAGAGAGAGAGAGAATTATATATGTATATATTTGTGTTTTCAAAGTGAAACAAATTGTTTAACAATTCTGTCACATTTGACAAAATCAAATCTAATGCAGCACATCATCGTTTCCTTCGTATCAATCCCTGAACCTACCAGTTTAGATTGTTCCTGAAATTGCTGTGCTGTTATATTATTTTTACAAAGCTCTGTATGTTCTACCTGCTCTCCATAGAGATGTATCCACCAGTATTTGTATCAAAACCAGAGCCAGTGACGTCCTTTGTGGGCAAACAGGCAGTATTCCAGTGCTCTCTTACTGGGTCTTCACCCATGGAGGTTGTCTGGCACAAGGACAACATAGCCATCTCCTCTGAAGGAAACTATGTCATGACATGTGAAAAGAACAAGTATTCTCTTCGCATTAAGTGTCTTGAACTGACTGACCAGGGTGTATATCTTTGCAAGGCATCCAACAGTGTTGGCACTGCGACATTTATTACAGAACTCAAGGTGATCAAAAAACCCAGTTTTACTAAGACCTTTGAACCGGCATCCGCCGCTGTCGGTAACCCACTGAGGCTGGAATGTCAGGTGGATGAGGACACTGCTGTGAGTGTCACTTGGACCCGGGACGGCAAAAAAGTCCACCAGAGTATGGACTGTAAGCTGTCATTTGAGGATAAGGTGGCTATTCTTGAGATACCTAAGTCCAAGCTGAAGGACTCTGGGAAGTATGTATGCACAGCCACGAATGAGGCTGGGAGTTCGATCTGTGAGGCTGTAGTAACAGTTCAAGGTAAGATCTTCATGATCATTTCCTTGCTAGATGTGATGAAATGATCTACATGGGGAGGAGCTCGTTATTTTTTTGTTTCCAGTCAACTGCACTGTTGCTGTCTTGTCTTTTGTCGATTCTTCCTCACATTCTTCTGTGTTGGACACTTGTTCTTCTTAGCATTTTGTGTAATTTTTAGAGAAACTCAAAGTAAGAACTCTTTCAGAACCCCCAACCTTTGTCAAGAAAATGGAGCCCAAGATTACATGGAAAAAGGGTGCATCTGCAAGCTTACAGTGTACCGTTAAAGGATCACCCGAACTTCACATCCATTGGTTCTGGAATGACATAGAGCTCAGCGATGGAGAAAAGTACAAAATCTCTTTCAAGAATCATTCTGCTACCTTGGAGATACTGAACCTTGAAACCACACACAGTGGCAGTTATACCTGTGAAGTGTCAAATAATGCCGGCAGCGAGAGCTGCAGCACTCTTGTATCTGTGAAAGGTTCGTCTCTTTTAGTCTTTGTTCCATTTAATGTTTGGTTGAAGAAAAGGTACTGACTTAAATCCTGAATATTTTGACATCTAGAGCCACCATGCATTAGAAAAGATCTACAAATGGTAGAGGCAGTGAAGGGAGCCGCAGCTCAGCTGGAGTGTGAAGTCACAGGAACAGCTCCTTTCGAAATCAGTTGGTTCAAAAATAAGAAAGTTATCACCAGTGATGAAAAATTCAAAATATTTTCCCAAGAAACACTGTCCAGACTGGAGATCCGAACATTTGAGAGTGCAGATGTTGGAGATTATCAGTGTGTCATAGCCAACGAAGTAGGGAAAATCACCACAAAGGCATTGGCTAAACTAAAAGGTCTGTAAGCTTAAGAGTCAGTTGAAGTAAAACATGATAGTTTAGATTCTTACCGGCATTGTGCTTTTGTAGAGCCACCTATCTTCTCAAAGAGAGTTGAGAGTGCCACAGCCGTGGTGGGGAACTCAGTAAAACTTCAAGGATCCATCAAGGGCTCAGCACCCATCACTGTCAAATGGATGAAAGACTCTGAGTTAGTAAGAGATGGAGATCCAAACATCACGATGGGGTTTGACAACAATGTTGCAAGTTTGATGATAACAGCAGTGGCCCTGAACAATGCTGGCAAATATTCATGCTACGCTGAAAATGAGGCTGGACAACAGAAATGTGAAGCCACCTTGACCGTGCAAGGTCAGAAGAAATCTTTGGTCACATCTATCTGGCCGACTGCTTTTGTGCTAATCTCAGTCTTTCAATAACAACTGGATTTGTCCCAAAACAGAACCTGCCAGAATCGTAGAGCCCGCAGAATCCATTAGTGTGACTGCAGGTGATTCTGCCACCTTGGAAAGCGTAATCTCTGGAAGTCCGGATCTCAAAGTAAAATGGTTTAAAGATGGGAAAGAGATGATCAGCGGCCGAAAATATAAGATTACTCTGAAAGATAACACAGCCACCATGAAGATACTTACAGCAGAAAGAGGAGACACTGCAGATTACAGGATGGAAGTATCAAACAAAGTTGGAAAGGACCAGTGCACATGCTCAGTCACTGTTTTAGGTCAGTTCTGGGTCTCTACTAATCATGTTTGCTCTTTCAGTACAAATATGTTATTAAGTACACAAGAGATTTGTTTTTAAATGTTAAGATCTACACAGATGAATCAAATGGAAATTTGTAGATTAAAGCATGAGACGGAATGGCAGAGGGTCCAGGTGTTAGAAGTCTCCTTTTTTTAGGATCAGATGCATTCTGGGGATTGTTGGAATCCTCCAAAGGTTTAAGATATATCAGTATAAAACTTGAAAAAGGTGTCATGGGTAAAATGAGTATCAAAATTTGACAAAAGTGAATGAAGGGTGGAAAGAGAGCTGGTCTTCATGTTATATCAGGCAATAAGGTGTCCAAGGTTTACTGTTTAGCTAAACAGTACAGTAAGATTCTGCAAAGTGAAAGAATAACATAAGTTATGCTATAGCAGCTAAAGGGGCATAAAATTAATGTAATGCAAAAACAAGAATATTTAGAGAAACTTGTGCTATTGGAAACTTTCCTGAGCAGCTCTGTAGTTTCTAACCAAACAAAAAAATACTCAAATTTTAATGATCACTTTCTGAACGCTGAAGAACAAGTTCAGCGAAGACAGGAAAAAACAAGAACACAGGAACTTCAAAGGAGTGTTGTGTTTGCAGTTGACCGTGTGGGACTTATGTGTAAAACTACTAGCTTCAAGGGTCAGTATTTGGTGCGTTCTGCAACGAAAGCCTTAGTCATAAACACCCGTAGAGAGGTTGACAGGGATGGCTGATGCTGGGTTTGGGGTCATTTGGGCCCATTGAGAATCATATACAGGAGTGAAGGCATCTTTAGGTGAGTGCAGGTGTATCTTGCTGTTTCCTTCCTCAAGAGACATCATGGAAATGGAAAATAACATTGTCATGCGTGCGCTAGGTGTATTATGCAGTATTTGTAAGGATAATGTAAGTTGCAAGATTTATGACGTACAAGTGATGCTATAGTTATTTTTTTGGTACCTTTACACCACACTTCAATTGTTAGTAAGGTGCGAGTACTGGCTGCTTACTGACAGCGTGTAAATGCCGCACGCATGAGGTGTGCACATGATGCACAAGTGCCCATAGCATGCGCACTCAAACTTCCCTCTGATTGTCTAATTTCCTAATTTTGACTGTGGACTTAATGCAAATAACCTATCATGTGCGGTCCACAGTCTCTTCTGCAGTCCACAGGAGGGGCTTTAAAAATTCAAAGTCTGTACGACACACCTGCGCTCACCTACTTCACCCTTACTTACACTGATGTGTAGAAAAAATGTGCATGAGGATTTTCTTTCTATGGGATCATCAACCTACAACCTGTCTACAACCTTAATATTTAATGTGGGACACCTGCCTGCCCCGTACAGGTTTGCTCAAGTACAGCTCCTAAGGGTAGTTGTGAAATAATAGGCGAAATAATCAAATTAATTGAATGAGAGAGTTAGATGGAGACAGTTGACTTTAGGAGGACATAGGTATAGAGCCTAAACACCAATTAAAACAGTGTGTATGAAGTTCTGCTTCTGTTTTCTTAGCACTGTGAAATTTCATTAATGCTTGGGATGCTTTTTTACACAACCAGATCGAATAATGCCACCTACTTTCACCAAGTCTCTGAAAAGGGTTGATGGGAATGTCGGTCATGACGTGTCTATGGAGTGTAAGGTGTCTGGGTCCCAACCCATGACCATAGCTTGGTTCAAGGATGAACAGGAAATCCATTCTGGAGCCAAATTTCTGCCAGAATTCAAAGACAGCTCTGCTTCACTGAAAATCTTCAATCTGGAGAAGGCAGAATCTGGTGTTTACACATGCAAAGCCACTAACTCAGCTGGATTCAAGGAAACAAGCGGCACACTTTATGTCAAAGGTCATCATTTTTTGTCTTATTTTGTCGTGTTGTCTGTAGTTCTGATGTAAAAGTATGCTAAAATGAAATGAATCTTTACTTTGTTGATGGCATCCAGAGCCCCCAGCATTCACACTGAAACCAGACAATCAAGATGTCATACCAGGAGCCACAGTTTGTTTCAGCACTGCCTTCACCGGAACTGCACCTTTGATTGTCAAGTGGTTCAGAGAGGAAAAGGAAATTGTAACTGGAGGCATGTACTTCATAAAAAAAGATGCATCCTCCAGCTCTTTGCAACTTCAATCTGTAAAGCCAAGTGACTCCTCCAAGTATACCTGCCAAGTGTCCAACGATGCGGGGATGGTGGAGAGCACCGTCTTACTCTTTGTGAAAGGTGCTTTTGTCCTGTACTGTGTTACGCTCCCTGTGGATATTCATGAAATGAATGTCATACTAACATGTCTTCTGTTTGCAATGACTTTTAACATCTTCTCTCAGAGCCTCCGGTGTTTGTGAGGAGGCTCGATGCGACTAAGCTCATCACCACCGGCGACTCTGCTAAGCTGGAGGCAAAAGTGGTGGGCAGCCCCATCATTGGATTCAAATGGTTCAAGGATGAAATGGAAATCAGCTCTAGTTTTAAATACATTATCAACCAGACTGACTTAGAGACTGCTCTTGAAATAACTAATTGCACAGTTGAGGACAGTGGAGAATACGTGTGTGTAGCATCAAGTGAAGCTGGGAGTGACCGCTGCAGCAGTACAGTCACAGTCAAAGGTTGGTTTGTTTGGAGACAGTCCTCCAAATGTTTGAGTAGAAACCACCCACATCATTAAGTCTTAATTTTACCTCATTATATTTGTTTTTTGTTGTTTATTTACGTGCTTGTTTTTAACCCTTCAGAGCCGCCAGTGTTTGTGCGTAGTTTGGAACCCAAAGATGTGGTAAAAGGTTCTGAGATGACTATTGAGTGCCAAGTCTCTGGCTCTTCTCCTTTTACTGTGACATTCTACCAAAACTCAAAAGTAATCAGGAATGACAAAAAACACAGAATCACTGTGAAAGATGAACTGGTGGCCTTGCAGGTGCAGGTAGTCGAGGCAGGAGATGTCGGCTCATACCAGTGCATTATTGAAAATGAAGTGGGGAGAGCATCCTGTGATTGTCAAGTAACGCTCAAAGGTTTGTTTTCTAGACCTTCTACGTAATCATTTTAAACCCTGTTGTGGATGTATATAAAAATCTGGAAGAGCTAAAATTTATTATTTGGATGACAACTTTAAAGTTGTTTAAAGCAGTGTTTCCCAATCCTGATCTGCATGTTTTTCATGTTGCCCTGGTTAAGGTTAAAATGTATGTTTTTCAGCAAAATTCGGCAGGTGGCCCTGCAACGGCATTAATTATCAGGAGGCGGCAGTTACATTTTTACCTCTACGGCATCGTGGCTGCAGAGGTTTTTAAGAAAAAGTTGCACTTTTACAGTGACCGGATGATTTTTCTATTTTGCATTTCTAAAAACGGACATTGATCAGTGGCTGGCCAGGCACATTTTGAGGTTGTGCGGTGGCAGTCCAGTTACAGGTGGGGATCATGCCATTTCGAAATCGTACAACAGCTGGGGGTGTGTGTGTGTGTGTGTGTTTGCTGGCCGGCACCACACTGGACAATGCGTAAATGTCTCTGATGCCTGCCGTTATATCAAGTGCCACCAGCCGCCTGGTAACCCAGGTGAGCCATTTCGCACTCCTAACGACCACATTCATAGCCACTCCAAAGATTATTAAAAAAAAGGGTCTGCCCATGCCTTCCCATTGCACTTTGACAGTTGTATTTTTGACTGTAGCCGAAGCACACCTGGTTCAGCTCATCATCAAGCTCTGGAGAAACCTGATCATGGCAGCCATCAGAGGCAGATGTGTTTAAGGAGGGTAGGTCCAAAAAGACATGTAGGAGTGTGTTCCCTAAGGACCACGTTTGGGAAACACTGGTTTGAATAAACACTTTAAAGACTCTTAAACATCGAGGCTGAACACCATCTGAAATGTTTTATGAACCCACAATAACAGTCATTTGACATATTTTTCTTGTAGAACCACCAATGTTTGTGCGAAAGCTGGAGAACCTGAGTTCGCTTGTGGGCAGTGAAGTTTCTCTGCAGTGCAATTTGAAGGGCTCAGAGCCCATGACCGTTTCCTGGCTGAAGGACAACCGTGAGCTCAAAGAGACAGAAAGTATTCGCATGACTTTTGAGAACAAGACGGCTGTGCTGCACCTCAGTAATTTACAGAGCCAAGATGGCGGAAAGTACTCTTGCCAGGGGCAGAATCAGGCAGGGAGCCAGACATGCTCTGCTGTACTTACAGTCAAAGGTCAGTTAATGTTGTGGAGGGTTGTGCTTCTGTTAATTTGAAACCTCCACGCAGTCTATTATCAACCTATGAAGTTCCACGTATCTAGTTTAAGATTCAACCTCTTATTATGTTTTCCAACCAGGACACTTTAAATAAATAGAAAGCAATTATCAAAGCAAAATCGCAAAAACACAAGCTACTCACAAAGCTTCTCAAGTCATTAAATGAGCTCAACAAAAGCACACTCATCACTTCCCAGGAGAAACAGTGAGCCGATAAAGAACCTATAAGATCTGAGATTTGGATAGAAGTTATAATCGAGATTCTTTTAAACTCTGTAAAGTTAAAGCTGGAGGGCAGTTTGCCATCGAATCTGAACCTGAAAAGAAGGACACTTTTAAACCATGAACTTTTTTTACCAAACCATTTGCTTCTCTTAAAAATTAACCAAATTGGCCTATAGGGACAATGATGATATGAGACATAAAGTAGCAACTCTTTCAGACCCAATAACTAAAAAAAAAATAAAAAAATGAAATCAATACAATACAAATATAAGGCTAAGCAGTCTTACTACATTTTATTTGACTTTCTTTTGTTATATTAATAAATAAATAATAGTAAGCTTCTAAAATGGTGTATTGCTCTGAGAATGTATCTAATACTTGAGATTATTTGACAACTTTTGTTTCTACAAAGCAAAATCAGTGAATAAAAAAAAGAAAAATCAGTGTAAGCCTCCAGTATTTGTTAATGACTGTGCCCAAACATGTTTCTTTATTAATTGGTATTAGCTGACACTTGGAAAAAATACTTTCACATTTTGTATAAGAGTTCGGGTTGTTTACAAACCTTCAAAAGTTTTCAAAATATAGCCTGTGTCCAGACAGTCCTGAAAGAATAAGGGGTTGAATTTTAATTTTTTAAATCCGTGACCCTACAAGGTGTTGTGAAGTTGTTGGTCAACTACAAGAAGGCTTTGAATTTCCTTTCTGACCGCTTTCCTTGATGTCTCAGAACCAGCTAAGATAACGGAGGAGTCAAAGTCGGTCAGTGTGACCCAGGGTGACCCGGCCACTCTGGAGGCCCGGTTCTCTGGAACAAAACCACTAAAGGCCAGATGGTTGAAGGCTGGAAAAGAGCTGAGCTCAGGCCTCAGATATAAAGTACAGAGCACGGACAACAGCTCTGTACTCAAGATTATCAAAACTGAGAAGAGTGACAGCGGTGAATATGTCTTTGAGGTTTCAAACGATGTTGGACACAGCTCTTGTGAGGCTACAATTACAGTTCTTGGTCAGTTCTTAAGATGAACAGAAGAGCTTTTTGTTGGTCCATTTTTTTTATCATTGCTTCTAATTCTATGTTTTCTTTTATACACATAAGATCAAATAATTCCTCCAACTTTTACAAGAAAACTGAAGCAGACTGAAGGCATCAAAGGATCTTTTGCTCACCTGGAATGCCTCGTGTCTGGTTCCCTACCGATAACAATCCAGTGGTACAAAGATGAAAAGGAGGTCCAGAGTGATGAGAAAAATAAATGCACATTCTTTGAGAATGTTGCTTTTCTAGAAATATCTGATCTGAACTCCAAAGATGGAGGCAGTTATACTTGTATGGCAACAAACAAAGCGGGAACAGTCCAGTGCTCTGCAATCTTGATTGTGAAAGGTTTGAACCCAACTTTTATTTAGTCTCTTCTACTCCCAGCAAACTTCTTTAGTTTACGCAACCATCGTTTGTCTTTTTTCTTTCAGAACCCCCATGCATACTTGAAAAGCCTGAATCTATGAATGTTTTGCCTGGTTCAAAAGTCCAGTTTAATATGCTGGTGTCTGGCACTCCACCACTAAGTATCAAGTGGTTTAAAAACCAAAAAGAAATTTTAGCCAGCAGTGATTGCTCAGTGACAAAAGACAATACATCCAGTTCTCTGGAGCTCTTCTTTGCCAAAACATCAGATTCTGGAGAATATGTTTGTGAAGTACAAAATGATGTGGGATCTACATCCTGCCAGGCAACCCTCTTTGTCAAAGGTTTTCTTTTCATTAACTCAAATTCCTAAATGGTTCTAATGCTTTTTTATTGTTGCTTTTCTGCCTGAGCCTGTGAGTTGTAGTAGCGGTTGGGTAGAAATGACAGATGACACGATCATGAGGTTGTACTTACCCTAAAATGTAGAGTTTAAAAAAAAAAATGAAAATGCATATTTGTTTTAACTAAGTGGAAGTCACAACACAGGGACAACTAAGACCATTACTGGTCAGCAGGACTTTACTTTTTCCAATTTGCAGAGTAGAGTGACAAAATGCAACAGTTTTATGATTGAGAAGCAACAATCAGCTCAACTGCAACTTTCAAAATTGTGAGATGTCTTTAACAAATTTAGAGAATCCTCACTTTGTTGCTACGTTGGCTTATCTAGTTTTGTTTCTCATGTCTTAGAACCTCCAACGTTTACACGCACCCCTGCACGAGTGTCTGTGGTGCGTCCCGGTCAGAGTAAGTTGTTTGAGTGCCAAGTGACGGGCACACCTGAGATAGATGTCAACTGGTTCAAAGAAGGCTCAGAGATTGTTGCAAGTGATCGGTACAAGGTGGCCTTTTCTAATTCTGTGGCCACCCTTGAAATCTGTGGGACTCACGCCAAAGACAGCGGTCTGTACTACTGTGAGGCTCGCAATGAGGCTGGCAGCGAGAGCTGCACCATGGAGCTTAAAGTGAAAGGTTGGTCAAAAAAATGTTTTGTGGAGATCATTAAATTAAATTATAACTATGGGATATGGTAACTGTCAAAAATAAAAAAACAAAGTTGTGCACAAATAATACTTTGTGCATTTTGTGAAAAAAATATTAATACAAATATTAATACAAAGATACTTAGATATGTATGTTGGGGTCTTGTTCACGAGTGAGGGAAGGTTGGAGCGTGAGATCGACAGGCGGATTTGTGCTGCGTCCACCGTCATGCGGGCGCTGTACCGATCCGTCATGGTGAAGAGAGAGCTAATCCAGAAAGCAAAGCTCTCAATTTACTGGTCGATCTACACCCCAATACTCACCTATGGTCACGAGCTCTGGGTCTTGACCGAAAGAACGAGGCCCTGCATCCAAGTGGCTGAAATGAGCTTCCTCCGTGGGGTGGCTGACTGCTCACTTAGAGATAGGGGGAGAAGCTCTGTCATCCGGGAGGAGCTCGGAGTAAAGCTGCTTCTTCTCCACATCGAGAGGAGCCAGTTGAGGTGGCTCGGGCATTTGGTTTGGATGCCCCCTGGACGCCTCCCTAGGGAGGTGTTCTGGGCATGTCCCACTGGTCGGAGGCCCAGGGGAAGACCCAGGACACGCTGGAGAGACTATGTCTCTCAGCTGGCCTGGGAACGACCCTGGGTCCCCCCAGAGGAGCTGGAGCAAGTCGTCAGAGGGAGGGAAGTCTAGGCATCTAAACTTAGACTGCTGCCCCCGGGACCCGGTCCCGGATAAGCGGAAGAAAATGGATAGATGGATAGATATTAATAAAAAGTTTGTACGTTTAACAGGTCTGTTTTGAATGCAATTTGTCTTTTTTTTTGAATGACTGCCTTTTCTTGAATATCAGATTTATCCTGTTGCTTTCTGTCAAAAATATGCCACAGGGTCACAGAGTCCCGAAACATTGATGCTCATTTATTAAACTAAAATAGAATGTAACTCTTTTAGAATGTTATGGATCCCAAAGCATGGAAATTATTTTGCTACCATAGATCTGTTGAAAAAAACAAACGAAACAGATAATTATAACAGTGATCCCTGGTCGCATTTTGTTGTTGCGAGGCGACAAGAGCTGATGGTGTAAATGATGCAACGGCGGATTGTTTCAGACCCAGAAGTGGTGGAAAAAGTAAAAAAAAAAAAAAAAAAAAGCAGCAGGCATGCTGCCTATTAGGTATATAAAAGTTCATTTTGTCAAAAAAGAGAGAATGATAAGAAAATGATAAAACAAAATAACACGAATGCTAGAGCAGTGACCTCGCCTTCCTGCCACCACAACTCTCCCGCCTGCCGTATTTTTGTTGCCCCCCCCAAACACACCACCGCATAGAGCGGGGCACTGAACAAACACTGAACGACAGACTGACGAAACTTAAAAAGGTGTTTTGAGCAGATATTAAAATAAGAGAGTCTTTTTAAGAAGTATAGGCTTCTCGGGCCCTTCCTGTATATGGAGTCCGTATACATAGGCAGTTTCGTTGGTTTGTACACAAAACCACCAGCTAATGTTTGTACCGGTATATCAGTGATCTACTTTTACTTAACATTAAAAATATTACATATAATAACATAGAAACAGGTCTTCAGTGCCTCATTGTGAAGGCGTCTTTTTTTTTTTTACGTCAGTAGTCAGGACACTTGCTGTATTTGTTAAATCAGTGTTTTATGATTCCATGTAAATGCCTGTGAACCTGTGACATAGTTTTGACATTGAAATTCTGTATTTGAAAACAAAGAAAATTTGTATTCAGAACAGACATGTTAAAACCAAATTTTGTATTTGTGCACAAAGTAATAACTTATGATGAACCTTGTCTTTGTGCATACGTTTCATTTGACAGTTACCTTACCCCATACACATCGCCCTCCTTCTTTTAAGAGTTCCAGACTCTACTATTTCTAGCCCTTTGGCCACATTTATTCTTTTAAAAGAAAAAAGGTTGAAAAAACGTTTGCTGTAAAAATCCTAGCCATTTATAAAATGAACATGATGGATATACAAGGTGTTTAGTTTACCAATCCGGTAGATCCAGTATGTTGGCATTTATTAACCAACTCCTCCTCATCGAGCAAAAAATACCTGGGGACACCCCTGTTCCCACTCATAAAGAGACAAAACATAAGGGAAGGCCAATAGGATGGAAATTGTTAGTTTGCTTTCTCAAAGGAAGTCTTATTCCATAATCTAACTGCTGCAGTGGAACCATAGCAAGGATATCTCTTCTAAAGGAACACTGATGCAACATATTCCATCTCCCATCTCAGAGCCACCAACATTTATACGGGAGTTGTCTCCAGCTGACATTGTGAAGGGCTCCAGCGCCCTTTTTGAGTGTGAAATTGCTGGGACAAGTCCGTTCGACATAATATGGCACAAAGATGGAAAGGAGATCAAGCCCAGTGCTAAACATGGTTTTTTGCTGCTTAATGGCACTGTGGCTCTTGAAGTTCACAAATGTGATGCTTCTGATGTGGGTGAATATCAGTGTACTGCTGCTAATGAGGTGGGAAGCTGTACATGTAAGACAACTCTAACCCTCAAAGGTGGGTTCCACTTCCAGTCCCATCTCCTAAACTTTTGAACTTTTAGAAATTACTGACAATCTAACATATTGATGCTTTTAACAGAGCCACCATCTTTTACCAAGACAATAGAGAACCGTGTCATTGTTCTGGGTAAAATGGCAGAGTTTCAGTGTGTTGTAGTGGGCTCTCCTACTCTCTCTGTGCAATGGCAAAAAGATGACAGCTGGATCACGGAAGATCCAAAAATTGAGAGAAAATTTGAGGAGAATGTGGCGACACTCAGGATTCCTGCCTGTGAAGCCATGCACAGTGGCAGGTACACCTGCCAGGTGGCAAATGAGGCGGGGCAAGAAAAATGCTCTGCTTCACTAATGGTGCAAGGTAATTAGTATTTCAACTGTTACTGTTTGCTCATGACATGCTATGAAAAACTTTATGAACTGCCGGCTTTGCTTTGAATTGTAGAGCCGCCTCAGATCATAGAAAAGTCTGAGGTGATAAAGGTCATGGTGGGAGATCCAGTCAGTCTGGACTGTAAGGTAAAGGGCTCCCCTGAGCTCCATGTGAAATGGATGAAAGATGGCAAGGAGCTTCAGTCCATCAGGCAGCACAAGCTGGTCTTTGAGAACAACATCAGCAGCCTGAAAATCCAGGCAGCTCAGAAAACAGATGAGGGGGAGTACGTGTTTGAAGTGGCGAACCACATTAGCAGCTGCTGCTGCCAAGTGAAAGTGGTAGTACTAGGTTGGTGTGACAAACATGGTTGAATGATACACAAGAAAATGCTAATGTTTAATGACCTTCTTGTTGTTCTTCTGGTGACAGAACAAGTAATTCCCCCAAGTTTTATAAAGCCACTAGTAGACATGCAGGAAATATTGGGCTCCTTTGTCCAGATATGTTGCAAAATATCTGGTTCCCTCCCTATTGCTGTGGAGTGGCAGAAAGATGGGAGCAAAATCTCCAGTGGGGTCAAACACAAACTCATTCAGCAGGACAACTCAGTGTCAGTAGAAATAGAACAGCTGGAGAAATCTGACGCAGGAACTTATTCTTGCAAAATAACCAACTCAGCAGGAAGCTGTGACTGCAGTGGATTTCTTACAGTCAAAGGTCAGACAAGTGTGTCTTTAAGCTCATTGGTCCTGTGTTTAAAAAAGGTGAGTATATCTTAACCTGGTTCATTTGGTTGTTTTCAGAACCCCCCAGTTTTGTGATGCCACCCGAGTCACAGGTGACTCTCCCCAATGCCACAGTGCGCTTCAAAAGTGTGTTTAATGGCACTCCTCCATTCACTGTAAAATGGTTCAAAGACGACGCAGAGCTCATGACTGGGCCCACTTGTTTCACTGGGCAGGATGGAATGTCCTGCTTCTTGGAGCTCTATTCAGTGGCTGTCAATCAGAGCGGAGTTTACTCTTGTCAGATCAGCAACGATGCTGGCTCTGTGCGATGTAGTGCCGACCTGACAGTTAAAGGTTGGACTTCCATCTTATAAATCAACTCTTTGGGCTTTGTATGTGTTGTGTCTCTTTATGTTCAAAAAGCATCTCTGTGGATGTAGCATCTCCATAAGAACTGCTCGTCGACTGTGTTGTTGTCTGCTTTTAACCCAAGATTGTCTGCTCCTCTGCTTACTTGTTCTTTCTCAAGAGCCATCACATCTATTCAACTCCTAATTTGTCTATACTTTGGCCTTCCAGAACCACCTGAGTTTGTGCTGAAACTCCCCGCCACAAAATTTGTAAAACGGGGTGAATCCCTCCGCTTGGAGTGTAAAGTCGTTGGCACGCCTCCTCTGAAAATGACCTGGTTCAAACACGACAACAAAATCACAGACGGGGGCAACTACACTACATCATTTACTGACTCAGTCGCAGTCCTGGAACTGCATTCCACCAGCTTTGATGATGATGGAGTTTACACCTGCGAGGCTCAGAATGATGCTGGCAGTGTCAGCTGCAGTACCACGCTCTCTGTGAAAGGTCAGCTTCTTACTGACTTTCTCAAAACTCTCAAATCTGGTGACTTAGCTTTACTGTGGATCAGTGAAATGTAAACGTTTTTGGCACTTAAAGCTGGTATCCGTAACAGTCTTTGAGCATTTTTATTGCACCTGGGGTTAAACAACACTTCACTGTAACTCTATTTTTAAATCATAAATCATGATCCACCTTGCTGTGGTCAACACATTTGGTGTGATTTGATATGTAATAATGATTTAACTAGAGAAATAACACACAAATCAACACAATTCTGTAAAGCAAACATTTCATCATTCCACTTTTTGACAAAGACAACACAACTGCTCAATTGATTTTTAAATGTTTTGCCAAAAACATTCAAACATTTACTGTGTGACAAACGCCACATTAGCACTACCAGAAATCAAACTGTTTCAAAAGGATCTGTAGAGAAAGCAAAGTTTGCTTCATAGTTCCTTTAAAGTCTTACTGAATCTAGCGTCACACAACAGTCTTCTGGTCCTTACTTTTTGCACAATCACAAATATCACACGAATTTTGCTAAAAAAAAAAAAAAAAAAAGTTTATCTTGCATTCTAGGACTTAAAAAAAATCCTAATTTCTCAGCTGAAGAAATAACAGCTCACTTTTTCAAACAAACTGGTTTATTCTATTAAAGTTCATAGCTTTTTGTTTCAGTTGTGTATCTGGACTGACTGAACAGAGTCTGTTGCTTCCACTTTTCCAAATGCTAAAGTTAAAATTTAGGTTATGAGCTCCCATTTGACTTCAGAATTCCATATTTTGCTGCTGCAAAATCAATCTATTTTAATCACAACGCTGCCTGACAAGAGATATGAGATGTTTAGTTTTCTCGAAAGCATCAAGGTGGCTGCACGTTAATCTTCTTTTTTGTTTTTTTATAGTACACAATGTTTTGTTTGTTACAAGCAGTCTTTGGAGCTTTCTATAGGATTGTTACAGGGCAAACTGTTGACCTTCAGATTGTTTGGAAATGGCCTTTTCTTGCTTTCCACATTAACGTGAAGCAACTGATATTTTTCTATTGTCCATACCTATGGATTCTTCACAAGCAACATGTCAACACACACTTGAATGTTTAAAAAAATGAAAACTAAAACAGTTCTTATTTTCCAGAACTCTGAACATTGATGAGGATAAAATGAGCATGTTTGTGTTCAGTGCATTAACAGGGAACTTAGATCTCACACAAATGTTATATTTTATCTTTGTTTTATAATTCATTATCAGTGGGATACATAATATTTGGCACATTGAAAATGCAATTAACCACATTTGAAAGAATAATTAAACCATTTAATATTTAAATATTTAAATTAAACCATTTCATATTTTAAAATGATCAAATTGAACTCCATTTCTAACAACACTAAACAATCCCCACCATGTACCTGATGAAACCTGAAATTTAAACCAAAGGTGTCAAACTTAGGTTCTTCAGAGGCTGTGTTTTACTCCTTTTTTTTTAAAACTAACCATGTCTTTTCAGATTTATGTTACCAAAACACAAAGGATTTTGGTTTTTTCATCAGATAGAGCAGATTAAAAAAAAACAAAAAACAGCAGGACACCAGTTTTTGAAGATTGGTGTTTGACACCACCTGACTAAGTTGTTTTTCTGCTGCATTTTTATTACATCCCAAAACTCGACAGTCTCAACAAACTTTCACTTTAAGATACAGTTTTTGATTCCACATGTTCTAACTTTAACTTTACCTCCAAATAGCATTTTAATTCTAATATGGAACATTTTACTTTCAGTTAATTTTACCAAACTTTAATACTTCTAACAACATTCCTACAAGCTTTCAACGACTCAAACCATTGCCAACAAAACCCAACCAGATTCAACATTGTCCGGCTACTTTCAGACTTACTTCAGTTTCACAAGTTCTTAAAATTATTCTGCCACAAGTTCTAGACTACTTGTACCATTAACATCCAGTTTACCCATAAATCTGTTCTTTATATTGAAACAAAACTGTGGTCAACTCAACTTTAGACACAAAACCTATTTAAGTTGTAGATTTAACATCTCATAACTTTTCTAGCATTTCATCTCAATATGTGTACCCTTAAATACATTTTAGGGGATTTTTCTTGATATTTACAAATCTAAAAATGTCTCATCAACTTCTAACAAAGATGTTTACCCTTGAAAATTAATATTTGGTGCTAACTTAACACTAACGCCAATAATAACCTAAATCTTCGAATACTTCAACACTGATTGGTGTCTACAATTACTACTGCTACCAAATACCCTAATTCATAATAATCAACATTTTAGCATCTAACACAAGTATTGTATGCACTTATGGCCTTAATGATACTTCAAATCAACCGTGCTGTGTTTGGCATTGTACCATCAGCCGTTCTAACATATTAGTTGCAGCGTCCCATAGTGCCCGCTTCCCCCACCTCCTTAGCTGTTACGGCTATCAGCTTTAAGATTAGATGTGGATAGATTTTCCCATCTATGCTTTATTAACAGTTTCCTGATCTCTTTATAGAGCCCCCATCGTTTGTCAAAGTAGCTCAGTCCGTCGAAGGGCTGAAGGGTAAGGATGCGAGCTTGTACTGCGAGATGAGTGGTACTGCTCCATTCCAGATCACTTGGTTCAAAGACAAGAAACCTCTGATGGAGAGCAGGAAGTATAAGATGGTGGGCGAGAGCAGCTCAGCTACGCTGCATATCATTGGAATAGAGCCTTCGGATGTCGGTGAATACGAGTGCAAAGTGTCAAACAGTGTAGGAAGTGACACCTGCCACGCACCCGTTAAACTCAGAGGTCAGTAGAAGCTGCGATAGTCACCAATAATAGTAGAAAAAAAAAAAACAGCTTACTTTGTCGCCCTGCTGACTTTACCATTTTGCGCTGTTTTTCTCCTCTCTTCAGAACCGCCGTCGTTTGTGAAGAAATTGACAAACATAACAGTGATACTGGGAGAGGAGGTGACCCTTATGGCCACTGTTAAAGGCTCTGAACCCATTACTGTGTCCTGGGTTCAAGACAAGGATCACATTCTCAGGGACGGTGACAACAGGAAAATCACCTTTGAGAACAACCAAGTTGCACTTAAAGTGTTTAAGGCTGACATAACTACAGCAGGCAAATATACCTGTCAACTCAGAAATGATGCTGGGAGTGTGGAGTGTTTCGCTAACGTGACTGTTCTAGGTTTGTAACTGTATAATTCTCTCTTTCTCCTCTGTTTGTCTCTTCCACCCATGCCCTGGAAGTTGAAATGAAAGCATGTCATGTTGTTTTCCTGGTGATTCCAGAGCCTGCTAAGATTCTGGACAAGCCTGATGCCCTGAGCGTGACAGCCGGTGACATTGCTGCCCTTGAAGTCAAAGTGTGTGGGACCCCAGAGCTCATACCCAAATGGTTCAAAGATGGAGTTGAGTTGGCCTCTGGGAGGAAATACAAGATCTCTTTCTCCCGAATGATCTCCAGTCTGAACGTACTCTCCACTGAGAAAATGGACTCTGGAGAATACACCTTTGAAGTCATGAATGAAGTCGGAAAGGACCTAAGTAGAATAAACCTAACAGTTCTAGGTCTGTTTCTCTCTGCACAAACCTGGTTGTGCATAAAAATATACACACGTGTAAAAGACAACTCATATTATTGTGCCGTCTTTTTTCACCCTTAAGCAGATAAGGTCGTTCCTCCAACCTTCTCTAGGAAGCTGAGGGACTCCAACATGGTTGTGAGAGAATCTGCAGAGATGGAGTGCAAAGTGTCAGGCTCTCCGCCCTTCACAATTTCTTGGTACCATGATGATACAGAAGTACAAAGTGGGCCCAACCACGAGGTTTCCTTCAGCGACAACAGCTGCACTCTCAGCATTCCCACACTGAAGCTTTCAGACTCTGGAGTGTACAAATGTAAGGCTGTCAACAAGGCAGGATCCAGTGAAACTATGGCCACTTTAGTGGTCAAAGGTAAGTCCCTGTCGTCCGACAGTCCCTTTTCACACCCCAACCCTCACACCTTTGTCAAATTCTTACTTCTGATTATAGTAACTTTACCAAGTGTTCTGGTCATTGAGTTTGGTTATTTAAGTCTCCATTCACATTACTCAGTTTAACACTTTGCTCAATCTCTGTCTTTATTACCAGAACCTCCTTCTTTTGTGGTGCCACCTCAGCCGGTGGAAGCCATGCCAGGATCGAAGGTGACCTTCTCAGCCATAGTGAAAGGTACAGCTCCCCTGAAGTTGAAATGTTTCAGAGGTACAAAGGAGCTTCTGCCTGGAAAGGGCTGCGAATTCTCCCTGAAGGATAACCAGGTTGTTTTGGAGCTTTTAAATGTGGACAGATCCCACGCTGGGGAGTACACCTGCCAGATCATCAATGATGCAGGAAAGGAGAGTTGTGCAGTCAATCTCTCCGTCAAAGGTCAGTTTCTGAATAAACACTGGATTTGTCTGTTGCAATATTGCACTCTTCAACCATTGGCACAACTAACATAATTCCAGCTGATTCTGAATCTGAAACAAATGGCTTTTGTGCTGATATGCAACACTTTACAGTAATGAAGTGTATTAAGCAATCAATATAAATGACATTAATCTGATGCAGAGAAAAACCTATTTTCTCCCGGTCAGAATCAGCTGGAATTACATGAATTGCGTAAACAGTCGAGGAGTTACGGTAGTTCAAAGGGCTATTAATTTTTGTTAGTAAAGTAAATGTGCTAGAAGAGACAAAAGAAAAATCAAAATGAACGTTTGTCATCAGAGCTGCAATCCTTCGGATTTCTGTTCTTTAAAGTGCTGTATAATGATGCCTTTCAGAGCCGGCAGCTTTCTCAAAGAAACTGAAGGATGTGATGGTCGAAAAGGGCAAACCGTTAACACTGGAGTGCTCATACACTGGAACTCCCAAGATAACTGTGAACTGGTACAAAGATGGCCAGGAGATCTTTGCTTCATACAAGTACAACATCACCACAACTGAGAGCTCCTGCATCCTGGAGTGCCTCAGCACAGATGATAAGGAGGCTGCAGGAAATTACTCCTGTCAAGTGTCCAATGACGCCGGGAAAGACACCACTGAGGCGGTGGTGTCCATCCTGGGTTAGTGCTCAGTTCTTTGTTAACCCAAACGTAACCATTTCTCATGGTTTTTGCTATTAAACGTCTTCTAAAACTGCAAAAATCACTTACCCCAATGTTGTTTTGTGTGCAGAGCCTCCATACTTCCTTGAAACATTGGAGCCAATGGAGGTGACAGCAGGAGACGCTGTGTGTCTGAAGTGTCAGGTGGCGGGCACACCTGAGATCAAGGTGTCCTGGTTCAAGGCTGATGGCAAAGTCAGGTCCAGCCCTACCTGCAAGCTGGAGTACTCCAAAGGCGTGGCATGTCTGAAGCTCAGCAAAGCCACTAAAGCTGACATTGGAGAGTACACCTGCAAGGCCGAGAACAAAATAGGCTCCGCCTCCTCCACCTGCAGACTCAACGTGCTTGGTAATCCTTGTTTTTTTTCAGTGTTTTTTTTCTACTTAAATACTGCAAACAAGGTACTTATTGATTCGAATTTTTTATGATTTGTTTAATGTCAGCATTGTCATACTTAAATCTTCCCTGAGAAGCCTCATATCTACCCCTGACTTTCACTGCTGTCCACTCAGCTCCACTCTGTGTAGCTCCACCCATGTATTGGCTTTCCTTTGATAATAGAGTTGCAAGACTCAAAAATCAACTTGAAAAACAAAGATTACATTTTTTACCTCAACTATCAATGGCGGTTTCACTCTGCTATGTCTCTTTAACTCGACATTTTTTTTTATTTGTTTGTTTTTGTCATTATGGACACTGCTCATTCATGAACATCTGGACTGAACTAAAACCTGGGGTGGAGCAAGAACATTTTCTATGGGGGGCTGAAGGGGGCAGAGAGCTTTGGAATGGTGGCAAATGACAACAGCAGAGTGGACGGCCATGACAAATGAAGGATTAAAAATACTTATTTCAAACAGTTTTATCATTGTTCCTGTGATTAATAATAAAACAGCAGTTCTTTTAGCTAAGGTGATGTAACTAATGCTTAAATTCCTACATTCCTTTATCGCATCGTATCGTCCTCAGAGGCCAAAACGCCACCATCCTTCCCCAAGAAGATCACCAGCCTTCAGGAAACGGAGGGTCAATCTATCCGCTTTGAGTGCCGTGTTGCCGGCTCGTCACCTATCGAGGTTTCATGGATGAAGGACGGCAAACCTATAACGCAGGGAGGAGACTTCTCCATGCTGTATGATGATAACACAGCAATGCTGGAGATCAGCCGCGGTGAGATGAGACACTCTGGAGAGTACACCTGTGTGGCTACCAACAGCGTGGGCACAGCGTCCTGCAGAGCAAAGCTGACATTGCAAGGTTTGTAAATGGGATCTTCACATGTAGTGCAAAGAGGGCGTTATTCAAAATGCTTTTTAAGTTCCACTACAAACCTTGATTCACCTCTTTTTTCCTGATGTGCATCCATCTAGTTATTAGATCTTTCTTTCTGTTAGTTCATATTAATCTCCCATACTTTCTGGAGGTTTTCCAGGGTTTTCTCTGGAAAACCTGTTTCTTTCTTAGTAGTCTGAACCCCCACCACCTAGGAATCATTCAGGCATCACAGTAAATTAACTCAAAACAAAGACACTTTCAAGAATGTCTTGCTTTGTTATGGAGAGAAAAATCGACTCACTAGAATCTTAGTACAAAGCAGCTGATAAGAAAACTGATGATTCAGCATTCTAGCAGCATTTAAATGCATCATCAACGCACAAATCTGAAGTCCCAACCTCTCGTGCACTTGTAGCCCTGTGCATAAATGTGGTTTTGTTTGTGTGTATCAGGCAATTGGTGCGTACTATTTCAAGATTTGTATGCATAGCAGCAGTTTTGAGTTTGTACTTAATTATGAGCTGCTGTAATTTCAGGTTGTGCATAAACTGTATTTTGTATTTGTATGTTTTTGATTTTTGAGTGTAGATGTGAATATACAATTGCACACCTAGTTGTACAATTGTACACATAGTTTTGCACAAAATGTATTGTGTAAGTTCCTTATCAAGATTTGTGCACACACAAATCTAAAGTTACACACAGACAGCCAAAACACAAGTGTTAAAACAAGATTACACACATAAATTCAGTGAGTCTTTTTCTCTCCATTCTCTGTAGAGAAAACATTTACACCAAACCAGGTTGGAGCAGTTCTGTTGCTCTTGCTTTTCCCTCACATGGGGTTCATGAAGAGCCAACAAAACAAGTTTCAACCTGTGATTTGAGTCACTTAAAGTGAGAGGAAAATGGATCTTTTAAAATCATAACTTTAGGGCTTCATGTTTTTTGCAGAAGTAACAGACATTCCAGACATTGGTCCGTTTACAAAGGATTGGATATTTTTTTGCACTTGTAGTCCTGATTTTAGTACTTTTTCTATAAAAAAGATTATTTGAAGTATGAGTACAAGCCGTTGGTTCCAAACTGTACGACTGAATAGCTCTGATACTGCTCACCATTATTGTTGTACCAGTGATGTTAGGTTGGGAGTGTGAGGCTATAAACTAGGAGAGCCTATAAATAGATGGTTGACCGGAAGTGGGGACGGCGTTGCCCCACAATTCAGAGACAAATTACCAATGAACACCTGCCATTCAGTAGAAACAATTTCCCAGTGGTGTGGACTTGAGTCACATGACATGGACTCGAGTCATGAATTTGACGACTTTAGACTTGACTCGAACTTTAGCCATCTGACTCGGAAAGACTTGCTATTTTTCCATAAATCCAAAGATTAAAAAGTATATTGACAAAGCCCGCGCGGGAGTCACTCCGTTTGTTTGTTTACATCCGTGTGTGATGTCGGCACGATATCCAATCAAATTAGGGCCACGTTGGTTTGATCCGACAATCCAACCAATCAAATTGAAGAAAAGCACTGCTCCCTTAAAAGCGCGAGTTCCTGTTTGCCGGTGTCTTTAATGTTCCGACATAAAAAGTTATGAGGTTGGCAACAAAAAACGGTTTGCGGTTTTCAGAACATGTGGATAAAAGGATTATTGACAGAAACTCAAAGATGACCAACTTCATCAAAGACCGGTAAGTTCTGTGAAAGTTGCTGCTAGCTTATCGGCTAACCGCTAGCTGGAGTTAATGAATGAGACAGTAACCTCTCGGTTAGATTGTGTTAGATTGTGTTAGATTGTGTTGGATTCCGCTACATTGTGTGGGCGTGGAGCCAGCTCAGTGGAATCACAGACTGGCCACAGGTGATTTTAATTTTGACCCCTTACCTGGGATCTGGGCGGGACGCGTTTCCGGGAATTTCCAGCAGAGCTCCTACACCCATGTGTGTATGTCATATGAGGATTTTTTGTTTTTATTTGTCATTTCATTTTTCTGTACTTTGTGGCGTTGTGCCCTCCTTCTTTCTCTGGGATCTTAGTCTAACTTTAGTAATAGCCGCTTTGTCCTTGTTTTGTGTTTTGTTACTTTCATTGTTTTAAGGGTTTTTAGTATGCATGTGTGGGTGTGTTTGTATCTGTATTTTAGTGCCTCACCAGTCATCATGAGATGTGTACTTATGATAAAAAATATTTGTCCACTAAACTGTTCCATAAATGCAATTTAAATCACTCTAATCAATGTATTTATGAATATTCTCAAAATCTCTGTATTCTGCATATTTCCTTTGCAATTACAGCGTGAACAGAGTAATACTGTGTTTACAAAAAATACACATCTCTGTTTTAAATCTTACTTTTCTTGTTCTTAAATACAGACTGCATATGTTATTTATATATATATATAGTACATGTGAGCCTGTGACGTATTTTTGACAGTAAGTTCACAGGGGAAATTTAGTATTTAGGACAAAGAAAAGTCGGATTCAAAACAGAGTCAGATCATATTCACAACAGAAATGGTAAACATTAAACTAAATGCTGTATTCATACTTTTGGTTTGTTTTTTGGAGTCATGCTGAACTGTTATACATTTTACAGTCTTCTTCAGTCCAATATGTATCTGCTATGTTTATAGAAAAGATGCCAATTTGGGATATGAAACACGGTCAGTAGTTGGTAAAATTTTGAAAGAGTCAGACTTTACCCCAAACTTTACCCCGATTCCCTTCCATCTCTGGGACCCTAACATGGTAAAGTGGGTTTTTGTTTTAGAGAAATCATTTTGGATTTTTGAAATAGGGGTGTATGAGCTCAGAGGAATTTTATCAAATGTGCTTGTAAAATGTTGATAAATCAAAATGACTTGAAACATTCAATGGTAGGACTTGTGACTCGACTTGAGACTTGACTGCTTTTGACTTGGGATTGGAGAACAAAGACTTAAGACTTACTTTGTGGCTTGGAAAACAATGACTTGGTCCCACCTCTGCTATTTCCCAGAAAATGAAAGGTTTTTGATTCAGGCTAAAAACGCCATAATCATAATTTAAAAAACACTTGTAACGTTTGTAGATCAACAGATGATCGGACTGAGTCTTTAAATTGCTGCAGTGGGGCATGTTTGCTGCCCAAACTGTGAAAATGTGCCTTTAAAGATCTGCTGACTTCTCATCTTCATGCTGCTTCACTTTCCTGCAGAACCCAGATTTCCTCCAGTCTTTGACAGGAAGTTGTCACCACAGGAGGTGATAGTGGGTGACAGTATTGAGCTGGAGTGTCACATGACGGGTTCCGCCCCCATGAAAATTACATGGTCAAAAGACCATAAAGATATTCGCACTGGGGGTAATTACAAAATCAGCTGTGTGGAGAACACCCCTCACCTGACCATTCTGAAGGCAGACAAAGGTGACACGGGGAAATACTTTTGCCATGCATCTAATGACATGGGCAAGGACTCTTGTTCTGCTGATATCACTGTCAAAGGTATTTCAAACAGGGCTGTCTCGACTCTGTTCTTGAAGAACACTCAAGTCCACCTGTGGTTGTTTCTTTGAGGAAGGTAATCCTACTCTTTGCACCACTGTTACTTTCTTTTCTTGGTTTCAGAGCGTAAAAACCCTCCAGTGTTCACCAAAAAGCCCTCAGAGCACATCGAGGACACGGAGGGCAAACTGGTGAAAATTGAGGGCAGAGTGACTGGCTCACAGCCCATATCTGTCAACTGGTTCAAAGATGACAAGGAGATCCACAGCTCTGATAAATATGACATCAGCTTTAAAAGTAATGTGGCTGTGTTGTGTATTAAGAGCAGCCAGGTGACTGACAGTGGTAGGTACTCCTGCCAGGTCTCCAACGAAGCTGGAAAAGCGTCCTGTGACATCAGCGTGGGCATTTCTGGTGGGTTTCAAGGAGAGTGAAGGGAGCTAGTTATGTTAAAAGATTAACAACCTGATGATCGTTTTTCCTGTGAAAGAAGAAGCTAATTCCTCTGAAGAAATGTTTTCTCCAGAGTTCTGAATTCTGCCAAACGAGTGTAGCTTTAATTTGTTCTTTATAATTTATTGATAAAGTTCCAACTAATAAGATCCACTTTTTTAAACTTTTTTTGCAGAGGCCAAGAAGCCTCCAGTATTTGATGTCCCACTCAAGCCTGTGTCTGTGGACGAGGGAGACAAGCTTAGCCTCAAGTGTCACATCTGTGGAACTCCTCCTCTAAAGATCCAGTGGATGAAGGACAGAAGGGAGCTGACATCTGTTGGTAGCACCAGAATCAGCTTCTCAGATGGGACAGCTTGTCTGGAGATCATCCCGGCCTCCAAGCACGATGCAGGCGATTACCTCTGCAAAGCTTCCAATGATGCCGGCAGCGAGTTCTGCAAGGCCAAAGTCACAGTGAAAGGTAAAAGTCGGGTGTATCCGGGGTTTGAAATTGCATATGCTGGTTCTTTTCTGAGGACTTAAGAAATAAAACAATAAATGATCTTGTTGTACTGGGTTGCAGAAAAACCAGGAGCAGCTTCCGCTCCTGCTGAAGCTCCAGCTGCTGCTCCAACCAAAAAACTGGACGATTTGTTTTTCATTGAGGAACCCAAAGTTGCTCATGTCACTGAGAGTAAGATGAAACATGCAACCTATAACATTGTGTGATTAGGACTTTAGAGTGTCTTTTTTGACTGATGGTCTGTCACTTCAGAGGGAACCGCCACATTCATCGCCAAGGTGGGTGGAGACCCCATCCCTAGTGTGAAGTGGATGAAGGGAAAGTGGAGGCAGATGACACACGGGGGCCGGATCTCCATTGAACAGAAGGGCCAGGAAGCCAAGCTGGAGATTAAAGAGGTTACCAAGTCAGACACGGGTCAGTACCGCTGCGTCGCTTCCAACAGGCACGGAGAGATTGAGTGCAGCACCGAAATGCACGTGGATGAAAAGAGAGAGGCAGCACAGGTCGAAGGAGACCTTCGTGCTAAACTCAAGAAGTGAGTCTAACTATAGGAATGACGTTTATGAGAAACTGAGTCAAATTCACTTGTAAATCATATCTGTTTTGTCATCAGGACTCCTTCAAAGCAGAAGAGTCCACAGGAGGAGAAGGACATCGACATCGTCGAGCTCCTGAGGAATGTGGACCCTAAAGAGTACGAGAAATATGCCCGAATGTACGGCATCACTGATTACCGTGGCCTGCTGCAGGCTATCGAACAGCTGAAGAAGGAGAAGGCTGAAGAAAGTGGAAGACCGGTGAGGCTCACCAAATTCTGCAGCTGCTTTCATTGGTTTTTATGGGCGTAATCTGCAGTGAACAGAACTTGTGCTGTGGCTTGCAGGAAGTGGAACGTGGAGACAGAGAATCTGATGAAGAAATGGCTCGACTGGTGGCCGACCTTCAGAAGAGGATGGAGAGAACAGAGGTGAGAATCTGCTGTATCCAAAACTTCAAAGTATACTTAAAACCTCCACATATAGATCAATTCTCAATTGTGAAGGGTAAGGAACAATCTCCAACCGGTCTCCAGTTGAAAAATGTGCATGAAATGTTCCTGGTACATTGAGAGTAACCACATGAGACTACATTTACAAAAATTTCTGTTGGAAAAAAAAAATTGATGAGGAGGAGCAGATTGGCACGGAAATATGGGTATAACGATGAATTATAACAACAACTCGATTCATATCATAATTTGTGGTTGATGATATGATTCATAGTCTATATTGGTTCATTTTGAACGATCTGATTCACTGACCAAAGATTGATCCAGGACTTCAGCCAAAACTTCAACCAGTGAGACTCAGATAAATACCTGAGTTTACTTTTCTGCGCTGAACTAGCTCCTTCAAAATATCTAAAATCTGTTTCTGCCACCAGCTCAAACCCTACAACCTTCACGATGTCTTTGTCTCACAGCCTGTCACTGTGGTGAAGGACATCTCCAACCAGTCGGTCTTCGTGGACAAGGAGGCGCTTTTCGAGTGTGAGATCAAGATCAATTACCCAGAGATTACACTGTCCTGGTACAAGGGCACGCAGAAACTAGACTCAGGGGACAAGTATGACATCAGCGTCAGCAACGACTGCCACTTGCTTAAGATCAAGAAGTGTCAGTTGGCAGACCAGGGGAACTATCGTGTGGTGTGCGGGCCGCACATCTCAAGTGCCAAGCTCACAGTCACGGGTCAGTACTGCTCTTTCAATTACATGTGGTTTCATAGTTTAATGGTTTCTAAGCTCTAGTCTATTATGATGTGAGAATTGTAATTACCACAGTAAGATTGTTGGTATTTTACTATTTTATAAACTCTATCTAATCTAAAATCACAATCTGCAATGGTTCTCGTTGTTCAGACGAGAAATTAAAAAGCATTACTTAATTTACAAAGTTAAATAATCTTCCTCTTATCTAAAGTAGCTTTATTTTCTTCCCTTTGTGTTTCAGAGGTGGAAGTGGAGAAGCACTTGCAGGACACATCGGGTAAGGAGGGCCAGCCCTGCACACTGTCTTGTCAGTTTTCTGTTCCTAATGTTGCGGCTCAGTGGTTCAAAAATGGCAAGCAGTTAGAGATTAAGGGCAGGTACTCGTCTGAGGTCAAACACAAGGTCCAGAAACTTCTGATCAGGGAGCTGAAGCCAGAAGACCAGGGTCGATACACGTGCAGGTACCAGCACCTGGAGTCCTCAGCAGACCTCTGGGTAGAAGGTTTGTACCCGGAAAGTCCTGGAACGACATAGACGTGGTGGATGCTTGGCCCGCCTACTAACCTCTTTCAGCTCATCAAACTTTGAGACTAATCTTGGAGAGTTGGATTGTCCATCTTTCTCTTCTTCTTGGATCTGTCGTGCTTTGTTTTCATGGTCATTTTGCACAAACGTCCAGCGTCATTTCAGTCTTCATTGCATCGACTCAAGCTCCAGCCGCCAATCATCATAACTCCCCATGAGCGTTCTTCTGACAGTCAATTCTAACAGTGTGGATGCCGTGTTAAAGACAAACTTCAACTTCGCCGTTGTCATACCTCCCATATTGTGATGGCAGAACGCATTTATCCATTGACATCTTTATCTGTTTTAGCTGAACAAATTCATTTCACCAAACGTATCCACAACGTCGAAGTCAACGAGCGGCAGTCAGCCACCTTTGAGTGTGAAGTTTCCTTCGACAATGCAATTGTTTCATGGTACAAAGACACCTGGGAACTAAAAGAAAGCCCTAAGTACAACTTCACAAGTGAGGGCCGAAGACATTTCATGGTCATTCAGAATGTGACCATTGAAGACGAAGGTGTGTAGAGAGACGTCGAGCCTCAGACTTCTTCCTCGTATTCACTTTGTGATCTGAGTATCTTCATTACTAATCCCATTCAGGCGTGTACTCAGTGATTGTGAGGTTGGAGCCCAGAGGAGAGGCTAAGAGCACAGCTGAGCTTTATTTGTCTGGCAAAGGTACTGTTCCAAGTCAGGCAACACTTTTTCTGCTGTCTGCTCAGCTTTTGTCTGCTTCAGTGTGTAATGCCATGCCCGTCTTTCCCTTTTCACAGAAATTGAACTGGCAAGGGTTCCTCTGGGTAAGAACTGCATCTTCTTAAATCGCATCTTGATGAATCAGAGACATTTTAGAAACCTATTCCTTTTTTGTTTGTTACTAGAAAGAAATCAAACATAAAGAACGATAAAAGTCTGAATTTGTGGATGTTTAAATAATAAATGATGTACAAGCATACATCTAAAAATGTGAATATAGTGAAAATGATTAATTTGTTTTGTCTGACAAATCAATAAGGGAAACTTTTGGTTTTTAATATGGAATCACTATTTATTTTTTAAACCTTTATTGATTTATTTATTTTTATTGTGGCTTACAATTAAAGAAAACTCTAAAATTATTGTCTCATAAAAAAGGAATTACCAATGACGGAAAGAGGCTTTCTGCACAAATGTCAGGTTTCTGTAAAAAATGTTAATTTCATTCCACTTACGTGAATTTTGGTCTCCATTTGCATCAATGCAGCCTGGTATGGAAAGCCCAGGTTGCTTTGATAGCTTCCGTCAGGTCACCTTCATTAATTGATTTGGTGTCTCTCATCTTCTTCTCAACAACAGCTCATAGATTTTCTATGTTGCTCAGATAAAAAAGTAAAAAATTATCATGGAAGCAGCTTTTGGTCCTTTTGGCACTGTGGACAGGTGCCGAATCCTGCTGGAAGATACAATTCCCATTCAGCTTTTCAGCAGAGGGCAGCATGAAGTGCTCTTGAATTTCCTAGTAGAAGTCTGCATTAGTTGTAGACTTGAGAAACACAGTGGACCAACCCCAGCACATGGCATGTTTCTCCAAACAATGCCTGACTGTGGAAAATCCATGCAAGCATCATGAATTCTGAGCGTCACTCTTCATCCAGACTCTGGGACTTTGGACTCCAAATGAAATGCATTTTTTTCTCTTTCCAGAAAGGATTTTTGACCAGTGAGCAACAGTCAAGCATATTTTCTTCTTAAAATGCTTCTAACATGGTCTTAGGCTAAGAAGGGTCTTGAAAGAAGGAATCAAACTTTTTTAATCGTTCCACCTTCAGTAATCTCTTTGTGATGTTCTCAAAAACTCTTGGATTTTGCTTGACTGTGCCCTCAAGCTTGTTGCTGGTGCATCTGCTCGTGGTACTTTTTTTATCTTCCTGTCAACTTTCTGTTAATATGCTCAGATACAGCACTCTGTGAACAGCCAGCTTGTTAGCGATGACCTTCTCTGGCTTGTCTCCTTTGTCATGGGTGTCAATGGTTCTCTTCTGGACATCACTCAAGTCAATAGTCTTAGCTGTGGTTGAGTCTGGGTCAGTAGTCTCCCAGACTGAGAGATTATGTAAAGCCCCTGGAAACCATTGCAGGTGTTTATTACTTTAAAACATGTTCAAAGTGTGACTCTGAGTTTTCAACATTTTTTTTTTATATTTTATTGTTCTGAGACATTTCAATATAGCAAAAAAAACTTGGAATATTTAAATCTGTGTGAAAATCCTTTTAAAATGAATGACAAAAAGATGCAGCCTTAACACAAATCCCAGTATTTAAAGATGTACCAATACAAACTCTCAGATGGAATCTGGACTTATGGACAATGAAGTATTAACATAAACTTTACTTTAAAGTTCAACAAGTCAAAGGACTTTATGAAGATGGAATACTATGCATCTATTAACAACCAGACAGAGGATACTGCCCTTTCTGTGAAAAATAAAAGAACTTTTGGTGTTTGAAACGAAATGTAATTGTTCACTGTTAAGGAAAAACATCTGCAAAGATCCCGTTAAGGCAGATTCAAGATTTGTAGAGTGTGAGTTGAGAACACTTGAAGTGAAATAAAACCAATCACATGATATCTACATACGTTTTTGAAGTCTGTAGATAAAAGTTGGAAAATCCATAAAAGAGGGCTTCCTTCATGTTGTGTTCTCATTCTCTACCAAGATAATCATTACTTCCTTTTAAAGCTTTAGATGTGGAAGTAATCCCTTAATCCTTCATAATCTGAGTTGTCTGACCACTATCTGGGCAGGAACAGAGTTTTAGTATAATTATATCCTTTGAAGTCATCAAAGAGTAAGCTATGAGGTGGGTTTCTAAACTGACCCGTTTCTGAAAATGCGCAACACCTGTAATAACGAATTCCTTGTTAGATGTTGTTGCTTTTGTCTTTAAAAATGAATGCAGTTCATCCAAGATTTCAGGCACTTTCTCTTTTATCCATAGGACTTAGAGCACCTACATCTTTTTTCAAAGCTCCCACCTGCCTCTTGAAGTTTTTCCACGAAACAGACTTTTGTTTTCTTGACAGAATCTAAAGTCAGAAATCACAGAATTTTTATCTCCATTCATAGACAACTTGGTCACAAAATCTGTATTTGATTTGCATAAAAATGCAAAGACGTGTTTGTGGAAAAGTGACTGAAGAGCTGAGGTCTTGATCAGCAAAAGGTGCAGTTTGGGATGAATTTTGTTCCGTATTTTGTAGATATTCCAGACTCCTCAGTTCAGAAGCCCGACATGCCATCATTAGTGGCACTCCAAGGTAAGAACTGAGACTTCAAATCCAACCTTTGGATCAGAAAATCCAAAAAGTTTGTGTTCAGGTCATTTGTTTCTTGTAATGGACTAAACTTGTCTTTTGTGTTTTAAAGAATCTGCTGAAATCTTTCAGTATGAAGAAACAATAGAACAAAAAGGTATTTACTGCTCTTTTTTCCACAAAAGTCCACAAAACGTTAAGAAACCAAATTCTTTTTAATTAAACGTTTGACTAAATAAAAAAAACACATTTTAAAAGTCTCAATCTAATTTGTGATCATTGAAAGAGGTTTGAAGCTTTAAGTATATAAGAGTTGGAAAGATTTCGTTCTTTTGCTCACTTTTCATTTGTATGCTGTTTTTATTTAGAAAATGACAGGGTTTCTACACTTTTTTTTAGATTTAAGAAACATGTTTTTGCAGCAAAACAGTTTAGAGTGATCAAACTGAATAATGGCGGCTACAGAGAACGTCCTGCGCTGCAATCACTTATTATCATTCCACAGTTCTCGCGTCGTCAATTTCTCTGAGGTTTGCTGTAAATTTAATAGACTTGTGTTTTTAACCATCGCTTTCTGACTTTTTTTACACATTTAAAATTTTCCAAATGTTTCTAAAATGACAGCAAGTTTCTAAAGAACATCATCTAGCTTTTGAGTTTATTATCAAGATTTGAGATCAAATATCGGTTTGACTTTAGTTCCAGGTATGTTATGACTTTTTATGTCTTTTTGAAACTGTTTTGGCTGCTAGAATTAAATAAATATATGTTTTTGGAAAAAACTAACTTTTGGGAAGTTCTTAAAGGTATTCTTCCTATATGAGGCTGATGGTAGGAGGTAATGGGTGATTAAATGGTCCACTAAGATACAGAAAGTTAAGCATTGACCAGTGTTGTAAAATGCAGCTGTGAGCTTGAATCTTTATAAAATGAGATGTTTGTGACGAAATGAGGGACGGGGAAGTTTTGAATGTGTTTCCTGTGAAAAATCAACTTTGTGTTGCTGAAGTGTTTTGCTTCGTTTGTCTTCTGTCGCTGCCGTGGTCGTCTTCAGTTGAGTACCAGAGCTGGACGGAGGAGACCGAGACTAAAGGTACCAAAAACACAGTTACATGTTCTGTCTTTGTGTCTGTCTTCAGCAATTTTGAGTACATTTTTATGTTTTTCTGTTTCTGTAAACATTTTTTGTTTATGAATCTTGGCAAAAGTCAAAATGTTGGGTTTTGCTTCTTATCCCAAACTTCTCCTGGTGAAAGTGATCCGCCATGGTTTCCCATCTAACCTCTCTTTTGTCTTCATGTTTGGAATGAACGCTGATTAAAGCACACAAATCTGTGTCACAGAGCTATTTTCTTCATCTTGATGTTTGACTGAAATGAAAGCTGTGTCTGTCTGCTCTGAGGATGAACTTTACCTGCTACACGAACGTTCTCAGGAAGTGATGAAGATGTTCGCTCTTTTGTGCTTGTTTTCCTCCAGTTGCCAAAGTTGCTATTGAGGAGAAAGTGGAGACCAAGAAAGTTCAAATGAAGGAAGAAACCCCATTTAAAGGTAAATCAGAGCCTATCAGAGCTCGGAGACGTCAGATTTTCTTCAGTGTTTGGACCTTCAGCCAAAGCTTCTTGTCTTTAACCTCTAAAGACTCACATTTTAGATTGTATGGTTAATTCTGCTTAACTGGGGCACTGTGACAACGTGTGTAGAGTACAAAAAAAATTGATTTAGTGAAATATTGCGATATTTTTTAGCAATATTTGTATCAATTTAAATGCTGCCAAGACGATATTTCTTTAATAATTTATCTGCAAACATTATAGATCAGCCTCTTACTTTGTTTTTTACTTAATTCCCTCACCGCACACCACACTGAGCCTTTTTTAGGACTTCTGCACTGTTCCAAAACAACAAGATCACATGAGAACCATGTTGTGCTAAATGTTCAGTTATTTGCCTCACAGTTTTTATTGTTATGAGAATTGGACAACTTAGTTTTAACTTGCGATGGGTACCAACACTCTACCATGCATGCACGCCATTATGAGAGTTTCGGTGCTTAATGTTCTGATCATTAAAATAAAATGTATTTGACCATTTTATCAACGTAAAAGGTGTACTAATAGTCTGGCAGAGTTTTTTTCTAAGTCATACTCTTAAAAAGTGTTTTTCGGTACTGTTTCGGGATATATCATGATACTTGTAAAATTGCCAGACTCTTACCAATACACAGCTCTAGTGTAGAGAGTTAGCTCAAACATTAGCTCCAGTCTTAAGAGGTTAACACAGTTGTGCTTTCTTTGTGGTAGTCGAGGAGAAGCCTGAAATGAAACCAAAAGCTGAGGTGAAGGAACCAGGTATGAACCTATTGCTGTGATTGGTATAATTCATGTAATCCTTCAACCCAACACATTTTATTCATGTGAATTTTTGAAATAACAGAAGGCAGAAAACCTGTGCAGGAGAAGGTCCCCGTAGCTTCAGTCCCTGAGAAGAAGGAAGCTCCTCCTAAAGGTACGCCCTCCTTGGTTTCTGTTTGCTTAGTTTTCCTTCTGCTGCTTTCTGGAGTTCATCATCTGTTTGAATGTGTCCTGAAGAAGCAGAGGAGGTGAAGAAGACGCTGCCTGCTGAGAAACCTGGTCTGCCTGGAAAAGGTCAGTCTCCATGTTTGCTAAGTCTCTTTGGGGGCTCCTCACATCCTCAGCTGTGTGTGAGCGTACTGGGCTCTTGATTATAGGCCAGTCTTTGTGTTGTCTTTTTTCCATGTTTCTCTTCTTCTTTCAAACACTTTTTGAAAGGTTGTAGATGTCTCCATGTCTTTGTGCTAATGCTAGCCGCTGTCTGTGTTGTGAAGTTGAACCCAAGCTAAAGGCTCCTGCAGAGCCTGCAGCCAAACCGAAAGAACCTGAACCCAAACCAACTGCAACTCCTAAAGTAGAACCTGAAGCAAAGCCAGTGGAGCTGAAGAAGCCAGCCAAAGGTATTTCCTCTTCTGTTTGGTTGTGTGTCGAGTTTGTTTTAAAGACTTTTTCTCTCTTTGAGACTCCAGTGAACTACCCAGGAAGCAAATCTTTCTGTGATCTTAACCAAACTTAATGTCACTCCAAGCCCCAGAAGAGGCTGCAAAGACCAAACCAGAACCAGAAAAACCGAAAGCAGAAGTCCAGAAACCTGAGCCAGAACCTTCCATTCCGAAACCAGCCGTGAAAAAACCTACTCCAGAAGAGAAAGAACTGAAGCCTGAAGTGTCAAAACCAGAAGCACGTCCTGCACCAAAGGAGCCTCAGAAAAAAGGTAACCAATGTGGGGTGCTGCAGCCCTGCAGCTTGTTTACTCTTCATGTAACCACTGGAATGAGTCTTTATAAGGGTCACAAATCTTCTGGGTTCTGCTCTGAGCCAGTTCACTGGCTTTCATAGCACAAGGTGACCAGTTAGAACCTGTCTTAAAGTTGCAAATATTGTATTCTTATAAAGCACTTTCCTACCTTCTTAGAAATCTCAAAGTGCAGTCAGTACAGTCATACTCCCGTTCACACGTTGTTGGTAGGAAGAGTTCTTTTTTTTTCCCGCAGTAAACTCCTGAGAACTTTAGAGTGAGCAGTGTAAAGCAGAACGGGCCAGAATCCCTCAGCATAAATTCAAGCCTGATGGATTTTTTAATGCTCTTTGTTTTGGATCTGCTTTATTTTTTAGGACTTGTAAGGACCACATGACAATGTCTTCTGTATAGGAAAACCGTAAATAATCTGTCTTTTGCTAAAGTTTGCATGATTCTAAGTGTTATCAGGTTAGTTTGTATCTCACATGTTTCTCTGTGAGGGTTTTTCTGCTTCTGTGGTGTGAGGTTTGATGACCTGACAGCGCAGTGATCTCACTGTTTGTCAGACAACACAACCAGGAATCACAACCAGCCGTGTTTCTTCACTTGTGCGTTAGCACAGACTTTTCTTCTTCTTTATTTATGTTGTCTGTGTGTTTTGTGTCAAACCCTCTTGAAGCTTTGAAGCCCAAACCTCAACTTGAAGAAGTGCCTCGTAAAGTACCTCAGGAAGTGTACGATGAAGCCAAAACCACACCGAAGGTGAAGGACAAGACCCCTGAAGTGGTCCCAGAGAAGCCGCCTGAAAGACCAGTGGAGTTAGTTCCTGAAAAGGTTCCTCAAAAAGTGGCTGAAGAGAAGAAGATGCCTAAAAAAATTCCCATAGAGGTCCAGAGTGAGAAGCCTGACAGGATGCTTCAGAATGAGGCAGAACTTGTAAAGGTTGTTGATAAAACTGTGAAGACGACTGAAGTCAAACAGCTGCAAGCAGCTGGCCAAGCTCTTCGCAAAGGTACAGCTGAGGCAAATCCCAGCTTTCTTCTTCTTTGTGTTCTCCTCATCAGCAACAGTCCACCTGAGACATTGTCTCCAAAATGTCTTTTTTTGTGAGGCATCGATTCCAAGAAAGAATCATAACAATTGTTCACTTTGTGTTGATTAAACAGTTAAAGAAGTATTTTTTAAGACAAAACCTTAAGAAAATTACTAATGACTAAACTTTTCATTAAAAAATAACCATATAGAGTTCAAAAATATTTTCAGTTTTGAAAATTTTACTTTAAAACAATATTGTGAAAAAACTCTTAGAAGATATTTAAGACCCACTCTAATCATCTTTTGATCTGATGTAAAAGTGTTTTTTTTAATTATGATAAAGCTCTGAAAAACCTGTGTCATTTTCTAGGACATAGTTTCTGCAGAGCGGCAGGAGTTCATCAGAAGTTTACCTCTGAGTGGTGTGCAGGGCCATTGGTCCTAATGTTTCTGATAAATGTCCTCTATCATTAGAAAAATACTACAAGAACCTGTAAAAACTACCAGAAACACAATTCTCATCAGAGCGGTCTTAAACTACCTTTGATGAGGTTTTTTAACGTCAATCTTTATGTTGTTTTGGCTTAATCCTTACCCCTTTAGGATTTATACCTTTTTATTTTATTTGTACACTTTTGGTCCTTATTATAGAACATGAAACAAGCTCCATCTTAATTTACATAATTTTTGCAGTGAAAGAAAAGACAATATTTACTACCCATTGAGGGTTTTTTTTTGTTTTGTTTTTTGTGCAGATTTAGGTTTATTGTAAAAATATTGTGAAATAAAATAAAAAATATCTGTAATAAAGAAGCTGACGTTGTACTCAAGAGAAATACATGAAAGAAAAATGTTTTAATGATAAGTTTTAAGGCAATTTAAGGCAAGTTTTAAGGCAATTAAGGTTCAAAGGCTTCACTTCAAAAGAATTTAACGTTTTTAATTGGTTCTTCTTTTAACTGATTCTGCTTGAATCTAGTTGTAGATCCAACTGGATTCAACAGTTTGATCTTATTGAGCAGATGGTGTTCTGTTGCTGATGCTTTAACCACCTTCCCTCTTTCACTTCTAACTCATTTTTAATAGTTTTATTCCTACTGCATCTTTCTGTCAACTCCTTTTCTTTTTTTCCACAATGACTTCTTCTTTCTTGGCTCAAAAATTGACAAATTCTTTAAAAGAAACTGAAGCGAAGACGCTCCGTTCCCACGATGAGGAAGGAAAAATGTCTCTTTCTCAGAAAGGTACCAACCAGCTGAACATTTGATGGAGGCTTGGGTCCTTCATCCCTTCAAGTTTGATTTCTTCCTCTGTGTCTGTATTGCTCTAACTCTGATGTTTGCCTCTGTGTTGGGTTCTCACCTCTTGGCGCCGCCTCATGACGCCTTTTCTTCAACATTTCTTTAAAAATTCAGCTATAACTCTGACGAAGACGGAAGAAATGAGGAAACAGGAAGTCCACACAATGTTGGAAGAAGTATCTGTCACAACCAGGGCATGGGAACATGAAGAGTCTCTGGAGAGCAGCACTGTCGTGCTTTTTAGGGAAACAGAGAGTCAAAGAGAGACGTCTGCGCCTCAAGACGAGACAGCAAATGACAAAACAGAGAAGAGCACTGAGTTTGAAATGCTGACGGAGGAGGTTGATGGGAAAACAAAAACTCCTCCAGTTGTTATCATCACAGAAGCAAGAAAACAGGACGGAGGCATAACAGGAGAAAAAGATAGAAAAGTAGAGGAAAGGCAGAAGACAACCACTACTGAAAATGACGCAGCAAGCAGAATAAAGGTTGCTGAAGCTAAAACAGATGTTCATATTTTGACAGAAAAAGTTCAGAAAGTTGAGCCAACAGAAGAAAAACACAAATCGCTCAAATCTGAGCAAATAACAGAACAGAAAAGTCCTGGAAAGCCTGAAGTGACAGTGAGCTCTGAGTTGACACCGGGCCCTGTCAAAGACGTCACAGCAAAAGTCATTCAGCAGGGGGCGATCTCTCAGGTTAAAGCCAAATCCAGGGAGACAGGGAAGACTTTTGAGGATGAAGTGAAAGTGTTAGCCGTTCCTGAATCAGAGCAGAAGAGGATTTCCACGCAAAAAGAAATCAAAGGTACCAAAAAAAGGTCTAACATCACTTTCATCTCCATGTTTAAACATAAGAGGGCGGCACTTCATTTCATAATTTTCATCAATCATTATTCTAAACAATTTAAGCTTTAAACAAAACTAATTATTCTTTTAAGAAATTGAAGTCACATCCGAGCAGATTCTTCATCCTTCTGCTGAGACAAAGCAAAAGAGACAATTTGAAGGTATATTAGGAGCTTTTGTTTTAATTTCACCTGTTTTTTCTGTCTTATTTATGTCTGGATTAACTCTTTGTCTTTGTGTTGTTCTTTTAACCTCTTG
The DNA here is from genome assembly GCA_014656515.1 of Oryzias celebensis. Lineage (NCBI taxonomy): Eukaryota > Metazoa > Chordata > Actinopteri > Beloniformes > Adrianichthyidae > Oryzias > Oryzias celebensis. The sequence goes on along the minus strand of BNCR01000017.1, from coordinate 27,214,887 downwards.
GCATTGCTACATGGTGCTTTCTCTTCAGAACTTTTAAAATCCTCAGAGTTCTTGATCAAGAAGACCACAAAGAGACCAGATCTCCAACACGAAAGTCCCATGAAGATCCATGAAGATGAAGATAAAAAACATGTTGAGTTTGGGCCACAGGAGGAGGTTCTCACTCATGAAGGGTTTATGGTAAACGGCAGAATATCTGTTACTGATGGTTCAAAAACTAGAAGTTTGGAAGCAGGAGCAAGTCCTATAGCAGATGGAAACATGTCCAAGACAACAGCCAAATCTAAGATTATTTCTACAGGTCAGGATAAACCCGGAGAGGAAAAACCAGAATTCAACACCGATTATGAAGCAGTAGAAAACTTGACAGCAGATAAAACAGAACTTAAAGCTGTTCAAATGCATAAAGAAGGATCTGATTCTGAGCAGGAGAATCTCGAAGAGCTTGTAAAAACAGAAACCGTTAAGGGTGAAGCAAAAATATCCGTCAACAAAATTGATCCATCAATCAAAAACATTCCAGAAACTGAACCAAAGGACAAAGAATATTTTCAAATTAGACCAACTTCAAAACCATTTCCTGTAAAAGATGATGCAGAACTTGAACACATTAAGGAAAACGAGAAACTTATTCAGGAAAAAAACGGCAATGTCTCTCCTTTAACAGTGAAACCCCAAGCACTCAAAAAAACATCTGAAACTGATTTAACCCAGACGTGTCAAGGAGTGTGCAATAAATATGGCTCTACAGAGGTGAAAACACGAGAGTTTGTCAAAGCTGAGGCTCTAGACCAACAGAAACCACTAGATACCATCAACGTTGATCTTAAAACTCATAAGAAAACTTCCAGAGAGGTAAGAAGACATAGCAGAGATCTTAAACCTGACTCTGCAGTAGAGGAGATCTGCGAGGACATCCAAAAAGAAGAACCAATCCTTTCACAAAAACGGAAAACTGAACATCGTACCAAAAAAGAACCCGAAGGAGAATTTAGAAATATGGCTTCAAGTGAAGACAAATCAATGTTAGAGCAAGAAAAGCAGAAAAAGGAAGATGACATCATGAAAAGAACAAAGAGGTCGAAACAGGCTCTTCAGACTGAAGATGAACTCCAGATAGCTCTGGTTAAAGAAGATCAGACATCTCAAACTGAAGAGGAACTACAGACAGATGCTGCAAAGAAACACCAGCCTAAGGAAGCTGTTCAACAGGACTCATCAGAACTGCTTTCAAATGAAGAAGACATTAAACCCAAAGACCTCACATCCAAAAGGTTCCAGGATCCCGTGGTTCAAGGTTTACATGATGATGTTCAGATGACTTCAAAGAAGGAGCAGGAAGCCAAAAATCTCATGACAGCCTCACCGCAGCGCATGGCTCCACCTTGTGAAGTAGACAAAAATGAAAGTACCTCGGAGGAACTCAACAAAAATGTAGTAAAAGAGAAGAAAGCTGATCAGGGAATCTTAAAAAGACAGGAAGAGACTGAAGGTAAAGTTTCTGAGGAACAAAAAGAACCTTCTGAGGAGTCTTCAGCAGAAACGTACAAGATGGAAGCATCTGGCGTCCCACCATCAAGAAAAATTAAGAATCAGACACCAGAAAGATTGGCTGCTCTGACACATGAGAAAACAGAACCAGAACAAAGCAGAACCAAGAAAGAAATCATGGATCATTTTGAAACCGGCCGGGAATCATTTGGAAAAAACAAAAAAGCTGATCAGATTAAAGGTGAGAAGGAAAAGTCCTCCATACCTCTGACAACAAAACTTAGGCGAGAAGGCCAATGGGATGAGTCCAGGCCAGAGGACAATGGAGATGACACAGTAAGTTGTTTTCAAGAAACCCAGACAGATATGAGTCAAAGACAAACATCTCACACCGGTGCTGAAGTGATATCAAACTCTATGTCTGTAGAAAAGTGGACCTCTCAGCCTCAAACAGAGTCGGTCAATAATGTTCTTCACAAAATGTCTCCAACCCTGAACATGAAGCAGATAGAAATTCAAACTTCTGTTTCTCCAGGTAAAACATCTGAAAGGAAAGCCGTTGTATCAGAAATCACTGAGTTCAGGTCAGGTGACGTTTCTGTACAAAGCCAGAAGTCTCCTGAAGACAAAGTTCCGAATCCAGCAGAAGAGTTTGAAGTGACTGATAGAAGGTTAAGGAATATCAAAGGCTGTAAAGAATCACACAACATTACCTCCACTGAGAAACATCCAACAGCAGATAGTTTTAGTGATGAGTTACAGCAAAGTCAAGATGCTCCAGAGAAGCAGATCAGGACTCAGGAAGTTCCTACGAAACACCAAAAACCAAAACAAAGTTTGGATGAAACCAAATCTGTGGGTAGACTGGAAGAAGAATCAACACAAGAACTCTTGTCAGGGATACCTGACCCTCTAGTAATATCCACAGAAACAGCTGAAGCAGAAGAACGCTCCAGGAGAACAGAACCAGTAAGAACCAAGCAGGAAGTCATGAAAAATCTGTCTGAGGTAGAAGAGCTGGAGAAGGGGAACTTCCCAGATGATAAGTGCAGCTCTGTAGCACCAGAGGCTGAAGGTCAGGTTGGTGTAGCACCGCGTCATGAACCCTCAGTAACAGACAAAACTGCTGTCTACAAAACCCAACCTTCCAGAACAGAACCAGATTTTCTGAAAGCCCAGTTCTCGGCTCTTCCAAAGCATGAAACTCTGATGAGACATGAAGCTCAAAAGGTTCAGAGCTTCACAGAAACAAACGCTTCCTCAGGTACAGCAGGAGAAACGTCCCTGAACATGTTTGAGCACCAGTGTGGTGCACGCTTTCAGACTGGAAAACCTTCATGTCGCATCACTCATTCTGTCAGAGCACAGATGTCTCCAGTCCTCCATCCACCAGGACACCTCTTTTGGTTTCTAAACCAGCACAGTTCATGCTGTGTGTTGTTTACTCACCGCCTTTACTAACCCAGTTTGTGCTTTTTTTTTTTTATTCCACTTTGGTACGTCCATGCAGAACGTGATGGGATCTTTTACTCTTTGATTTTTACCTGTTGTAGTTTCCAACTGTTTGTCGATGCTCATAAAGTCGGTCTCAGGTGGATCTGACTGTCTTCTTATTTCGTTTCTAAGCTCCTGTAAAGCAGAAGGAGACGCTCCCTGATGTCAAGGAGGCTCCGGTGAAGCCGGCTGCCATTCAAGAAGGCATGTTGTGTTTATGTTTGTCTTTGTTGGTACTTCTCAGCAGGTTGTAGCTCAGAACATCTTAATTTTGTGAAATTAAATGAAAATGACGCAGAACAACGTTGTTTCTGAGGAGTTTCTGTTTAATTTGGTTTTTTATTCTGTCCTTCAAGAGAGCAAACCGAAGGCTGCCGCCAAAGTCCCAGAAACAGAAAAGCTTCCTGAGAAAGCTAAGCAAGAAAAGACAGTCACTCCACAAACAGAAGCAAAGCCAGGTATCGTGGAGACAGAACCCCAGAAAGAGTGTGTTTTCACAGTATGCTTTGTTTCTTTAGCTCACTCTTTTGTTTATATGCCTGAAGTGACAGAACCAATACTGGAAGTAGCTCCCACACAAGAGAAACCAGCTGTGAAAGTACACACACCACCTGAAACAGGTAGAGGTGTTTAAAGGCTCAGTGGAGCGTCAGCTTTCTTGATCTTCTTCTTCTTCTTTTTCCCATCTTAATTCTTTACAAAAAAAATTTGTGTTTGTCTGTTCATAAAATCCCCTTTACATCTCTTCTTCATGCTTTGCATCTTTGTGTTTGTCATCCTTGTCCTCATTACATTTGAACCATTAAAAAAACCACCCTCTTTAACCACAGACAGCGTTGTTTTGCTTATATGCCCTAATACAAAATTATCTGACCTCTACTTCTGCAACAGATGAAACCAAGGGACCTGTCCAAGCTCCAGGAGGAGTCAAGAAAGGTAGGACCAAAGATTACACAGCAACACTCAAAACAAAGTAGCGCCAAAGAAAAGCCCTTCTGGATGCCTTTATTTATCCAGCTATAGACCTTTAAAAAATCCAAATAAAATACAAACAAATGGTAAATGACATATGCAGTGTTTATATAGCACTTGAATACATTCCTTGAAGGCAGAAAGCCCTTTGCAGTCTCAGTCCTATTGACCCATGCACACACACTGATGAACACTGGCCCCAACCTATAACCACTAGGAGCAATGAAATGAATAAATAAGCAAAAAATAAACAAATATCTAACATGAAATTATCTTTGAATAAAATAAAACAAAAAAAGTAAATTAAATGTGAACATCACAAAGCTTTTTCTGTTTCTACTTGAGCTAAAAGCATCCGTTTCGGTCAGGTGCAGCTTGTCTTACAGCATGAGTTTTCTTCTCTACACTATCTCTGAGACACATCTGTCACTGTGCATCATGGTGGACACATGGTAGGAGCAAAAAAAGTTGATGTGCTGCATTTTGTTGAAATCAGTTTTTAGATTTTTACATTAGTCAAACGAGCAATGTCACTTGGCAAGTCATGTTTTAGAACAATTTCATTAATTGTGGCTGACAGCTGAAAGTTGTTTGAGGTAGTTATTAACAGAACCTTGATGCACAGCAACAGAATGGACACAAAGAAACGCAGTGCTCTCATCGAAGGCACAACTGGTTAAATGCAGTACTTTAAAGATCTAAATGTAATTCTCAATTAGCTGAATATCTTGTATTGTCCTCAGATTCTTTTTAAGGAAGATTTAATGACACACTGAAATAGTTTTGTTCGTCACAGAGATGTTTGTTTAAAAAAAACACCAGCAAGCATCTCTTTTTTTTAAACACGTTACCGTTTTTAGACCCCTTTTATATCTGAAATGTGTCACCATTTAGTTATAGCTTGTGTCTGTCTGTGTCTGTGCTGTAGTGTCACAAAAATGTAATATCACATTTCTGCCGCCTCAGAAACGGTTCTGCACAAAAAAGCTAAAGTTCAGTTGGAAGAGGATGGGACATTTGAGATTCCCACATTAAGAAAAACAACCAGAGTAATGAGGCAAGTGGAGGAGGAGCATGAAAGCATCACACTAAAAAAGGTTCCATTGGCTCCATCACAAGAACAAGAAGGTCAAGAAAAACCTCAGAAGGTCACCAAAACTACAGTTTTTCAGGTTGAAGAGCTGGTACACAAAGAGGAAACTGTTGAGATGTCGGTTGTTACCAGAAGACCTGTGGAAGAAAAGAAGCCTAAGGAGAAATCCGATGCACTGAAAAAGCCAGATGTCACAAAGCCTCCAAAGGAAGAGGAAAAAGAAGCTCCTAAAGATAAATGGACCCGTCAGAAGCCCACCCCCAAGGATGAAAAACCAGAGGACAAGATTTCTCTGAAGAAAACTTTAAAAGCAAAAACAGAAGAGGAGCCTGCAGCCCCTAGTGCTGCCCTCAAAAAGGTGAAAAAGCTGCCTTTGGATGAAGCAGAACCAGAAGTAGTCAAGCTGAAGCCATTTGAGAAGCCTTCAAAACCTTCGGAGGAGACAAAAAAAGACAAGGACAGGCCAGACAGAACTGCTGTTCCGTACGAAAAGGGAGAAAGGATTCCCAAACAGATAGAAGCTAAAGAACTTCCAAAGAAATCTGAAGAGGTTCCTGTGCAGGTCAAGGAGCCGGCAGCCAAGGTTCCAAAGTCGGTAGATAGAAAGAAAAGTCCAGAGAGGAAAGCTGAAGAAGACAAAACACGCAATAAAGGGAAGCTTCCCACAGATGAACCACAGGCAGAAAGTGTAAAGCTGAAGCCTGTCCCCAAATCTCCAAAAGATGATGCAGAACCAGAAAAAAAACCATTGGAGAAAGAACGGAAGCCACTTGACCTGCAACCACGCAGCACAGCTGATGAGAAATTAAAAACAAAAGAACCAGAAGCCAAACCAAAGAAACCTGAAGTCACTAAAGCTCCAGAAATTAAGCAAGAGAAACCAAAGGGTGTCGAAGCAGTTCCAGAAGAAAAGACTCCTCCTAAACCAGCCGTGGTTAAGAAACCTGACGAGGTTCCTGAGGAGCCCAAAGGTCTTAAACCGAGGAAGGGAGTTTTACCCAAGACAAAGGAGGAAAAAGAGGAAGTAGCTTTAAAGCCAGTAGAGCAACTTAAAAAGGCAGAGCTCAAGAAGACACCATCACCTCAAGTAGAGAAGCTCAAAGAAGAAGAAGCAGCTCCAACTGAAAGGAGGCCTAGCATTGAAAAAGTCAAAACTCTTCCAAAAACAGTTTCACCCAAAGACTCCATTGAAGCTGTGACTCTGAAGAAGGTTCCAAAGAAGCTCTCGCCACAGGAGGCAAAGACCACAGAAGCAGCAATGCCTACAAAAGAAAAGATTCCCGCAGTAAAGGAAATCTCACCTGGAGCTGTACAGATGAAGAAGGTTGCCACTCAGCCAGAAGATGAGGTATTTGAAGAAGAGGCAGAAGCTGAGCAGGAGGAAGAAGAAGCCTGGGGTTGGGAATTGGTTCCACGAGACAGTTATGGCTCGGAGGACTGGGAAGGTGAAGGAGAGGAGGGTGCTCTGGAGGTTCCAGGGGTCACAGCGAGAGGTGAGATGGTGGCAGCACCAACTCATTTGGTGGTGACCAAGACAAAGCCCTCCATTTTTGCCTGAACCATCTCTCTTCATTTCCACCATAACGCTCTCATCTGAGTCGTCCTCATCCTGCCATGTTCTCATTCTGACTCAATGTCTGCCATCTCTTTGTTCAATGTTTTCTTGTCACTTTGTGCATCACTTTGTCAAAACTCATGCTTTCTGATGTTGTTGCATAGTTTGTGCATCAACCTGTTGAAACGTGTGGTCATCCACCACATGCCATTGTCAAATCATATTCATCCTGTCATTGTTAAGTTGTAATTATACATTTTCATCATCTGATTTGGTTTTCCTTCATTTAATCATTAGTAATCCATGGGAATCGCTTTATACCTTCAAATCTATTAAAGCAAACATCACATTGGCTCCTACTGGCATCTTAAATAACATGAAATAACAAAAGAAAAAGTGAACTAACTGTGAATTTCTCTGAACAGAGGGACAGCCGGCAGAGGAAGCAGGCAGAGGCAGAGGCAGAGGTCTGAAACGTAAGTTATAAATGACTTATCAACCAACAAAAATGTGTCCTGTATGGCGATACAAGAAACTAAACTGGTTTTATTAAATTGTACAAACAATACTTCAGCCAAGCAGACCCCATCCCCAGGAGAGGGCAGGGGTCGTGGAATGAAGCCCGGGGGCAAGGGTCCACCTCCACCAGAGGAGCCATTTGGAGGTTTCAAACTCAAAGCCGTCCCACTGAAATTTATCAAGAAGCTTCAGGACATTGTGCTGAAGGAGGCGGAGTCCATCGGATCATCTGCTGTCTTTGAGTGTGAGGTGTCGCCTTCCACTGCTGTCACTTCTTGGATGAAAGATGGAGGTAACCTGCGTGAGAGCCCCAAACACAAGTTCACCTCCGATGGAAAGGATCGCAAGTTGCACATCATTGATGTCCAGTTGTCTGACACCGGCGAGTACACCTGCGTGGCTAAGAATGCTGGCAAGGAGATATCATGCACAGCGAAGTTGATTGTTGAAGGTATCATTCTGTTCTAAAATCTTTTAAATCTAACAGATTACAGCTTTCAGCTGTTTTTAGGCTCCACTGCTTTTTTCCTTTTGTCCAGAGCTCCCAGTGAAGTGGATGAAAGAGCTGGATGAGGACACGTCAACAATAAAGGGCCAACACACCTATCTGACCTGCGAGTTAAGCAAAGAGAAAGATGTGATCTGGAAAAAGAACAATGAAGTGCTGAAGAAAATAGATGGCAAGGTTCAGATCACCGTCATCGGCTTGCAGCATGCTGTGACCATCCAAAATTCCTCTGAAGACGATGCTGGAACATATACCTGTGAGGTAGAGGGCCAAGAGGACGTCAAGACAACCACAAATGTCAAGATTATAGGTAAGATCAAATGATATTTCACATCAACATTTTGATGCTGGAGCCTGTGCGCTGGCAGGAGGGTACATTTGATCCATAGAAAGATAACATTTTATTCAGTAGTTTTTGAGATACAGATTCTGGTTTAACTCCAACAGAAATTATCAAGGACTGGATTGTAAAACCGCTAAAAGACCAGCACGTGAAACCAAAAGCCAGTGCAACGTTTAAATGTCAGCTGTACAAAGACACTCCCAATTGGAAATGGCTCAAAGGAGAAGATGCAATATCTCCATCCGACAAGATTGAGATTAAGAAGGATGGAAAGGACCTGGAACTGACCATCAAAAACTGTCAGCCAGATGATGTAGCAGAATATTCCTTGGAAGTTGAAGGACGAACCTACACAGCCAAGTTAACTCTTGGAGGTTATCTGTTTATCTTGCGTTCCTTTATACATTTCCTTTACAAAGATTAGTTTTAACAGGTTGATTTATCAATACCGTAAATTGTTCACAGAGCGTGAGGCTGAGATCCTGAGGCCACTGGCCAGCGTTGAGGTGGTTGAAAAGCAGGATGCCACCTTTGAGACAGAGATCTCTGAGGATGATGTTCCAGGCCAATGGAAGCTCAAAGGAGATGTTTTGACCAGATCCCCTGTAAGATTTAAAAAGTTTTCAAAAATCTTATATAAAATATTGCATATCACACAGTGATACCACGACATGTTAAGATTATAGAAACGCATTTTTATTTTAAATTAAAAAAACATCAAAAACAAATGTTCTTACCAGACATGCGATATCCAAATGGAAAGAGGCGTGCGGCGACTCATCCTGAAAGACTGCCAGTTGGATCAGGCTGGAGAAGTCTCCTACCAGGCCCTGAATGCCACAACAACTGCAATGCTGAATGTCAAAGGTAGGATGGTGGTCCTGGTGTCCAGTTTACTAAACACAGAGTGCTATAATTTTAACATACAGACATCCTGTCTGTTGGCAATCAAACAAACCAAGAAGGGGAATCACAGTGGACCTTGCATCCTTAATCAAAGGGTTGACCGGTTGAATCGATCGTTCTTGACTCTTTATACATGAGGGGAAGTTTTGTGTTTGGACTATTTTTGTTGTCCAAAACCTTCTTTTTTTTATTTGCGGTTATTTTGCGGTCATTGACTTGGTGAATTTCGTGTGACAGTGTCTATCGTTGTCTTATAGATGTTGTTACATGGAAATGTGTGTCTTTATGTCTCTAAATTGTATGTCTGTTCCATCTGTGGTTAAATGTTTCGGTCACCGGTTTCTTTGTTCCACCATTACGTTTGGGGACGCTTTCTTCCAGATAAAGGTGGATTAGTTACATTTCCTTTCAGAAGAACAAAAGATTGATGCTTTCTGTCACATTCAAGACAGCAAGATGTGGACGAGCAGCCTGGCCATATGGAGTTTGATGTACTGATGACAGCTTGACGAGAAGATTTCTTCTGTTTTTTTTTCCATTTCCTTAAGAATTCTTTGAGGTCTTACTTGTTCGCCTTCTTCCAAACCTATGGAGTTTTTCCCAACTCAACAGCATTTTTCTACATTGACCTGGACAAGACAGGGTTTTACCAACCATATTATGGTGTACAATGTAAACTGGCTTCGTGCTGCAATCTGTTGTGTTGTCTGTTGTGTTGTTTAAGTTCTGTCCTTGTGTTGTCCCTTAAACCAGAAATCGAAATGGACTTTGTTGTCCCACTGAAGGATGTTTCTGTGCTGGAAAAGAAACAGGCTAAATTTGAATGCACCATCACTAAGGATGTCACTAAAGCCATGTGGTATAAAGGGGCTGACATCATAACTTCAGACCAAAAGTACGATACCATCATTGATGGAAAGAAGCACATGTTGGTCATAAACTGCTGTGAGTTTGATGACGAGGATGACTATACAATTGAGGTTTTAGGCAAAACTTCAACCGCAAAACTCACAGTGGAGGGTAAGTGCAGGACTTTAGCGCTCCAGTGTCATTCTGATTGTTAACACCAAGTTGGTTGCCTCCCTTTGGACTCTACTGCAAATGAACATGTTTTACTAATGTAATTCTAGGTATCAGGCTTAAATTTATTTCACCACTCAAGGACCAAACTGTAAAGGAAGGTAAAACAGCTCGCTTCGAGGTGGAGCTCTCTCATGAAAATATCCCAGTCTCCTGGTTCAAGAATGATGTTAAGATCCATCCAAGCAGAACGGTTATAACTCAAGTGGATGGAAAGAAGCATGTGCTAGAAATAAAGCAAGTGACCTTAGACGATACCTGCCAAATTAAGGCTGAGGCCAAAGGAATTCCTTCAATGGCCAATCTGACAGTTATAGGTAAAAGTTGAACAACCTCTTGTCCCCTCTCTGTCATCTTCATCAATAGTCTGTCTATGTTTGTCTCTGTGCAAGCCACGTTGATCTTTGTGTCTCTGTGTGGTGGTAGACGGAATTCATCTTCTTCTGTGTCATTTGTGTGCTCATTTTGTCATGTTGTGACCATTTGGTCCATTTCTTTATGATTTGTGAACCGGAAAGTCATCAACACTGTCCCTGTTCCAGAGGGAGATCCTTACTTCACAGTAAAACTGCAGGACTATACTGCAGTTGAGAAAGATGACGTGGTTCTAGATTGTGAACTCAGCAAAGACATTGACGTCATGTGGTACCATAATGAGACTGAGATCAAAACCTCTAAGATGGTGGCCATCAAAGCAGAGGGTAAACGCAGAACCCTCATCATCAAAAAAGTTGGGAATAATGATAAAGGTCAATACATTTGTGACTGTGGAACAGACAAGACAACAGCGACTCTTCATATTGAAGGTAAAGAAGCAGAGTGTCTTTTAGTTAATTGGTACTCACCTTTGTGGAGGCATCTCTCTTTCTTCATTTCTCGACCTGCACAAACCTTTAACCACATTTCAATGTCCCCACCAACACGTTTCCCATTTCAGTTACTCTTGTGGTAATCTACGTGGCCTCTGTAAGTGTATAAAAACACCACAACAAAATTAAAATGCAGTACTCAAATTCTTACTGTGTTTTTTTCTCCTTTGAAATGCATGTTAGGGCTTCGTTTTAATGTTCATTTGTTTGTGTTTCTTGTTACAAACCATCACTCAGTAAAGAACTGACCGTCTTTTTTGTGTCTGAGTTCCAAAAGGAGCTAAATCCTTCATTCAAAAGTTTGTTCTTGGTAACTTGTTTGTCTGTCTATTTGTGAACTGTTTGTCGTTAACTTTTTTAAACATGCAAGTCTTGGATTTTGCCTTTTTCTTGAACGCCAGCTCGCCACATCAAAGTGGTGCGACCAATGTACGGCACAGAGGTATTTGATGGCGAAACAGCTCGATTTGAGGTCGAGCTCAGTGAAGATGATGTCCACGGACAATGGAAGCTAAATGGAGAAGTCCTCAGTCCGTCTGCTGTACGTCCTCAATTTTTTAAAATTTTTACTGTAGCATTCTATCTGTATCACATTTTTGACTGACAGTTTTAACCTACATAATCCATCGGACGTAGAGGATGGTGTCATCTGCAAACAGTTTCTCATAACGTTTTCTTTGAGTGCTTTTTTGGTCAAAGTACCTAAAGTTTGTTGAACCAACTGCAGGATGTCGAGATTGTGGAGGATGGCGCCAAGCACACTTTGGTATTGTACAACTGCAAAGTACCTCAGACTGGCGAGCTTGTCTTCACTGCTGCCAACGCCAAATGTTCAGCCAAGATAAAAGTGAAGGGTGAGGTTTTTCTCGCTCACTTTCTCCCGCTGATCTTTCACTTGTTTTCAAAACTTTTCTTTTTTTTTTGCAAATTAAGTTCAGCCTTTTGAAAGTCTACGTTTGTGGATGATGCAAGTTCTATTAAACTAAAAGTATATTTGTTCTTTACACCAAGAAAAGTTAAAACCAACTACAGTGTAAATATGGATGGTATCTTCTGGTGGAATAAGTCTTTTTTAACCATCAAAGTTTCTGTAACTCTACTGGATGATTCAATTTATTCCAAGTTTTTGAGGAGTGCTTCATCTGGACATCGATGTTAACCCTCCCTTTTAATTCAACAGAGCTGCCAGTGTCATTCATTACGCCACTGGCTGATGTGCATGTGTATGAAAAGGACGAGGCAAAGTTTGAGTTGGAAATTTCTAGGGAGCCCAAAAGCTACCGGTGGCTGAAGGGGTCTCAGGAGTTGTCAAATGATGACAAGTTTGAACTCATCGAGGATGGGAAACGACACACTCTTGTTGTAAAATCAGCCAGATATGAAGATGAAGCCAAATACATGTTTGAGGCTGAAGATAAGAGGACATCTGGGAAGTTGATTATCAAAGGTAAACATCTGAGATTAACTTTCTTAGGTTAGACGGGAGGTTTTTTTTTTTTAACCACAAGGCTGCACCATCAGGACAAAGTCAAAGGGCACCAATTTTCTTTCCCAAAGAGTCGATCATATCTTCTTTTACCTTTCTCTTATTTCCACCATTATGAGGGCACTTTCAAGGAAGATGAGTTCTGCTGCTACATTTGGACCTGTGGGTTATTTCCACCAATCAAAAAGAGAGAGAAACCAGAAAACTGCATTTTCGTAGATCCGTCTAAAAAATAAGAAAAACTCCATATACCACTGTATTGACTTCCTTGTGAATTTAACTTCTCATCAGGTATTCGTCTCGAATTTATCAAGCCCATAAAAGACGTGACTGTTAAGGAACGAGAAACAGCAGAGTTTAGTGTTGAACTCTCGCATGAAAATATCCCAGTGATGTGGTACAAAAACGATGTCCGTCTACATCCAAGCAAGGTGGTTCACATGTCTCAGGAAAGAAGAGTCCACACGCTATCATTTAAAGAAGTTGCCTTGGATGACACCTCCATTATCAAGGTGGAGGCCATGGGAAAGACATCAGAGGCCATGCTTACTGTTCTTGGTTAGTATTGTTTACTACGGGGAAACTGGAGTGATAACCAGAATTTCTTATTTGGTAAACAGGAGTATTTCCAATTTATTTTTAGAGACGACATCTCTTGAATGCCATTTTTCCGGCTTTATCTCTTCATCGTTGTTTAAACTAGTTTTTACGGGTTTGTACTTGCAGAAGGTGACCTGTACTTCACAGTGAAACTCCAGAACTACACAGCAGTTGAGAAGGATGAAGTGGTTTTGTCCTGTGAGCTGAGCAAAGCAGTCACAGAAGTCAAATGGTTCAAGGATGGTAATGAAATATTTCCGTCAAAGAATGTTCTCTTCCAAGCTGAGGGAAAGAAACGCATCTTGATTATTAAAAGGGCAGCAAAGAGCAACATGGGAACATACACATGTGATTGTGGCACCGACAAAACCTCAGCAGACCTGAACATTGAAGGTAATGTCTGCATCAAGCTTGTGCCTCTTCCAGACACTGACAGGACTGTAGAACCTGACCATTTCTAAAAGATTCACACTGTTTGGACAGTTGTTCATCTCTCCCTTCATCACTCTAAATGTGTTGTATTGTCTGATTATCTAACCATGTTTACGAGATAAGACAACAAGAACACGAATCCCTTCATGCTCTTGTTTCTGCACAGTGTTTATCTGTTTGTCAGCACATTTTCAATTCATTTACTGTTTTGTTTGTTTGATTTTTGTTAGTTCTTGCAGTCTTGTGTTTTTTGTTCCATCTCTTGTTGTTCAAAAACAGCTTTTGCAGGAAAAAAACAACCATCTTTGATAAGAGTTCAGTCTAAGTTCATCCTGGCTTGGCTTCTGCTAATCTATTTCTAAACCTCTACAGAGCGCGACATTAAAGTTATTCGGCCACTGTACAGCATAGAGGTCACAGAGACAGAGACGGCTACATTTGAGACAGAGATTTCTGAGGATGATCTCCACGCCATCTGGAAGCTGAAGGGAGAGATGCTCCATCCCTCTGCTGTAAGAGCCGGCGGTGAAATCAGGGATTGTCGTGAAAGATAAAAGCAAGTCTTGAACATCAAACCCAGTTTTGTTAAGGGGTTTATGGATGTTTGTTACTAGGATGTGGAGATCAAAGAAGAGGGAACCCGCCACATTTTGACTCTCTTCAACTGCAAGATGGACATGGCGGGAAGTGTGGACTTCTCGGCAGCTAATGCCAAATCCACTGCTCAGCTCAGAGTCAAAGGTGACCCAATGGATTTGCTTCAAATCATTTTACCTCATTGATATCATGACAGAATGTCAGGGGTGCTCAGCGTTTTTCACAGAATCTTTTTTCTTACGTTTTGCACCATCAAATGGTCATCAAATCCCAGGAAAAGGAACAATTTCAGTGCTTTACAAATATTTACATCCCAATAACCAGGTGTAGATTTAGCTTTTGCTTTTTTTATGTTTTCTTTATTGTGTGAAAAAAGAAACAAATATTCGCTGCCAACAGTTATTGGGCAAAGACTTGTCTTCCTTAAAAACCTTTCTTCTCAAAGAGTAAGAACCTTTATTCCTCCCTTCACCCCTGATGTCTGCTGGTTATTTGGCTTCCTCTGGATATTTTTTGAAGATGAGGAATTTCTTTTTCTGCCTCAGCAGCATCCAAAAAAGGTCCCATTTTGAAGGAAACCTCATTCTCATCAGTTGTTGGGCAAAATGGAAAACATGTATGTGGCATCTGGCTCTAGTGAAGTAAAATCTTTTAAACTCAGTTTTTTTTACTTCCTCTGCTTACCGGTTGAGCAGAAGCTGAAGCTTCGTCTAGACGCTTGAAAACATACTTTTCAAGTAGCACAGATCTCAATGCTGGAGCTTTGCTTAAGAAGCTTTGGTTTGGGCACTGTTGGTTTGAAATATTACTGCGTGATTGTCTCGGGAACAAAAACTTTAGTTCATTTAGAGTTAAAAAGAAGAGTCCACAAGCCAGTGTTAGCCATCCTGCTTGTTGTTCAGAGCCTCTTAAGAAAATCTTTTGCCTCTGGCAACAGTTTGCAAAAACTTTGGAGTGTTCAGCCGTCTCACATCACAGCAGCAGAATGAGCTCCATCTCACCGTCTGTCACGTCTTACTCTACGGGAGGCGTATTTCATGGAGAGTTTACCGTCTTCATGCTGTTATTCATCACAAAATCTACAATCAATACTTTCCTTGGCGGGTAATGCAGTGATTGTCTTGGGGCAGATGGGTTTTTTTTAAAAATGCAAACAGCCTTATAGAAATGAGCCACCATCATTGGGGCTAAGGAATAAAATATCCTTTCTATGTGTATGGCCTTTTGGGGGCAACGTGGTGAGTATGTCCTTTTTAGCACTGATGACTTTAAACACCAATCTGATGAAAATATGTAAATGTGCCAGTTTTCACTAATGTCTGGGAACTCTTTGACATGACTTCATAGCCTCAACGAGCTCCTATGGAACCGCATTTATTTCGAGCTGTTAGTTACTGTCAATGAGGTTTCGTTTCTCTAAGTGAGGATTTCTCTCTCACGTCAGTTATATTAGCAGCTGACAGCTTGCTGATGCTTTCAGGAAGCTTTTAACTGGCTACTATGTGGCTTCAGTTCAAGCATGTGAAGAAGCCTAGTGTAAAAACTTAGAATTGACCATTAATCCAAACAGACATCCTGCAGCTTACTGTGGTCTTCGTTATGAAAACTTTGCTTAACCCATCTAAGATGTGGTGTTGGGTAACTCATGCAGGAGCTCCACTTTCATATTTTCTAGGAAAATTAAAGCTGCTGATTGACAGAAACAGAGCTGATGGTTTCAACAGACATGGGCCATGAGCCAATCGGGCCCTGCTAGTTATTTTAGAATCTGCATGCCTTTTCTAGAGTGAGGGAGGCCATGACCCGGAGTCAAACTGATCTCTATTGGCCATGTACATCTGACGGCAGGTTGTATGCTAATGAGCAAGCCCCCTCAATGCCAAGTTACAGGGCGACTCGCCTCAGTCCTCAGGGCTTCCAGCAGCCTGCCATCCCCTCAACCACACCATGAGGATTGGCCTCTGAGGATCTGTCTCCGATTGGGATTTTTGGGACTTGTTGACTTGTTTCAAGGGAGAAACTAATCATGTCTTCTCCCGACTCCAAAGGCCGAGTCGTAGGCCTGGAAAGACCTTTGAAGGATGCCACCGTGACGGCTGGGGAGACCGCCACCTTCGAGTGCGAGCTTTCTTATGAAGACATTGCTGTTGAGTGGTTCCTGGGGGGCACTAAGCTGGAACCAAGCGACAGAGTAAGTCCAACACACCTGACTGAGTCCCAATGGAAACACGCATTCTCTTCATTCTGGTCCTTTTGTCACACTAGCGGAACACAACGTTCACTCTCTGAGCCCTGTGCTGCTGCAGTCTATCTTCATATAAGGTTCTGCTGGTGGAGGTGCAGGATTCCTGTTGAGCACTTGATCCCAGTTTTGAGTTAACACACACAGGGAGACTTTTCTGCTCTGCAAGCGTTTCTGTGGGGTTATTTTTATCAGCTGTAGGAGGCCACTGTGTTGGGCAGCAGATGGCAGCAGCACATGTTTGTTAGCTTTGGTTTTAAAATCGCAAAATGTGTCATCAGTTAAAGCACTTTTTCCACATTGTCACAATGAGAGCCCGTAATGCAGCATTACTTTGATTATCTGCATTCCACTAGACATGTCTGAGGAAACCTGATCCTTCAGTGGGTTTTTGTAACTGTGACAGTGTTTATAGTGGGTTAGAAATCTGACACCAGCAGGCTGTCACATGTCAACTTTTAGCTTAAATTTGAATTACAGGAAATGTAACAGTTCTCAACCAAAGAGTAACCAGTAAAGGCGTGTTTTCAGGTTCTTACCTTAGATACTTAATGTTTGCTGCAATACAAGAGCAAAACATTGCCCATTAAAGTATTTGAGTTTTGTGTTTTAAATAATCTGTGAGATACATTAGTTCTTAAAATGAAGGCCTGATACAGATGGAAACATGAAGTTCCTGCAGCTTTAGCTGTGTCCTCGGACAGCTCAGTTTCCCATCAGGCATGAGCTGTGTGGTGAAATCAACTATCGCAAGGTCAAAGGTTGTGAGTAAGAAATATGAAAGTTCAATAAGGGGAGGAAAGCAGCTGTCTGATCCTTTCAGCTGCTAGAATCCCGCGTGTGGCTCTGCAGCTGACAAACTGCACCGTTTCATGACAAAAGCAGAGTTTTACGTTGAGGTTAACAAAATGGGATTCAGCAAATGATGTTTGGGGAAAAGTAAGCAAGCTTTCCCAACCTGCCACTCATGGTTGATAGAATAAAAACATTTAATTCAGAAAATGTTAGACATGAGACACTACTGATCTAAAAGAAAATACGAAAATATTTGATGACCTCTACAACATGTTAGATTAGACACACTAAGTAACGGAATTCAACTCTTGAGTCAAACAGATGAAGCTTTGGTCATGATACATCCTTAAATATATTTATTGTTGCTCCACTTGCAGATTGTGTTGAAGTCGGTTGGAAAAGTCCACAGCGTAACTATACGAAATGTCCAGATGGAGGAAGGAGGTGAAGTCAAACTCGTCACCAAAGATTTCCAAGCTGATGCCCGTCTCACTGTCAAAGGTTAGTCAAAAACCTCTGCTGCTTGTGCGCTGACAAAGTCTTCAAGTTCAGGCCACAAACCAAACTCCTCTCCTTTTTTGTGTGCAGAGCCACCGGTGGAGTTCTCAAAGCCTCTGCAGGACCAAACAGTGGAGGAGGAATCCACTGCCACGCTGGAATGTGAAGTTTCCAGAGAGAATGCAGAAGTCCGATGGTTCAAGGATGAGCAGGAGATCCACAAGACCAAAAAGTATGAAATTTTAACCGATGGCCGCAGGAGAGTGCTGCTTATTCACGAGTGTACACTGGATGACTCAAGAACTTACACATGTGATGCCAAAGACTTCAAAACCTCCTGTTTCCTTAATGTTGAACGTGAGTACAACAGTGAGGGGCAATCGTTTGAGCGTATGAGAGGCGCCTCTTATCCTGACTTTGACTCAACAGATTTTGACAAGCTACAAATATACAAAAAATAAGCAAAATTAGAGAGTTTCTACTCAAGATCATCATTTCTTGTCGATGCAAACCACAAGAAATACCACTTTTCACTTTTGTTTAAAAGAGTAATTGGTCTTGAAACATTGGAGGAATAAGAAAAAAGCACCCATGAAAACACAACTTAAGGCCACAAACTCATCAGAAAGACATTTACTTTAACTAAATGACTGGACTAGGAGTCAGTCTTAGGGTTAAGGAAAGCTCTCCAAAAAACAAATAGAAGCCTCTGCAATGCACCAGCAAAGATAAAAGACAGGAAGCATATTGTTCAAATACTGAGCTTAATAAAGGACTTACAGAAGCCGGTTTACAAAACATCAGTCTAACAGAGATAAAGTGGATCTGATTGCCCAACATTCCAGACACAATTGTAGGCAGTTGTTGTCCACCACTCCAATTAGAACTCATTCTAAACAATGAGTGGAGTGACCCCACGCATGAATCACTAAGCAAGTCCAGGCATGGTGCTCCATGCTGTGGAGCTAAAGTTTTATCAAAATTGTTGTTTCACGACCATTTACATAAACGGGTCTTCAAGGAAAAAAAAGAGACTAAAGACAACCTATAAAGAAATCCACTCAATTTTCTAAATAAAACGTTCTCTTTTAGTGCACAGCAGTCATTGTGCACAAATGACTTGGATGACTTTTGAACTTCGTGAAAATGCTCCAATAGCGAGCTTGTCTAAGCCTTTGCTCATAAGAAGTCCAATACTCCATGATATGAACACCCATCAAAGCAGTATGGAGCTTCTTTAACATCGAAAATGTCACTGGTGATGCTGAAAATCTTTGACCGTTTACACGAACAGTTTGAATCAGCTGGTTCTGACGCAGAGAAAAGCAGCTTTTCATATTGGCTTCGCAGAGATGCAACACATGAATAACATCAAGGGTTGCATATCTGTGCAATACGTTGATGCACTGCTATGCAGTGATATATGTCAGTGAAAGGCTGCTTTTCTACACTTCAGAATCCGCTGGAATTGCGTTAATTGTGTAAACGGTCAGTGAGTTTCAGTGCTCATAACAAAGTCAATACTGAAGCTAAAGCTCCGGTGTAAAAGGATTAATAAATTACATCAAAGAAAACATTACAATGTCACTAAAGTACTTAACATACTGATACAGGCTTTCAAAAATTCACACTGAATAAATGAATCTTTTCTTTTGGAAAATTAAATGAAATTACAAATGAACTGAGCATAGCAGGTACAGAGGTGCTAAAACTTTTTTGTTGTTGTAGAGAAGAACTTGAACGTCTACTTTTATGTCAACAGCTCCACATGTTGAGTTCTCAAAGCCGCTTCATGATGTTGAGGTTAAAGAAAAAGAGTCTGCCAGGTTTGAGTGTGAAGTCTCCAGAGAGGACGCCAAAGTGAGTTCACGCTCTCCATTTCTCTGTTCGCATAAATTGTGAACAAGCAAATTCTCACTGTCAGGCCTTTTCTTTTGTTTTCGGATCTGCAGGTCCGCTGGTTTAAGGATGGAAGTGAAATTAGGAAAGGAAAGAAGTATGAAATTATTGCCCAAGGTCGCCAACACATCCTAATTGTTCACAAGGCTGTGTTTGATGATGAGGCTGAGTATGAATGTGCTGCAAAGACCTCCAAATCCTCTGGCATGCTCACTGTTGTTGGTAAGTCATAAATGACTTTTGTCAAAATCTGAAGTTTGGCCTTAAAGATAGTGAGTGATAGTGATAAGGTGTTTGCTTCTTAACGCCCAGCTTTAGATTTTACCGTCTGTTTGATCCAGATTGTCTGACTTTAACAGAACTGTAAATTCAAGTAAAATGAATATTTTTTGTTAAAAATATACATATCTGTATATATTTTTTTAACCATTGGAAAATAAAACCAAATAATATAAATATGTTTTAAAAAAGTGGAAATGACTAACCAACTGGGCTGGATTTTAATTTCTGAAGAGCTTAAATATTTCAGCTTGGTATAAGTACTTTTTCTTGGCATAAATGCGCAAAGACCTGAAAAGCACTATCACAGTTCAAAGGTCGGCGCTGAAGCACTTTCCAGAGTAGTTTAGAGGGCAAATCAGATACTTGGACCTGTTGCTGACCTGCTTTGTTTCCTCATGCCACTGCAGAGGAGGAGGCCAGATTTACCAAGAACCTGCCCAACGTGGAAGGAACAGAGACAGACAGTGTGAGGCTCATCTGTGAAGTCTCCAAGCCCACCGCAGATGTTACCTGGTACAAAGGGGAGCAGGAGCTGCCTGAAGGAGGCCGGTATGACCAGATTGTCGATGGCAAGAAAAGGATCCTTGTCATAAAAAATCTTCAAACAACTGATGCTGGAGAGTACAGCTGCAGGCTGAGTCCTACCATCAAAACCTCTGGAAACCTCAAAATCAACGGTAAGAAAGAAATGAAGAAGTTCCTCCATTTTCTTAATGATTTTGGGTCATCCGCTTCTTTACCGGTCTGGGTCTGTATCTGCTTAGAACTGTGTTTTGACATATAATGCTTTGAGGAAGGAGTTTCTGTTATTTTAATCAGAATATGTATTTTACCGCAGAACTGGCTGCTGAGTTTATCTCGAGGCCTCAGAACCAGGAGGTGGTGGAGGGCCAGAAGGCAGAGTTCACCTGCTCTGTCTCCAAGGAGACCTATAATGTCAAATGGATGAAAGACAACAAGGAATTGGAAGAGGGGGAGAAGTACCAGATGATAAGTGATGGTAAACGGCGTTCTCTGGTCATCAAGAACTGCGAGCCCAAAGACGAAGGCGGATATGTGGTGGTGATTGGAGCGACCAGGGCCAGTGCTGACCTGACGGTGCAAGGTGTGATAGCAATTTTTTTATTTTAAATAATGAAATCATCATTAAATCTTTACTGTGGACTCATAGATGCCCAATTTTCTGTTTTGTACAGAGAAACTGAAGGTCATCACTCCTCTAAAAGACACAGAAGGCAACGAGGGACAAGAAATTGTCCTGAATTGCGAGGTGAACTTGGAGGGAGTAAAAGCCAAGTGGTTGAAAAATGAGGAGACGCTGTTTGAGAGCAGCAAATACTCCATGGTCCAGAGGGACAACGTCTTCTCTCTTAGAATCAAAGATGCCCAGAAGGGAGATGAAGCTAACTACTCCATCAACCTGACAAACCAGAGAGGAGAACAAGCCAAGAGCTCTTGCAGCCTGACAGTCAAAGGTGGGTGATCACAGCTTTTTGTCTTGTTTGCATATGAAGGAACAATATGGCAGCGATAATTGCTCAGGATGAATTTGTGCTACATTACAAACTTTGTGTTATTCAGAGGAAAGTCTGAAGATCCTAGTCCCTCTGGAAGACGTCGACACTCAAGAAAAGAAGACCATCAGCTTCTCCTGCAAAGTTAACAGGGCCAATGCCACACTGAAATGGATGAAAGCTGGCCAGGAAATCACATTCAACAAACGGGTTGTGTACCGTGTCGACAAAGACAAGCACACCCTGACCATCAAAGACTGCTCCCTGGCAGACGAAGGTGAATACACTGCTGTGGCCGGAGACAGCAAGTCCACAGCAGAGCTGATCATCAGTGAAGCTCCGACCGACTTCAGCGCACAACTCAAAGACCAGACCATCGTTGAGTTTGAAGATGCAGAATTCACCTGCATACTGACCAAAGAAAAGGCTGAAGTCAAGTGGTACCGAAATGGACGGGAAATCAGAGAAGGACCCAGGTACTTGCAGCAGTTCCCTTAACTGTGGTGTCACATATTATTTCATATAAGATAAAATACATAAAAAACTGGGGGATTGCCTTGAAGCACACATCTTTATTGACCTACAGATTCCCAAACAATGTTGTATAAAGTCATTAGACTAGAGCTGCATAATTTTCACCCTTGTTTCCACAGGTACAAGTTTTTAAAAGAAGGAAGTACATGCACTCTGATTATCAAAGAGTGCAGACCTGATGACGAGTGTGAGTATGCCTGTGGTGTGGATGAGAAGAGATCCAGAGCCAGGCTCTTTGTTGAAGGTAAGGTCCTCAGCCTGCTTTTCCTCTGTCTCGTTCCACGTCAAGTTCTCATACGGATGTCTCACAACTCTCCTTGTACATCCTACAGAAACTCCGGTAGAGATTGTCCGACCACCACAGAATGTGTTTGAGCCTCCAGGTTCTGATGTCGTGTTTGAGGTGGAGCTCAATAAAGACAGAGTGGAGGTGAAGTGGTTGAGGAATAACATGACGATTGTCCAAGGAGACAAATACCAGATGATGAGCGAAGGGAAACTTCACAGGCTTCAGGTCTGTGAAATTAGGCCTAGAGATCAGGGAGAGTACAGAGTCATCGTCAAAGACAAAGATGCCAAAGCGAAACTGGAGCTGGCAGGTTAGCATCCAATTAGGAGAAATGTTTCTTTAGCAAGAACACTGGACCAGAATGATCAACATCTTGACAAACAGTAATGTGTTTGACAGTCTCTTATTTCCTCACCTTCCTCCAGCTGCGCCTCAGATAAAGACCACTGACCAAAACTACGTAACCGATGCTGGAAAGCCCATTGTCATGGCCATCCCCTACACCGCCTACCCGAAGGCCGAGGCCGAATGGCTGTACAACAACCAGAGTCTGTCCACAGACAACATACACACCTCCGCCGACTGCACTGAATATCGTCTGAAGGACCCCAAGAAATCTGATGAGGGACGATACAAAGTCTTCATCAAAAACAAACACGGAGGGGGAGAAGCATTCATAAACCTGGACGTCATTGGTAAGTCAACTGCTGTTCTGCAACAAACCTCCCCTAAGTGATGAGTGGTTAAAAATCATGTAAGAGCAGTAGAATTAACAAACACATTACTAACTTTGTTTGTTATCCCTACTAAATCACTGAAAGACCCACTCCAATAAAAAATGTGTTTTTGGTGTTTTTTTAAAACATTTTTGGTAGCATTTTTTATATGATGGTGAACAAATATAAAATAAGTGAAGATTGCAACTACGTTTCTGAGTATTTCTTTATTCAAATCGTCATGGATCAGGAACAGACAAAAACACGCAATTTGAAAAGTTCAAGTTTGTGATTCTTCAACTGCCATGGGTGTAGCATAGTCTCTCCCCTCCGCTCCAATTCTAAACCCTCCACTCGCAGACATATAGATCCATTAACGTCTTCACTTTCCTCGTCTGAGCTCTCATCTGGCTCAAAACTGTATGGCTGAGTAGTTCTAATATTGCTTGCCGTTTTTTTTTTTTTTTTTTATTGCTACGCTAATGTTAGCTTGGGGTTGTGAGGAGCTTTAAGCTAACAGGAGAGAGTCCAAACATATGCATGCTGGGATATCAACGTAGGGCTACTTCCGTGCCAACGGTCCACAACCCAGAGGCGAATTTTAATGGACTCTGCAAAAAATATGCGTAAAAATCGACACAGGCTTTTTATTTTTTTCTAAAAACTACATTACTGCATTTCTAGTTACTGCTTAAAACGCTGTCCTCAGATCAGACATCAAACTAAATCATGAGAAGATGAGATGTTGTAAGTAAATAGAACAATTATGATGGAAATTTGTCACATTTCTACGTTGTGCTTCCTTTTAGATTTTCTAACAGGGACATTGAACTGTTCAATAGTTGATTAAACATGAAACTGAAAGCTTAATCTGGCTTTGCAAAAGTTCTTCAGGTTCAAGAACTGCCACATGTAAAGCATAAGCAAACAAGTACTGTTTACTTAGAAAAATGAAGTTAGAAAACCATTCTCTGACTCATTGTCAGTGGCTGCCTGGACATCTTAGATTTTTGTATTAATCAGTTAATTTGTTTTGTTCTAGACGTTCCTGGGCCAGTGAAGAATCTGCAGGTTGTGGACACTGCAGATGGCGAGGTCAGCCTGGCATGGGAAGAGCCTGAGAGCGATGGCGGCAGCAAGGTGATCGCCTATGTGGTGGAGAGACGTGACGTAAAGCGAAAAACATGGACTCTTGCCACAGACCACGCCGAGAGTCCTGAATACACTGTGACTGGGCTGCAGAAGGACTCCTTTTACCTTTTTAGAATCAGCGCCCGAAACCGTGTGGGCAGCGGTCCCATTGTTGAGACAGACAAAGCAGTGCAAGCCAAGAACAAATTTGGTAAGATGTCTCTCATAACTGCCTTTTGGGTCATTAACATTTTCATCCTTTCTAATGAAATAGATCCAAATAAAATTCCCTAATGCGATAGAAAGTAGTTGTTAGAATTATGTTTAATAACCTCTTAGGGGACTTTTTGCAGACATTGTTGTTTATCAAAAGGATCAGCAAGTCGTCCTCAAAAGTGGTTTTAATGTAAAGTGATGCATCAGTAGGGTCCACCATATTTTAATGTGACGTCTTCTGTTTGAACATTCCAGTTGAGGAATTTCACTTCTGCTTTTTTCAGATGTTCCTGATATTCCTCTAAATGTCATCGTGGGAAACGTCACAAAGTTTGGCTGCACCGTCTCCTGGGAGCCTCCGCTGTCTGATGGAGGCTCTCCCATCACCTCCTACATCATTGAGCTGCGTGACCGGACGTCAGTGAAGTGGTCTCCTGTCCAGCTGACTAAAGCTGATGAGCTCAGCGCCATTATCAACGATGTCATTGAGAACAAAGAGTACATTTTCAGAGTCAAAGCTGAGAACAAAGCTGGTGTTGGCAGGCCCAGTGCTGCCTCCCAGCCTGTCAAAATCATGGATCCTATTGGTAAGTGACAAGAGTGAGGTACTCCCTTGTCTTGTACATATTGACTATACTTTAGAGCTGGACAGTAAATGTGATGTCACCCATAGAAAAGGATTTTCTTGACATTCAATCAAGTCTGGTAAAAAAAAAACAAACATTATGAACATTTAATTGTTAATCAATCTTCATGCATCTGTCCTCTTAGGATCTAAATGAGTTCTGGTGTGCTTCTCTTTGCGTAATGTGTTTGTGACTTTACCTGCTGCTCATTGCAGAGCCTCCCAGCCCCCCCCAGAACCTATCCTGGAATGACCAGAACAAGAGCTCGGTACAGCTCAGTTGGGAGACTCCTCTGAAGAACGGAGGCAGCATGATCACAGGATACATCATCGAACGTTGTGAGGACGGCACTGACAAGTGGCTCCGGTGCAACGCCCGCCTCTGTCCAGACCTTTTCTATAAGGTATTGCATATTTACAGCCTCCTGTATTTCTTTGAACATTTGGGAAAACACTTTTTCTCTCTTTTTTTCCTGCAGGTGTCCGGTCTGAAATATGGAACCAAGTACAACTACAGAGTCTTTGCTGAAAATGCTGCTGGTGTTTCTGATCCATCAAACATTATCGGACCTCTGCTGGCCGATGATCCACACGGTGCGATACATGAAGTTTATTCAGCATGATGTGCAAATGATTACCGGGCAAGCCTGTGTAGCTTTAACCACAGAGCCCATCATTTCAAAATGTATCAATAAAGTTATTTCTTACTGGTGCTGCACGATAAAGACTAGAAACATAAAAACAGATCATATATGAGATCGGTTTGCAAAAATCTGTTATGTCTTTCTAAACTCTTTCAGTTGGGCCAACCTTGGATCTAAGTGCTTTCAAAGATGGCATTGAGGTCATAGTCCCTCAGCCTCTGACCATCAGAGTTCCCATTAGTGGATACCCAACTCCTGTGGCCAAGTGGACCTTTGCAGAGAAGGAGCTAACTGCTGAGAACGAGCGTGTTTCCCTGATGACCAAGTCCACATTCACAGAACTTGTCGTCACCCCAAGTGTTCGACCAGACAAAGGCATCTACACACTGCAGCTGGAAAATGACGTCACAACTGTCTCAGGAGAGATTGAAGTCAACGTCATTGGTACATCAGAAGAAAACAATTTTCCATAGACTTTTAATGAAAACTTGGGTTAATTCATATTTGTTTCTGTTTACAGCGGCACCAAGTGCACCAAAGGACTTCAAGGTGCTTGAGGTAACCCGGCAGCATGTCCACCTTAGCTGGGAAGCTCCAGAGCATGATGGTGGAAGTCCTCTCACCGGGTATCAGGTGGAAAAACGAGATGTGTCCCGCAAGACCTGGGTCAAGGTGCGTTACCTCAACACTCATTTTTATTTGCTTTACTTTGAGAAAATCAACCAAATCCTTAAAAAAACTTAAAAGAATACTGCCAATACCTTTTTAGAATTTTTTCTGTACTGATCTTTCCTTGATGTACCGCTCTCTTTCCAGCTCTGGTTTATAATGTTAATATCAGTGACTGGCATGTCTAGCTTTTTAGCTGCGGGTTTAGAGCTCTGCTTCCTTTCTTATTAATTTTTTTGCTGTTTATTTTGTTTTAAGTTATAAAACTCCACAGCTATGTTCACATCCCCATTAGCAACACATGTTCAAGCAGCTGCTGTTAATGAAAAGTCTACTTAAACGTGGGTAAATGCGCATTTCAGGGTTTCACATTCATGCTTTGCAATGCAAGTTTCTACGACCGTTTTCAGGCTAGGCGAACAAAACGCACAACATTTAACACGTTGAAAGTTAAACCAGGTTGATTTTTGACCAGTCAGGGACTTTGCATTAGTAGTGATGTTTAGATGGTCTTTTTTTATTTTACTGACGGCCAACTGTTTGAATCCGCTTTATGTTTTGCATCTGCTTTATGCCCAAAATGATTAGCAGCCGGAGAGAGTTCTTAACTCAGTAAATGATGAGAAACAAACCAGTAGCTCAGTTTTTGACTGAAGTGCAGCCCAATAGTGATGACTTGAAATGGTTTCTCAGGTGATTACAGGGATTCAAGATCTTGAGTTCACGGTCACAGATGTGGTTGAAGGGAAAGAGTATCTGTTCAGAGTTACTGCCTGTAACAAGTGTGGACCAGGAGAGCCAGCTTACATCGATGAACCTGTCAATGTCTCCTCACCAGCTAGTAAGTTACCCGAACAATTGCAATTATTCCAGTGTTTTTGGTTTTTTCTGCCTTAGTTGCAAAATAATTGCTTTTTCTAAACTCTGGCTCCTTGAAAACAGTTGAGAGTATCATGCATCTCCACCAGATGGCGATGAGATTTTACTTGTTTTCTTCATTGAATCATATTTGGAAAAAAAATAATCGTTTAATTTCCTTCCAGCCGTCTCAGACCCTCCAGAAAACCTGAAATGGAGAGACAAGTCAGCCAGCGGCATCTTCCTGACCTGGGAGCCACCCAAGTATGATGGTGGCAGTAGCATTCGTGGATACAATGTTGAACGCTGCCAGAGGGGAACTGACAAGTGGGAGCCCTGTGGAGACATGGTTCCTGAACTTAAGTGCCAAGTTACAGGTCTGATTGAGGGCCAGTGGTACGCATACAGAGTTCGAGCTCTGAACCGACTTGGGGCCAGCCAGCCATGCAAGGCCACAGACGAGATCCAGGCTGTTGATCCCAAAGGTGTCTGTGATGTTTTCTTCTTTTTCACTTACATGTAATTCAAATATTGAGATGTTTTCTTTTAGTGAAGGAGCTGTCGACTCTTCATCAAAAGTTTTTTTTCTCTGAACAGCAAAAATCTACTTTTGTCTCTAATTTACCAACATCAACCTGATGTTCATATCTCCTCTTCAGAGGCTCCAGAGATTCAGCTGGACGCTAAACTGCTGGCTGGTCTCACTGCCAATGCAGGCAGTAAGATTGAACTGCCTGCTGAGGTCAAAGGTAAGCCAGAGCCCCGGGTGAAATGGACCAAGGCTGACCTAGTCCTCAAACCAGATGACAGGGTGTCAATCGACACCAAACCAGGACACTCCACCGTAACCATTGCCAAGACCAAGAGAGATGACACCTCCACCTACATCATAGAAGCTACCAACAGCAGCGGTCGTGCTACTGCCACTGTGGACGTCAACATCCTCGGTAAGACCAGTGAATGACTTTAGAAAACAACACGCTCTCTTTCTCAAATAGAGTTTAATTTATAACACATTTCTTCTCCAAATAGACAAACCTGGTCCTCCTGCCGCTTTCGACATTTCTGAAATTACCAATGAAACGTGCTTCCTGGCCTGGAATCCTCCACGTGATGACGGAGGCTCAAAAGTCACCAACTACATCGTCGAGCGGCGAGCTGCTGACAGCGAGATCTGGCATCGCCTGTCCTCCACTGTCAAACAGACAACCTACAAAGCTGTAGGCCTGGTTAAGTTCAAAGAATACATCTTCAGAGTGTTTGCTGAGAACCAATTTGGTGTTGGTCCAGCAGCGGAACACCCGTCTATCATCGCCAGATACCCGTTCGGTGAGTTCTAGACAAAAACTTTTTTTTTTCTGTTCTTCTTTTTTCTCTTCCTTTTTAGTTTGACTTGCTTTGAAGAACAAATCAACATAAAAGCTGAATGATCAAATGCTAAGGTTTTCTGCAGACTCTCATTAATTGCTCGGTGTTTGTCTTTAGACACTCCCGGAGCTCCCTACAAATTGGAAGGTTCAGATATTGCCAAAGACTCCCTGACACTGACATGGTATGAACCAGATGAGGACGGTGGAAGTCCCATTACAGGCTACTGGGTGGAGCGGTATGAGGCTGACCACGACAAGTGGATCCGATGCAACAAACTGCCCATCAAAGACACCAACTACAGGTTAGACTTGTTGTCCAAATGACAGCCAAGACCAACTGTCATCAGTAGAATTTGTTTGATTGATTTAATGTGTTACTATCTGAAGGGTCAAAGGCCTCCCCACCAGAAAAAAATACAAGTTCAGAGTTCTTGCAGAGAATTTGGCAGGAACTGGAAAACCCAGCAAGGAGACAGACCCGATACTGATCAAAGATCCAATAGGTATCTTACAAAAAACTATTTCTATCTCAGTTTTACAATGAAAATATTTGTAAAATGTTACTAATCGTATGCTTGTGCCGGTTTTAGATCCTCCATGGGCTCCAGGTAAGCCCACAGTCAAAGATGTGGCTAAGACCTCATGCTTCCTGATGTGGACTAAACCAGAGCATGACGGAGGAGCAAAGATTGACAGCTATGTCATTGAGATGCTGAAGAGTGGAACCACCGACTGGATCCGGGTGGCAGAGAACATTAGTGGCTTGGAGTATTTCCTGAAGGGCCTGATGGAAAAGCAGGAGTACTCATTCAGGGTGCGCGCTGTTAATGTTGCTGGAGAAAGTGAACCCAGCGAGCCCAGCGAGCCCGTGCTCTGCAAAGAGAGACTCAGTAAGAGAAAACCCACACGCACTCGGAGCATGCACAGATGATATGATGGGAACATTTGTTTGATTTGGTCTGCTCCTAATGCTCCTGAAATGCCTTCACAAAAGACCAAGGATTCCTCATCAGCTAATTTTAGAGACCTTTAAAAGGCCTCCTTTAAACCTTTAAAAGTTTTACTCCTTGGAGTAATTTTTCTGCACCATGCATTCTACTTGTTCTGCTGTAGATTTATTTAAAAAAAAAACTTCTTGCTCAGTTACTCTACGTGGGATCCGTCTAGTTACTGTTTTGTTTGAAACATTTGAACTATTTATTCTGAGGATACAAAATAAAGTCAGCACAATTTCTAGATTGGGAAACAATTGTAACATAAATAAAAATATTTTCTGGTGTAAAGAAGTTCACCTTTTAGTGTAGAGCCACAATAAACGCATCAGTGAGCCAGCAGAAAGCCTCCTGTTGGGACGTAAAAGGATGTGAAATCTCAGGGAGAGACGACAGTCTTTGTTGTAATAATTGGAAAGCAGCAGGAATGTGGAGCGAAGGATTAATTTTAAGCTTTTATTATTAACATGAAAATATTTTGTTATACCTTCAATCAAGGAAAAGCAACTGTAAAATGTTGTAAATTAAGATCACGCTTGAATATTACATCCATAAACACACCGTTACCCTGTCAATAAATTACAACATGATCACTTCGACCTGAAATGAGCAAATTTTCTCCAAAAACCTTCCAGATCCTCCATCAGCTCCTCGATGGTTGGAGGTCGTCAGCATCAGCAGAAACAGCGCTGAGCTGAAGTGGACAGCACCAGAGCGTGACGGAGGATCACGCATCACCAACTACGTGGTGGAGAAGCGCGACGTGAGGCGCAAAGGCTGGCAGGCCGTGGACACCACGGTCAAAGAGCTGAAGTATACGGTGTCTCCCCTCAATGAAGGCTCGCTGTACGTCTTCCGAGTTGCTGCAGAGAATGCAGTGGGCGTCGGCCCGTTCTGTGAGCTGGAGGACTCTGTTTTGGCTAAAGACACCTTCAGTAAGTTTGAAAGACAGTGTCAGGCAATGAAAGTGGCAACAAAATATTGATGACTGCACATTTTTTGCTGGTTTGTTTTGCAGCTACTCCTGGCCCACCGTACGCTCTGACAGTCAATGCTGTGACTAAGAAATATGTGGACCTACAATGGGAGGAGCCTAAGAATGATGGTGGCAGACCCATTCTCAGGTGCACATTTGTCTTTACACTGGCAGTGTGTTCATTAAAAAACGTTTTTTTTTTGTTTGTTTTACTAAATAAATTCTTTAGTTTTTATTTTGAAATATTTTACTAATAATTATGTCTTTACAAGAACTCAGGGTTTGCGGGTTAGAAGTATTTTTATAATTGATTGAATTTAATTTTTAAACAGTGCTTAGTAATAATATATTTTTATTAGTGACTTATTGGGCAAATCAAGTTTACATTGCCTAATACAAGATGTACAAATCCTTAAGTCTAATATTTGAGGCCAAAGCAATTAAAAAAGTGCAAAACACACACAGACTTCTTTTAGATGGATTTTTTTCAGGTTCAAAGTTACCAAAACATTTTCTGCGCCACAAAGTATGGATGTCGCAACCCAGCAGATGACATACAGGAACCTTTCAACATTAATATACATGACACATTTCTTTTAAGAAGTAGTCCCTGAATTCTTGAAACAGCTCACTTAAAGCTGGCGTGTTTGTTTGAAATCTCACACGTTCTGCTCTCTTACAGGTATTCCATTGAGAAGAAGGAAAAACTGGGAACCCGCTGGGTAAAATGTGGCAAAACCTCAGGACCAGACTGCAAGTACAGAGTAACGGACGTCATTGAGGGAACAGAAGTCCAGTTCCAGGTCCGTGCCGAGAACGAGGCTGGAGTTGGACACCCGAGCGAACCCACTGAAATCCTCACCATTGAGGATCCCACAGGTTGGTGTAAACGGGATACATAGTCTATGTTGAGACAACTGACAAAGGTAAATCAGCTGAATACACTTCATATGTCTGTCTCACCAGGCGTACCTTCACCACCTATTGAACTTCATGTGACCGCAGCCAGCAGAAACTTCCTGTCCATTGCCTGGAAGCCTCCACAGCAGGATGGAGGCTCCCCAATTCGTGGCTACCACATCGAAATGTGTGAGGCTGGAACGCAGAAATGGATGAGGGTCAATTCTCGCCCAGTAAAGGAGCTTAAGTACCAAGCGGAGGAGGGCGTGGTTCCTGAAAAGGAGTACATTTTCAGAGTGAGGGCCATCAATGCTGTTGGAGAGAGCGAGCCCTCGGACATCTCTGAAAACGTCTTTGCCAAAGACTCAGACTGTAAGAGCAGAAAGAGCATGTGTCTCTGCCCCAAAAAGAGCTGAGAATCCTGCACAAATCCACAGAAAATCACAAGTTTTCATCTGAGATGCTTTCTTTCTGTTGTTCCAGGTAACCCAACATTGGAGTTTCAGACCTTGGACCTTGTTGTTGTGGAGACAGAGAAGCTTCATATCCCAGTTCCCTTCAAAGCTGTCCCAGCCCCCAAAGTCACCTGGCACAAAGATGGCAAAGAGTTGAAAGCTGATGAACGCATTGGCTTCAGGTCAGTGACAGTTCCAACAGGAAGGCAGTTAAGCCAGCTGTAGAGGTAATGATATGGACAAAGGTCGTTTTGGACAGCCCTTTATGAAAATATAAAGTATCACACTATTCTTTGGTACACAAAATATAAAAAATTATAATAAGTCTCAGAAATGTGGGTGTTGATTTTTTCCAGTCCATTGCAATAGCATAATTCCATGTAATACAAATATTAATTTCATATCTGTTTAGGGCGAATGGTGCTGAAACTAACAGCAATTGCTATATGTTTTTTAATGAACAGGAAGGAGTACACGTCCCTACACCTAGAGATTGAGAGCAGTGTTCACCCTGATGCTGGAGTATACAAGGTCACTTTGGAGAATAAACTTGGAAGTGCTAGTGCCACTATCAATGTCAAAGTCATTGGTATGAGCTTGATACAAACACTATTTTGAAACATTTGCCAGTGTTATGTTGCTAAAGATGTTTTTTTCTCTGTACTCAGGTCTTCCTGGACCTTGTAAGGACATTGTGGCCTCTGAGATCACTAAAAGTTCTTGTAAAATGTCCTGGGATCCTCCTGATTATGATGGTGGCAGTCCAATTCTTCACTATGTCCTGCAGGTCTGATATGACAGAAGTTTTTCCTCCACTTGCAGATATGCTGCAGGTTCTGTAGTTTCTTTGAAAAATGGAAAATGTTGCCAAATATGACATACTTATCTATTTAATAGTGTTCCTTCCATAAGCAGCCTAGCTTTCTTTGGGGGGACAGTGAAAGATTAGGTCTTACAGAAGAATGTATACAGTATACATGTTACATGTATACTGTCTTTGCTGTTGAAATGTTTTGTTTTTAAAGCCTAACTTAGAATTTTTACTAAGAGAAAACCTTTCAATAGAGAGGCTTTAATTTTATGGTAAATGCTGAAAATATCCTGTGGTGTTTCAATGTTGATTCATTTTTAAAAATCAGAATACTTGTAATACAGTGGGGTCCAAACTTTTTGAAGAGGGCCAAAGTTGGTGAGGCGAAAATGTGTGAGAACCACTCAATGGGCCTGCATTCTTTGAGCCCTTAAATAGAGAAAAAGTCTGGAAAAAAAACTTTTGTCAACATTTAAATCTGAGTTTAAATAACATTTTTCAATGTAAAATGGTGAATGTTAAATGCTCACTTGAAACTTCTAAATTTAAATCCAGTGAACAAGAAAATAACTCAAATAGTTATCTTATTCAGAACCACAAACCACTGTGGTTTAATCACAGAAACAAATAAATATGTTTCCCTCATGGGCTCTCAAGTACCCACAGGTTGTTGCCACAAGTTTACAAACGCTTGTAACATAATTAATTCAATCACAATCAAGCTCTTAGAGAATGCTGGGTGCCGGATTCTATTCATTTTATGACGGGGGCCTACGGCCCTGTAGAAATTTGAACGCAGGCCACACTTGGTTGTTGGGCTGAACTTTGGACATGCCTACTGTAGGAGGAAATGGTATTTGTTACCATTATAGCTGAAATAAAACATTTTAATGTGTCAGTGACAGATGAAACTTTGCACTTGCTCTTTTGCCTCATCATCTATTAGTTGCTAGATGGATCTCATAATGTTGTCTGTGAAAATCTGTTGTTTAAAAATGTAAAACATAATCACGTGGGTGAAGAGTCAATTCAATGTATTCTGGAAGGCATCAGAGTACAAATTTGGTTAGTTTAGTTCCTGGTATTTGGTATTTTTGGCCCGATAGTTTGGATCTCAAAAAAAAAATGTTTATCTTTTGGTTGTCCTTGTTACTGTGCAGCGACGTGAAGCTGGCAGAAGGACGTATGTCAACATGATGTCCGGAGAGAACAAGGTCAGCTGGACAGTCAAAGATCTTATCCCTAACGGAGAGTACTACTTCAGAGTCCAGGCGGTCAACAAAATTGGAGGCGGGGAGTTCATTGAGCTCCGCAACCCAGTTATTGCTGAGGACCAGAAGCGTAAGATTAATACATTTTCTTCATGCTAGAATAAATGGAAGCTAGGTTTGTTGTTAAATCTCTATTTTTTATGTTGTTCTTAACTTGTAAACATATTAAGATAGGCAATTCACTTTTAAAGTCCCGCTCCGATCCACTTTAAATCTATTTTAAACGCGTTCCCAGTGGCCTTTTAATTATTATTATCCCATTTTTAGGCAAAATGTAAAAAAAAAAATCTTGTCATGTTCTAGGACATAGTTTCTGCAGAGCAGCAGTAGTTCATCAGAAGTCCACCTCTGAGTTGTGGGCAAAACAGTAAGCAAAACAGTTTTGATCCAGATACCAGCTTAGATGAAGACGTTAATAGATCAATTTGTCTAAAGTGGATAAATAGGAATAGAGCTTATGGCCTGCCAATTGTAGCTTTTTAAAACGTCTTTTTTTCGTCTGCTCTTGGTTTACCGTAATTTGAACAAAGAAATACACAGAAATGCAGTTTTAATCTTAATTTTCTTTATATATGACCTCCATCTTGAGACCAATGCTTCAAGAACATGTTAGAAACGCCAAAAACAATTGTCATTGCAGTCAATCTTTAAGATATTCATGCAATTAATTAAAAACTTGCAGGTTTTTGGTGGTTTTTCCATAATAGTGCTAAAGGTTTTATTGTTCTAATAGGGTGCAAACTTAAATTTTTATTATGAGCCCAATGCTTTTGCTACAAGTACGTTTAATTTTAAATTTATTAAATCTATGGAAGATTTCTATTTGTTATTAACTTTTCCAAGCTGTTGTGAAAGTGTAAATTAAATTGGACAAAAAAGTTATCATTGGATATTACCAGTAGAAAAATAAAGGGGAAAAGTTGTTTTTTTTCTATAAGATTAGTCTAAGCTATACATCATTTATTAATATATTTTGATGTGTTTTTAAAATATAAAAATATACATATTTTATCACTGCTAATGAATGTCTCTCTGTCCAAATCTGTATGTGTTCTACAGCAGTGTGTAAAAAAACAGTCAGTCAGAGACATTTATATTGTTGTGAGACAAAAGAAAACGGATAATAAATCACCTTAAAAATGTGGTAAATAGCCTTTAAAATAGGTTTAAGAAATACATGTTTAAGAATGTGTCCAAGTGAAAGTTGTCCTTTGGTCCAGATGCTCCTGATCCTCCTGTGGACTTGGAGACTCATAACCCCACATCCAGCACTATCACTCTGACTTGGAAGCCTCCCATGTATGATGGAGGTGCCAAGATTATGGGCTACATCCTGGAGAAGCAGCAGAAAGGCGAGGACAAATGGGAAAGGTGCAACGACTTTCTGGTTCCCGTGCTTTCCTACACTGTCAGAGGACTGATAGAGGGAAAGAACTACACCTTCAGAGTAAAGGCTGAAAACGCCGCTGGGATGAGTGAGCCATCCCGCAACACGCCATTTGTCAAGGCGATGGACACCATCGGTAAGGATAGCATGGTCTTGAGTGACGCAACGGAAGACGTTTCACTAAGTGTTTGGAAATTTAAATTTAAACTTCTGAAAATTCCTTCTATCTCTTTTTCTTAGATCCTCCGAAGGTTTTCCTAAGTGGCAGCCTGCAGTCTGGTCTCAGCGTGAGACGAGGCTGTGAAATCTGCCTGGATGCTAACATTTCAGGCTCCCCGTACCCTCAGATCACCTGGTACTGGAACAATCAGGAGATCCAGCCTGAGCAGCTCCGCAAGAGGCCAGAGAAACCCCTGAAAAAGAAGGCGGAGGAGAAGAAAGAGGAGGAGAAGAAAGAGGAGGAGAAGAAAGAGGAAGAGAAGAAAGAGGAAGCAGAGAAAAAAGAGGAGAAGAAGGAGGAAGAGGTGAAAGAGGGAGAGGAGAAAAAAGAAGAGGAGAAACCAGAGGAGGCAGCAGCCGCAGAGCCAGAAGTGGAGGAACTTGATTATCCAACCCTAAATGAGCGATTGACTATTGACAACAGCCAAAGAGGTGTGTCCTCAGTCGTCATCATGGACTCGATTCGCCGTGATCATGGAGTCTTCATGGTGAAGGTGGAGAACAACCACGGCATTGCCTCTGCAACCTGTGAGGTCAACGTACTTGGTAAGACTTTTGTTGGGTTTTATTTGCTTCCATGTTTTGTTTTGTTTTTTTTACCAGTTTGTACACATTTAAAAGAGATCAGGCTGACACATCACTAAGTGCACAGGCAAGATGACACTTTATAGAAAGAACTTCCTGGATCCTTGTGAAGAAATTAAAAAAATACATTTCTTTCTTCAGATACCCCAGGTCCTCCTGTGAACCTGAGATTTGAGGAAGTGAGGAAAAACTCTGTTA
Organism: Oryzias celebensis; assembly: GCA_014656515.1. NCBI lineage: Eukaryota > Metazoa > Chordata > Actinopteri > Beloniformes > Adrianichthyidae > Oryzias > Oryzias celebensis. The sequence goes on along the minus strand of BNCR01000017.1, from coordinate 27,178,866 downwards.
TCTGCAAGTGGGATCCTCCCATGGATGACGGTGGCAGCGAGATTCTCAATTACACAGTGGAGAAGAAGGACAACTCAAAGCTGGACTTTGGCTGGAGTTCCGTCACTGCCACACTTAGAGGCTGCCGCTACTTGGTGCCCAAGCTCATAGAAAAGAAGGAGTATATCTTTAGAGTTGTGGCTGAAAACAAGTTTGGCCCTGGTCCTCCATGTGTCTCCAAACCAGTCATTGCCAAGAATCCTTTCGGTATGACCCGATATGCACATTACAGATGACCATTCAAGTAGAATTTAAATATGTATCTGTAGTTTTTCAAGTTAATTTAGTTTATTTTATAAGTGTTGCAAAGTGTAGCTTGAAAACATCACAACCAGTCGCACTTAAGCAACTGGTCTCATCTCATTGTCATCAGAACCTCCCGAGACACCTGATAAGCCAGTTATTGATGACATCACAGCCAACAGCATGCTGGTTACTTGGAATGAACCAGATGGCAATGGAAGCCCTATATTAGGATATTGGGTGGAGCGACGTGAGATCAACAGTTCTCACTGGGCACGTGTCAACAGGTCAGAAATGATTCTAAAGGATCCATTTGTCTTCTTGAATTTTTACAATTTTTACATTAAAGCTGCCCCTTTGTACTGATTTTCAGAGACATGGTTCCAAACACTGAGCTCAATGTTGAAGGTCTGCTGGAGGGACTGACGTACATATTCAGGGTGGCAGCTGAAAACCAAGCTGGCCCCGGAAAGTTTAGCGTTCCCTCTGAACCAAAGACTGCCCAGGCGCCAATCTGTACGTAAACCAACTTCAATTCTTCATTCTGACTAATGCACAAGTCTCTCACACTTGTCTCACTAGTAAAAAATTGATATCACTACAGTTTGGTAAAATGGCTAAAACAAAAAAGCTGATTTTTTTGTGAGTATTTTGTGTTTATTCCTTCAGTGCCTCCAGGACCTCCAATTGCCAGAGTAGTGGAAACCACTGATCACTCAATAGATGTGGAGTGGGATCCACCTGCTGATACTGGTGGAGGAGATATTCTGGGATATCACGTGGATAAGGTGAGAATTTGAGCATTTCGTTTAGCAGGGTTTCCAACTTCTATGACTGCAGGAAGTCAATGTACTAGATACATTCAGCCTCTTAAAAGCTCCTTAAAATATTTCGGTTTCAATCTAAAACATTTTTTTGTTTGTTTTCCTTCAGGCAATGGCTGGAACAAAAGATTGGTCTAGGTCCACAGAGCGCCCGTGGAAGACCCGGGCCTTTACAGTTTATGGTGTGCGTGAGGGAGCCAAGTACATTGTCCGAGTCATTGCCTGCAATGCTGCAGGAGAAGGAACACCTGGATTCACAGAGTCTGTGTTTGTCAGGAATCCTGCAGGTCAGAAGAATGTATTAAACTTTGTAGTCCACTGGGTGGCTTGTCTTATTTTTTCTTAGATTGTTGTCTTCTTCATCATTGATTGCTTGCTACCAACAGAGGTGCCTGTCATTGAACTGGATCTGTCGGTCAAGAATGGGGTTACCATCAGAGCTGGAGAAACATTACTCATACCAGCCACAGTCACTGGCAAACCCTATCCATCTATCTCTTGGACAAAGGATGACAGCAAACCGGACAAAGACCGTGTGGAAATCCTCAGCGAGGGCAACACCAGCATTGTTTCGATCAAGAATGTGCAGAGAAAGGACTGTGGCAAATATCAGATTTCTGTTTGCAACCCCAGTGGCATAAAGTCAGCATGGACCAGGGTGGACGTGATGGGTGAGTAAAAAAATACAAGTTAAGGTATCCTGCTTGATTGTAATTACCAGGGAACAGATTATATCAGGGGTCAGCAATGTTTATGACATGAAGTGCCAATTCGAAAATCCTTTACAACTGTGCCATCACCGACTGTAATACAAACTCATTCATTCATTCACCCTTCAGCCTGTCCCACCGGGGATCACCACAGTGAATCGGCTTTCACTGGTTCCCACAGGCAGAGAGTTTTACCCCAACTGCCTTTCCTGACACAATCCTGTATATTTAAGGCACAGGGAGACCCAGTTAGGAAGCAGCGCGAAGGATCTTGTCAAAGGACCCTCACTGGATTTTAGCTCATTGCCAACTGAGCTATCCAGCTACCTCTAACTAAAATGCCAACTTTAATACAAAAAAGTGCAAAAACACAAACAGCAGGTCAAATAGCTTTTTTGAACATATTTTGGCATTAACTATAAAAAGGTTTTCATACCAATATTGCACAAAGAAAACTGGCCAAAGTTGAAATAGTATTGCAACTTTGTTTGTTTAAAAACCAAAAGTACTGCATTTGTGATATATCATACCTACAGCAACAGGATTGGATATGTCAGAAACAAATTACCATAAATATTTTTAAGAATTTCACAACTATTAATTAAAAAGTTAGTTTGCTAATCATAGTAAATAGAATTCTCCGCAACTGGACAGCATCAGTCTTTGTTTTCACTCCCAGTAAATACAGTGGGGATCAGCTGTAATATTATTTTAAAACTTGTTCACATTTCAAATTGACATTTGATAGAACAGAAAGAAAGTCTGTGTATAATCTGACCTTTATTGGTTATTATTTAACAAACTAAACTAATCAATCAATCAATCTTTATTTATTAAAGTGCTTTCATGTGTTGCAGCTCAAAGCGCTTTATAATTAAAGACAAACAACAAAATACAAAAAAGAGAAACACTAAAACCAACCCCCCTCTTCCCCCCACCTCCTCTCCATTCACACATTCACTCCAAGACCCCCCCTCCCCCCACTCCCCCCCACACACACACCACTACATAGGCAGGAATAAATGACCAGAGTTATAAAAACAAGACTTAAGGCTGCTGTGAGGAAACAATATTTTGGGAATCTCCTATACCAGCAGCAGAACATCACCACAGCGCCCACCTGATCCAGACAGCAACAGGGTCCACTCCACAGCCGCAAGGCTCCAGGAAGAGCGAGCACTGCTCCAAAAAATACTGATCAAACCAGCGAGTCCTGGTACGAAAGATCCCAATATGAAGCATAACTTCATAAATGTCAACCACACCAAAAACATGACCACAGTGAGGTGAGAAGAGCAGAGCAGAGCAGATCTGTCCTTTATTTGTCCCACAGTGGGGAAATTGCAACATTGCAACGCAAGATACAAGAGTTGGACAGGAAAACAAATCCACAAAACCAAACAGACAGATCAAGTGCTTCTTGTTGTCACAGCCCAGTGTGCCACTATCTTTCCCTCCACATGCCAGCTGTGGCACGCGTGTCCTCGGTTGCCGACCCTTGGAATATATCAATATATGAAGATTAAGATTAAGCCATTGTTCTTTCTTCACAGATGTCCCTGGACCCATCACAGACCTGAAGCCTGTTGTTGTTACTCGTAAGATGATTTTCTTGAACTGGGATGACCCTGAAGATGATGGAGGTAGTGACATTACAGGTTTTATTGTTGAGAGGCGAGATGCTAAGATGCATACATGGAGGCAGCCTGTTGAAACTTCTTCATCCAAGTGTGAGTGTGTGGGCATCATGGAAGCACAAGAGTACTTTTTCAGAGTTTTTGCCAAGAACAAGTTTGGTGTGGGTCCACCTGTTGAATTAGGACCTATAAAGGCTGTGGATCCACAAGGTGGGTACTGACTTCAGTCAGGAAATCCAAACTTTAGAATTGGATTTGTGCTCAAACTTGTTTCATGGTTTCACAGGTCCACCATCATACCCTGAAAAGTTTCACTACACAGAGCGCACCAAGAACTCTATCACGTTGGCCTGGAAGCCACCTCGTAATGATGGCGGCAGCCCTGTGATTGGCTACTTTGTTGAGAAAAAGAGGCAGGACCAGCAGGCCTTTGAGCCCTGTAACACTGAGATGTGCCCTAACTTAACACTGACTGTTGAGGGCCTGGAAGAGGCCTGGATGTATGAGTTTAGAATCAAATGTGCCAATCTTATCGGACAGAGTGAGCCTTCCATTCCACTGACTGTGGTCATCCAAGATGATGAAGGTGAGAACAAACAGCTCTATGATCTGCAAATATATTACTGCAGATTAGACATTTTTTTTTTCTATTGTGGTTTGTTTCTGTTCTCAGTGGGTCCTGAGGTTCATCTGCTGAAGCATTTCAAGGCTGACACCATCATAGTGAGAAAGAATGAGCCAGTCGAGATTCCTGCTAACGTGCTGGGACTCCCCATCCCAAAAATTGAGTGGTCCAAGGACGATGTGGTGATTGAAAGCTCAACTGAGACCCTTCTGATCGACACCGAGGTGACTGGAAGGATGAATGCTAAGACAACACTGTCTATTCCTGCTGTGAACCGGAGGGATCGTGGCAGCTACACGGTCTCAGCCTCAAACAATATGGGCTCAGCCAAGCACACTGTCTTTGTCATGGTCCTGGGTGAGTTAACTCACTGCACAAAAACTCAAAACAAGATCCGCCGTTTTTGTTCTGAACATCTGTTTGCTCTTCTGCCAGACCGACCAACTCCACCCAGGAATTTGACTGTGTCTAACATCATGGCGGAGTCTTGCTACCTGAATTGGGACGCGCCCCTTGATGATGGTGGCACTGAGTTGACCAACTACATTGTCGAGAGAAAGGAAGTGATTACAGAGCAGCCAGAGCTAGAAGAGGGAGAGGAAGCTCCTCCTGAGCCACAATGGGTGGAGGTCACTAACAGCATAATCGAGAGGAAATACGGGGTGTGTCCCTTTGACCGTAGCAATGGCACTAAATAAAAAGCATGTGAACTTTTTGACCACAGCGGCAACTTCTCTGCTTGTTGCAGGTTTGGAACTTGGATACGAATAAGACCTACATTTTCCAGGTCAGAGCAGAGAATCGCTTTGGTAAATCTGACCCATGTACAACAGAGGAAGTCAAGATCACAGACCCATTCAGCCTTCCCGGACCACCAGAGAAACCAGCTATCTCAGAATTCTCCAGGACCTCCATGACAGTGACTTGGGAGCCCCCCAGAGAAAGCGGTGGCTCCATGATCATTGGCTACTGGTTGGAGAAGAGGGAAAAAGGCACCGAATACTGGGCTAAAGTTAACAAGACACCTGTAACCAAAAGGGGTGTCAAAGGCTGGGAGTATCAGGTGAGCAGGTTTGATCTAGTAACTCTCTAAGTTCCATTATGTTAAGAGTGGGTCAGTTGCAAAATCAACTTTGTCTTGGAGTTTTATTCTGTCATCCTGCTCACTCTACCATCAAGCCACTGAGCTGGTGGCCAAATGGCAGAGTACTTGCCATAAAGCCCAATGCCTCACTGCTGTACAGTTGGGGGCTTAGACCATCATCTTCTTTACCAAAAAAGTGTCAACTTTTTCCTTTTACATCAACTCAGTTCAGAGATTTTTTTAAAACTGTCTCTGACAATAGATACATCATTTACAAGACTGTAAGATTTGCAATAAAAAACAAGGCTTTTTTTGGAAACACATTCAAAAACATTTTTCTCCTTTCTTTATGAATCAGGTGACACGTTTGTTTGAAGGAACAGAGTATGAGTTCAGAGTTGCAGCCTGCAATTCAGCAGGAACTGGACCTTTTAGCATGCCATCTGACTCTGCTTTTGCTGTTGATCCCATCAGTGAGTAAATCACAATACAGCTTCTTTCTGGGTGGGGAAGAATACAACTTTCCTAAAATATGAACTTTGCTTTCATTTTTAGCTCCTCCAAGCATGCCTGCTGCTCCTGTGGTTGCTGACAAGACAAAGCACAATGTCACGCTGACATGGGAGCCACCTGAGAGTGATGGAGGAAGTCCAATCAAAGGCTACATCATCCAGATTCAGGATGAAGGTGGATCAGATTGGGTTAGAGTGAATGATATTGACAGCTTGCACCCTACCACAGAATTTACCATACCAAGCCTCCGCGAGTTGAAGCGCTATCGCTTCAGAATCATTGCAGTCAATGACATTGGCGAGTCTGATCCCAGCCCCCGTACCAGTGAAGTTCTGGTGGAGGATGTGCAACGTAAGTCACATAAGTAACAGATTGAAATGTTTGTCTCACTGTAAGCATGCCTGTGTCTTATCTTGCATTCTTTACTTTCATTTTTTATATTACTTCTCAACAGTTCCACCTTTTATCACAATTGATGTCATGGCTGATGACCTCGTGGGTATCCGTGCCGGAGATCCTGTCAGGATTCCTGCCACCATTAGAGGCAGACCTGTTCCAAAGGTGGCTTGGGACTTTGAAGGCAAAGCTGAAACCCATAAGAAGGACAAACTGCATACATTGCCTGTTGACTCTGGGGTGAGACCTTCAAGCAGCACATCATTTTTGACCAACACAACTTCTTTTGTCTGTAGAAGAATGAAACTAAACTGGAGAAACGGAACACCTCTTCCAATAAAAAGACAGTGTCTCTTTTAACGTTTACATGTCTATTTTTCACGGTTTGTGTATATGCAGGTTGAGTCCACAGACACCACATCTATTGTAAACATCCCAGTCAGCAAGAGAAGCCATTCTGGTCGTTATACTATCACAGCAAAGAACAAATCTGGACAGAAACATGTTAACGTCAGAGTGATTGTCCTTGGTAGGTGTCCCTTTCTTGCAGCAAATCAGTGTTATTCCTGCTGCATTCGGAATGCTCCTGACATTTTTGCCTGCTCCTTTTAACTATGATTAGTATGATTGTTTTTATTCTAAAACTGGACTTGCAATCCTGATACAGATGTTCCTGGACCTCCAAAGGACCTAAAAGTCACTGATATCACCAGGACAACCATGCGGTTGATCTGGAAACTCCCTGAAACTGATGGAGGAGAAAGAATTAAGAGCTACTTCATTGAGAAGAAGTCAGTTATTGACAAAGCCTGGACAAAGGTAATCAGAGAAAATGATAACAAAATTAAATGGTTTTATTCATTTTTACAAAATGCTATCTGCTGCATCTTTAGAGCAGATCTTTTTCACAATCTAAGTTCAAAGCGGCTGATAAGAAAACTCTGATGACCCAGCATTCCAGCAACATTTAAACACATCACTCACACACGAATCTGGAAGACGATAATAGTGTCATATCAGATTTGTGTGCATGTAGTTAGTTCCAAGCTGTTGTAATTTTAAGTTGTGCATGTGTAAATTATATTTTGTATTTGTTTGAATTTTGTGATTTTTGTACTTATGCACAAAATGTATTGTATGAGTTACAATTCAAGAATTATGCACGCACAAATCCAAAGTAACACACAAATCAAGAATTACGTAAACACAAATCGGAGTGATACTTATTTCTCTCCATATAAACCGGCCGTTTCCATGCTGAAAACAAGAACCATTAAATGGTAGACTAGTTGTAAACATACATGAAATGTGTACCCTTATTGTTTTCTGAAAGAATACTTTGACACAAGCAGTTGATAAAACTGCCCCCCCCAAAAAAAAAACATAAAAGCAGCTGTTAGATGTAGAGCCTGTCCCTAATTCAGAAACATTCCTATAGCAATGCTCTGACTCCTACTTGCTCTGTCCTTATTTATGGTAGACAACTTGTTTTACATATAAATGATGGTCATGCAGCAGCTGAGTGGCTTGGTTGGCTGCATGCAGGACTGTCACATGTGAAACCAGGATTAATTTCCAAAGGGGCATGATGAGCTGAACCCCATTTCAACATGTTTTAAAAGGGAAATATAAGCTTTGCAATCATAACTGTTAAATCTGATGAGGTTCTGTAATTCCATAGTGTGGAATTTGATTAATGTTTAGGACTGTAGGCCACTGCTTTTGATTATAGTTATCAATATGACTATGTTTTTCGCATTATAGTGACACAGTCTCAAATTGGCACTTTATGTCATAAACGTTGCTGACACCTGGACTAAACATTGTGCATAAAACCAAGAAAAATGTGTTTATTTTGTGATTTTGTAAATCTGACTTGTAAGGTATGTTTGTGACTGATGGACTTCAATAATCTTTTACAGGTGAATGCAGCTTGTGCTAGCCAGGCCTTTGTGGTTCCAGGCCTGCTTGAAGGTCAGGAGTATTTCTTCAGGGTCAGAGCAGAAAATAGACTTGGATTTGGACCATTTACTGTTACAACAGAACCTGTTCGAGCCAGAGATCCTATTTGTGAGTACATACCTGCTTCATCAGCAAACACAATAGAATCTGTCCAACATTAATCCAATATTTACCAATGTCTTATATAGATCCACCTGATCCACCCACAAAGTTGAAGGTCAATTTAGTGACCAAAAATACTGTCACTCTGAGCTGGGAGCCTCCCAAAAACAATGGTGGCTCACCTGTAAAACATTACATCATTGAGAAATTGAGCTGGGACACCAGTGGGAAGGAAAAGGAGACCTGGAAGCAGTGCAACAAAAGAGACGTGGAGGAACTTACTTTCATTGTTGAGGACCTAAAGGAGGTCAGTCTTCTTTTTGCTAAAATAGTTCACCTAAAATTGATTGCTAAAAAAACTATCCTAAATTCCTACTAGAGCAGGACTTTTTACTGATGGTCATTTAACTTTTGTTCAAACTAGTAGTAAAACTAAATGGTTAGTATTCATAGGTATCCACCCCAGAGGGAGAGTTGGTTTTTTCCCTGATTTTAACACCACTATTATTTTTGATCTGCAGGGCGGAGAATATGAGTTCAGAGTGAAGGCTGTGAATGCTGCAGGGCCAAGTCGACCCTCTGCCACTGTCGGACCCTTGGTCATCAAGGATCAAACATGTAACCATGGCTACTTGAGGCTTTCCAGTCTTATTCTTAATCCTGAATTTTTTTACCCTCTCAATAAAAACTGTTTGCACGTGACATCTATAGATTTTTTCTTTTTAATTCTATTTTTAATATCTGTTTATTTCAACAGGTGCTCCAACCATCCAACTCCGTGAAGCCATGGAGGGAGAGGAGGACTGCGATGTCAGCATTGTTGCAAAAGTCAGCGGCTGTCCATTCCCAACCCTGACCTGGCACAAAGCCAGCATGGCCAAACCAGAGGAGAAAGTCGCAGTGCAGTATGACCAACACATCAACAAACTGGTAACCCAGGACAAGTGTACACTGCTGATCCAACATGCTAGCAGGCATGACAGCGCCCTCTACAGTCTGACAGCCAGCAACAGTCTTGGCACCGTAACCAAAGACATCAAGCTGTCAGTGCTAGGTGAGGAATTTAAGCAGTATGCCAAGATGTTTAGTATGAATTCAATGTAGGATGTGACCAAGTAGGAAACTTGTCAGGGAAACTTTGCAATGGTTCTTTGCAGTTTAAAGACGTTTTTAGTGACAACTGGTTTGATTGGTGCTTACATTGTTTTCTTTGGCTGAAATTGTCTCAAAGATTATATTTTATTATAAAAATGTGTGTTGTGACCTTCCTCCATGTGCAGGACCCCCAGGCCCACCTGTTGGACCAATCAAGTTCACTGAGGTGTTTGCAGAGAGAATTGGCCTGGCTTGGGAACCTCCCAAAGATGATGGGGGATCTAAAATCACCAATTACGTTGTTGAAAAGCGTGAGGACAACAGGAAGTCCTGGGTTCACGTCTCCAGTGACCCCAAGGAATGTGCTTATGTGGTGACCCGGCTCACAGAAAACCATGAGTATGAGTTTAGAGTTATGGCTCAGAACAAGTTTGGAGTTGGACCCCCACTGGTCAGTGATCCAGAAAAGGCCAGAAACCTCTTTAGTAAGTTCTAGTTCATTGCCTCATTGTCTTTAGGCTTGAATATGTGACACTTTCTGATCTGACATTGTTCTGCCTTCAGCTGTTCCTGGTCAGTGTGAGAAACCAACTGTCACTGACGTCTGTCTGGAATCCATGACTGTCAACTGGGATGAACCCAAGTACGACGGTGGATCCTCAGTTACTGGCTACTTTATTGAGAAGAAGGAGACCACTTCAAAGCGTTGGACTCGTGTCACTCGTGACCCGATCAGAGCGCTACCTCTTGGGAACAACTGGGATGTCACTGGCCTGATGGAGGGTGCCATGTACCAATTTAGGATCATTGCCATCAATGCTGCTGGCATTGGTCTGCCTAGCATACCTTCAGACCCTGTACTCTGTAGAGACCCTATCAGTAAGTCAGAAACCTTTTCCACAGGATCTGATAATGTTACAGTCATCAATATGCAGCTGAACTGCAAACTGTAGCTTATGATTAGATGGTCTTAAGTGTCTTGTCAGAAAGGATGTGTTCAATAAAGAAAATGTAAGGAGTTTATTAACTGTAGTCTCTTATAACAGCTTTGTAGCAACTATAAATCAATACAAATCCATTCTCATGTCAAAATAACCAATAGTTTTTTTAATAGATTCAGTAAAGACATTGACATCTGCCATTTACTTTGCCTGTTCTGTTATGTTTATAACAAAACTACATCATCTGTTGCTTTGCGCAGAACCACCAGGTCCACCTACTCCAAAGGTGACCGACTGGACAAAGTCAACAGTGGAGTTGGAATGGATCCCTCCAACAATGGATGGAGGATCAAAGGTAACTGGTTACATTGCTGAGTTTAAGGAGATTAACAAAGAGGAGGAGGAGAAGAAAGCTCAGAGGAAGCTGCTGCTACTGAGCGACGCAGAGGAGGAAAAGGAGCCTGAGAGCGACGAGGGCTGGGAAAAGGTAATTATCATTGATTTGACTTCTCATTTATGAAAAAAATGTTGATAAAATTACATCCAGGGTTTGTATCGCTTGATTTTATTTTAAGGCTAAAGACACTGAGATCAGGGGGACGAAATATGTGGTTGCTGGTTTGAAAGAGGGCGGTCTGTACCGCTTCAGAGTTCGAGCCATTAACGCTGCCGGAGAGGGAGATCCGGGATATGTGTCTGAGCTCATTGAAGTCAAAGACAGAACAAGTAAGAATGAGATTAACTGTTTAGGCAAATATCAGCACATTTGAGTTTCCTTGATCTAAAACTGTCTCAATCTCCAGTTCCTCCCGAGATGGACCTGGATGCCTCAGTGAAGGAGAAGATTGTCGTCCACGCTGGAGGTACAATTCGCATCATCGCTTATGTATCAGGCAAACCTGCCCCGCAGATTACCTGGTGTCGCGATGATGGTGAGGTGCCCAAGGAAGCTGCAGTGGAGAAGACCGGCATCTCAAATTCTCTGGTCATCAAAAACTGCAGGCGCCAACACCAAGGCATCTACACACTAAGTGCTAAAAATGAAGGAGGAGAGAGAAGGAAAGCTGTCATTGTTGAGGTCTTGGGTAAGTGATGGAGGAAATTTGAGAGAGATGAAAAGTTCTTTTAAATAAAATTTCTGAAACAGGGTTTTAACTCCTATAAAAACAATTGACCCGGACTGACCACTTCTCCCTCTCCATTTCAGATGTTCCTGGACCAGTCCGTCTTCCGTTCGTTGGAGAAAATCTGACTAGTGACTCCTGCAAGCTAACCTGGTACTCCCCTGAGGATGATGGTGGTTCAGCCATCACCAACTACATCATTGAGAAGCGTGAGGCTGACCGCATGGGCTGGACCTCTGTGTCTTACACTGTGACAAGGAACAACGCAGTGGTGCAGGGACTCAATGATGGCAAGGGTTACTTCTTCAGGATTGCAGCTGAGAACATCATTGGCATGGGACCTTTCATTGAGACGGAGAAAATGGTTCTCATCAAAGACCCTATTTGTGAGTGACAGAAACCAGACTGTTTTTGGCTCAGACCTGATTTTCCAGGACTAAAACCATAAAGAAGAAATCTTGACCATCTTCTGTATAAAATTAGAAAAGATTTGTTTTTAGAAGTCCGCTATCTTAGACAACCTATTTTCATGAATACATGTTTTTCTCCTTTACTCTTAGCCGTCCCAGAGCGTCCAGAGGATCTGATCATCACTGCTGTTACCAAGGACTCTATCTCTGTTGCCTGGAGACCACCAAAGTACGATGGTGGTGCTGAGGTGACGGCTTACGTTCTTGAAACCCGAATGATCGGCCGTGACAATTTTACAAGAATAGGTGGAGAAGACAAACTATTGGAAAGAAAGTTCACACTGACTGGACTTAAAAATGGCTCAAGTCATGAGTTTAGAGTCTCTGCTGTCAATGAAGTGGGACAGGGGAAGCCGTCCTTCAACACAAAGGCGGTGCAGTGCAAAGACGAACTCGGTAAGAAGCAAAAATCCTTTTTTTGATTTATCTAACCAACAAACAAACTCTGTGCCAGGCAACATGCATGCTGTACACATCCAGACACTCCAAGTGGTTCTCAAATTTTCTATAAACTTAGTTTCTCAAATGTTACAAGTTGGTTCAGAAACTGCGTCTTGGGGGACTGTAGGGCAGAGAGTGCTGGGCGGGGGTCAGGCTTTTGACTGAATGCTGATACCCCAGCCAGCAGGAGAACAGGGGGTACAGTACCTGTAGGGTTCAGTTTTATTTAGCTTTTTTTCTTTTATAATCATCTTTCCTTTATTTGTTTGTTTCCATGTACAAAATTATGAGCGGTTTATATTATTATTTTATTGCATGTGGGAGGAATGGTGTTTTTGTTTGTTTTGATGCTTTGTAGAGATGTTTCTTTACAACAAAGATACTTTACAAAAACATTCATTTGAATTTGAATTCACTTTATCCCTCTTTAGAACCACCGTCTCTGGAACTGAACTATAGAGAAAGTGTGATTGTGAAGGTGGGTGACCCCTGCTTGCTGTCAGGACGCTACAGCGGTAAACCAACACCTTCTGTCACCTGGACAAAGAACGGAGAAGAGCTGAAGGCTGACGACGACATTGGCCTTTTTAGCAGCACAAATACTTTCAGCCTCAACATCAGCAAGGCCAAGAGAGACCACAGCGGCCGCTACTGTGTCAACATAGAAAACGCTGCTGGCACTCGCGTAGGAATATGCAATATCACTGTAGTTGGTGAGTCATAATCCCATTTTCCATTTACAAACACTAATGAAGTTTTAAAACCTTTTAGAAAAGTCATTTTCAATACAAAAAGATGGGAAAAATTAGAAAGTGATGTTGGAAGGTGATTTGTGTGCTTTCTCATGTTAGACCGTCCTCAGCCACCAGAGGGCCCTGTAGTATTCAACGAGGTCTACAGGAACTACATGGTTATCTCCTGGAACCCTCCACTAGATGATGGAGGTTGCGCCATCTCCACTTACATAGTGGAGAAGAGGGACACCAACCGAGATCTGTGGATGCCGGTCACCTCATCTTGTACCAGAACCACCTGCAAGGTCATAAAAGTTGTTTGGTTTTTTTAATCTGCAATCCTAATGTTCACATAGTTTGTTTAAGCAATTCAAAATTATACAAGCACTAATAAAGATTTTTCTATGCAGATTAGTTTTCCCATTTCTTTCAGGATTTTGACCATGTTGCTTCTTCTTTTGGTTTTTTAGCTAATGACTTCTTTTTAAAAAAATATAATTTAGACCATGAGAGTGCTGTTTTTTTTCCTTTAATCAAAACAGAGTATAATAGATTTGCAGCATTGGATGTTTTTTCACAAACAAAACCGTATATACTTTTCACAGAAAAATGGTATTTATAACCACTTTCTTCTGTATTTTTTAGGTGCCAAAACTGATTGAGGGTCGTGACTACATCATTAGGATCATGGCTCAGAACATGTATGGTATCAGTGACCCCCTTCTGTCAGCAGAGACCAAAGCCAGAGATGTTTTTAGTAAGTTCTCTCTGAATCAGTCATCTGTTTTAGCGATATTTGTCCAAAAACAATCTTTGACTTCATCATGTCTTTTTCTACCACAGAGGTGCCTGATGCCCCCAAGCAGCCTACAATTAAAGAAGTCTACCATGACTCTGCCTTGATCACCTGGGAGCCCCCTGCAGATGGAGGAAAACCAATCACAGGCTATATTGTGGAGAGGAAGGAGACCAAAGCCAGCAGGTGACCAGGACATTGTTTCCCACATGAAAAAAAACTTCCATAAACACATTCAAAAAGATTTCAGTCAGAAAATTACACTGTAAACTCCAGTATGGGGCATGTTTTGTTGGTGGCTAACAGATTATTTGATGATCATAGATGGGTGCGCTGCAACACAGAGAGGATCCATCCAAAGGTGGAGTACTGGGTGACAGAGCTGCTGAAAGGCTGCGAGTATGAGTTCAGAGTGAGCGCTGAGAACGAGGTGGGAGCTGGAGACCCAAGCCCACCATCTAAGCCAGTGTTTGCCAAAGATCCCATTGGTAATTTCACCACTATAGTTCACTTCTTGTTTTTGTTGGTCCTGTAAAACATGGCAGCCGCCCTTTTCTCTCCTACAACAGTGAAACCCAGCCCTCCTGTGAACGTCAGAGCCATCGACTTCAGCAAGGAGTCAGTGACTTTGTTCTGGGAGCCACCCACAGACACTGGAAGAGGAAAGATCTTTGGGTACTTGCTGGAGTTCCAGAAAGCCGGAGAAGAAGAATGGCACAAGGTGAGGTCGCTAATGTTTCATATGTGATGTGAAGCATTGCATATTTTGGTGCAATATTAACACATTATTATTGCAGTAACTGTGGGTTCATTGTATTACCTGATTGTTGGTGAATAGACATGTGCATACTGGTATTACACATTTTAACCAAACAGCATGTCTTGCTTTTTCAGGAACATGCTGTCAAACCTGTTCATGATGCAGTATGTTCTTGTTTGAGTAAATCTTTCTTCTTCTGTCAACAGGCAAACCAAACTCCTGACTCATGCCAGGATACAAAGTTTAAAATCATCAATCTTGAAGATGGTGCTCTGTACCGCTTCAGAGTCACCGCTGTTAACGCTGCTGGAGAGTCTGATCCTGCCAATGTGAAGGAGCCAATCAGAGTGCAAGACAGACTTGGTAAGTTTTTATTTGAGTTCGTCCTGACTCACAACTGACATTGCATGATATGATTGGTGTTGTGCTTTAAATATTATTTCCACAAATCCTATGACAGAACCCCCTGAGCTGATTCTGGATGCTGGAATGACCCGTGAGGTGAAGGCAATGGCTGGAACTCACATCACTCTCATGGCCAACATTAAGGGTGCCCCGTTCCCCAAGGTCATTTGGAAAAAGAATGAAGCAGATGTTCCAACTAGGGCTGACATCGAGACCAACCAGTCAGGCACCAAGCTGGAGATGAGGTTCTGTAATCGTGATGATTGTGGTGACTACACACTGACTGTGGAAAACCCAGCAGGGTCAAAGACTGTCACTTGTACAGTGCTGGTTCTTGGTAAGTGCTGCATCCCCCTTAAATGTTTTTAATGCAGGCATTAATGGAGTATATGTAGACAAAATGCTTAAAAATACATACTAGCTCCTAATATTTTACTATCTGTTTTGTGTTATGTTTAGACAAACCTGGTCCAATTCAGCACCTCCGGGTGTCAGATGTCAGGAGTGACTCTGCTTACTTGTCCTGGAAAGACCCAGAGGACAATGGTGGTTCTCGCATCACAAACTTTGTGGTTGAGAAGAAAGACACAGCTTCCACACAGTGGGTCCCTGTGTGTTCCACATCTAAGAAGCGCAGCATGATGCTGAAACACCTGATGGAGGGCACCTCCTATGTGTTCAGAGTCGCTGCTGAAAACATATATGGACGCAGCGAATACACTGAAACACCCAAAGCTATCAAGGCAATGAACCCACTGTGTAAGTAAAGACATAATGCTTGGTGTGTTTAGGCTCGCCAAAGAACCACAAAGAAATATATAGCAATGTAACTTTTAAGGTTAATCATTTGAAAAAGAAAAAAGCACAGTTAGGAATCTTTTCACCCTTATTTATTCAGTTTCTCAAAACAGGTTGTCAGTGTTTGTTTTAATTTGAAAGTGGTCTTTTGTCAACTCACTTGTGTTCACGTTCATCCTTCCAGTCCCTCCTGGTCCTCCTAAAGATCTGCACCATGCTGATGTGGATAAAACTGAGGTGTGGCTTGTCTGGAATTGGCCAGATCGCAACGGAGGAAGTGAGATTACAGGCTTCCTGGTTGAGTATCAAGAAGAAGGAGAAAAGAATTGGGATGAGTGGAAGACTGTGAGTATACCGGAGAGTCATGTGACTGGCCTGGAGGAGGGAAAGACTTACCGCTTCAGAGTGAGAGCTGAGAATGCCATTGGCCTCAGTAGGCCTGACACCACGGTGCCCATTCTCTGTCAAGAGAAACTAGGTACAAAAGATATTTTCAGAATTTCTCCAGACTTTTAAATTGAACAAATTCAGTAACACTTGGATTAGATTACACTTAAATAAGCCATTTCAAATATTTGCACATGTAAAGTCAATGCTTTAGACTATTAATCCTTTCTCTATGTTTGCAGTGCCTCCGATTGTTGAAGTAGATGCTAAGCTAATTGAAGGCATCATTGTTAAGGCTGGAACTACTATCAGGCTTCCAGCTATAATGAGAGGAATCCCTGTCCCCACTGCCAAGTGGTGTATTGAAGGAGAGGAGATCACTAGTGAAGGCAACATTAAGATCGACACTGATAACTTCTCCACCATTCTCAGTATCAACGAATGTACTAGAAACCACACCGGCACCTACCTGCTCACTGTGTCCAATGCAGCCGGATCCAAGACTGTTGCTCTGAGTGTCACGGTCTTGGATGTTCCTGCAGCTCCCATTGGACCAGTTAATATCCTGGAAGTCACACCAGACTCTATGACTATTGAATGGCGCCCTCCCAAGGAGGATGGTGGAAGTCCCATCACCAACTACATTGTTGAGAAAAGGGAGTCCAACAAGGAGACCTGGGGAGGTGTTAGCTCTGGAGGCCTCGGCACAGAGCTAAAAATCACCCGCCTTCAGAGAGGAGCAGAGTATGTGGTTCGCATTCGTGCTGAGAACAAGATGGGGATAGGTGCTCCACTGGAGAGCAAACCCACTGTTGCTGAGCACAGCTTCATGCCACCAAGCCCACCTGGTAAACCACAGACATATGACCTCTCAGAGGATAGTGTTACAGTTGGCTGGACTATGCCTTTGGCAGATGGTGGCAGCCAGATTACTGGTTATTTGATTGAGCGAAGGCACAAGGGAGGCAAGTGGATTCGTGTAAACAAGACACCTTGCAAAGATTTGCGATACAGAGTCCTAGGACTCTTTGAGGGAAATGAGTATGAATTCAGGGTGTTTGCTGAGAATATTGCTGGCTATAGTGGCCCCTCTCCTATTTCTGACCTATGTAAACCTTGCCGACCCATCACAGTTCCACGTCCTCCGATCAACCCCAAAATTAAAGATTACAGCAAAACCACTGCTGATTTGGTGTGGACCAAACCTTCTAAAGATGGAGGTAGCCCTATCCTTGGCTACACTGTGGAAATGAGGAAGGGTGATGCAGAAGAATGGAAAAAAGTCAATCTTGATGACTTTATAAAGTTATGTGCCTATCAAGTGAAGGGTCTTGAAGAGGGCGTGACATACAAGTTCAGAGTATATGCGTCCAATATGGTCGGTGATGGAGAGGCCAAAGAAATCCCAGACTCTATTGTTGCTCAGGACATTCTCATCCCTCCAGAGATTGAAATGGAAGCAGCTTGTCGTGAGCGAGTAACTGTACGCGTTGGCCACAATATCAACATCATTGGTTACATCAAGGCTCGCCCCGATGCTGAGGTCATTTGGTCAAAGGAGGAGACAGTTTTAGAAAACAGCAAGCGTGTGACCATCACTCAGAATTTTCCTGTTGTTCATCTAAAAATAAAAGAAGCTACAAGAGCTGATCATGGCAAGTACACTCTGAAGGCTTCAAATGAAGGTGGAGAAGCTTCCTGCACCATTGTGGTTAATGTGCTAGACAGACCAAGTCACTGCCAGAACCTGCACACTACCTATGTCACTAAGGATTCATGCATGATCAACTGGGACGTACCTGTGGACAATGGTGGATCTGAGATCACCCATTACATTGTAGAATGCCGTGAGCCCAGCATTAGCATGTGGTCCATGATCTCCTCCAATTGCACTAATCGTAAAATTAAAGCCAAATTGATGGAAGCTCATGAATACTTGTTCCGCGTATGTGCTGCTAATAAAATAGGACCTGGACCCAGTGTGGAAACAAAAACGGCTATTCTGGCAGTTGACCGTATTGAAAAGCCAGGTGAGCCAGAAAACTTCAGAGTCACAGAAATTGGCAAAAACTTTGTCTACTTGAGATGGAGAAGGCCTGACTATGATGGTGGCAGCCCCAACCTCCATTACAACATTGAGTCCAAAACCAAAGATGCTGAAGAGTGGCAGAAACTTAACACAAGTACCCTGACTGACACTTTCTTCTTGGCTGACAAATGTGTGGAAAACCACACATACACTTTCAGGTTGGTTTTTGTAATGTTACACTAACATTTTTGTTTTTGACGTTGGTTTACATGCAGAATATAATGCGTGTTAATCCTTGTGTATAATCCAAACTCAAATATTCTCATCCAGGGTTCAAACTGTGAATGAAGGAGGAGAGAGTGCCTGGGTGAAACTTGCTGATATAGTGGTAAAGGAGGACCTCCAGAAGCCAGTCATTGATCTCAAGGTGGCTGGAACTGTAACGGTGAGGGCTGGAGAGTCTGTCAGAATGGAGGCTGCCCTGAGAGGAAAACCCCAGCCTGAGGTGAAATGGACAAAGGACAAGGCTGTAGGAGACAACCCCAGACTGAGCTATGAAACCGGTCCAGACTACTCCAAATTCCTTTTGACAAAATCCAGACGCACAGATACTGGAAAGTATATTGTTACTGCTACCAATGCTGCTGGTACTTTTACAGCATATGCTAATGTTAATGTCCATGATGTCCCCGGACCTGTACGTAACTTGAGAGTTACTGGTATCGGAGCTGACAAATGCAGAGTAGTGTGGGATGGTCCTGAAGATGATGGAGGATGTGAAGTGGACAGCTACATATTAGAGAAGTGTGAAACCAGGAGGATGGTATGGTCTACGTACTCTGCCTCTGTAGTTACACCATACTGCAATGTCACTCGCCTGGTGGAGGGCAATGAGTACATCTTCAGGGTGAGGGCAGAGAACAAAATGGGAACTGGCCCTGCCACTGAGAGCAAGCCTGTAACTGTCAAGACACAATTCAATAGACCTGGACCTCCTGAGGCCCCTGAGGTTACAAAGGTAGGCATCTATTTCACTGAGATTTTTTAATACTTACCGTACATCTACCCTGAAACCAAAGTGGGTAATTCTTTTTAAACTAGGTCAGTAAAGATGAAATGACTGTGGTTTGGGCTCCTCCTGAGAATGATGGAGGAAAGTCCATCACTGGCTATATCCTGGAGAGGAAGGAGAAGAGGGCAGTGCGCTGGGTGGCCTGTACCAAGAGCCCCATTCCAGAGAGACGCATGAAAGTTAGTAATCTTATTCCAAACCATGAGTACCAGTTCAGAGTAAAAGCTGAAAATGAAGTTGGTCTTGGAGATCCAAGCAAACCATGCAGACCTGTGGCAGCCAAAGATCCCATTGGTAAGTTTACAGTAAATGCCAGGGCTAGGTTTACTTATGCTTATTTTTTCTTTATAATATAAATGAATGCATTTGTGAGGAAGCCATATTATAAGCCGTAGAACTCAGAACTAGTGCATCCTCCAGTACTTTAATTCTGTAATAAATTACGCTT
Organism: Oryzias celebensis; assembly: GCA_014656515.1. Lineage (NCBI taxonomy): Eukaryota > Metazoa > Chordata > Actinopteri > Beloniformes > Adrianichthyidae > Oryzias > Oryzias celebensis. The sequence goes on along the minus strand of BNCR01000017.1, from coordinate 27,159,231 downwards.
TATTTTTCAGAACCACCTGGCCCCCCTGCATTCCTGAAAGTGTCAGACAGCACTAAAACTTCTATTACTCTTTCCTGGTCAAAGCCCGTCTATGATGGTGGCGCACCAATCATTGGCTACAGCCTGGATTTGAGGCTCAAAAGTGAAGCTGACCCTGAGAAGCCCTCCGAGGGCTGGAAAAGAATCGATACCCATGGCCCGTTAGTGCTCACAGAGTTCACAATTGGACAGTTGGATGAGAAGCAGGAATATGAATTTAAGGTGTCTGCACAAAACCAAGTAGGGTGGGGACGCCATGCCTACCTGAGGGAAGCAGTGGCCCCCAAAGAGATCCTGGGTGAGACTTAACAGAATTTAATTTGTCATCTCATTGTGTAAATGTTGGCAAAATCCTCCAAATATTTTATGTTTTCATGACAACAGAGGCACCAGAAATTGAACTAGATGCTAGCTTGAGGAAAGGCCTGGCTGTCAGGGCTGGCTGTCCAATCAGGCTGTTTGCTATTATAAGAGGAAGACCAGCCCCTAAGGTTACCTGGAAGCGCCTGGGAGTGGATAATGTGGTCCGCAGGGGTCATGTTGACCAGGTCGACACAATGTCCTTCTTGACCATCCCTGAGAGCACCAGAGAAGATTCTGGGAAGTATTCACTGAGTCTTTCCAACTCAGCTGGAGAAAAGGCTGTGTTTGTCCGCGTCAGAGTGCTTGGTAAGAAACACAGTTTATTAAAAAAAAGAAAAAGGGACTGAGAAAATACTCTTAACAAAATGCAAAATACATGACAATTGGTTTTTAATTAGTACTGACTACTCCTCAGACACTCCTGGTCCTGTTGGTGGATTAGATGCAACTGATGTTACTAAGACAACGGCCCAACTTTCCTGGTTGCCTCCAGAGAACGATGGTGGCAGCCCTATTACCACCTACATTGTAGAGAAACGGGAGGTAGACAGAAAGACTTGGACAAAATGCACTGAAGACCAGAAAAAGACCAGCTTTAAGGTCACCAACCTTACACCTGGAATTGAATACTACTTCAGAGTGATGGCTTGCAACAAATACGGTACCGGAGTTCCTCAAGACTCTCCTAGATCCTACTTGGCTGTTGACCCTATCAGTAAGTGTTACTACAGACTGTGTGTACTATTTAGCATGTTGTCAATGTCTTTCTCCGCTTTTCTTTTGCCAAATTGTTCAAACCAGTGCCGTGTTTTCTATCCAGGCGAGCCTGACCCTCCAAAGAAGATGGATGTGCTAGAGATCACTAAGAACAGTGCTACACTTGGCTGGCTCAAGCCACTTAGAGATGGAGGGGCCAAAATTAATGGCTATCTGGTTGATTACCAGGAGGAAGGGGCACCTGAAGATAAATGGACACCATACTCTGTGGTGAAAGATTTAACAATTGTGGTGGTTGGCTTGAAGGAAGGACAGAAGTACAAGTTCAGAGTGGCAGCCAGGAACTCTGTGGGAACTAGCTTGGCCCGAGAGGCAGAGGGAATATTTGAAGTCAAGGAACAGCTTAGTGAGTACACCATCTGAAAAAAACATCTTCACTGACATATGTGTCATTAAGAGTGGACATTTACAAGTGGGGTTTTTCACACAAGTTGAAATCGTATCAAATGTCGGACCACACTTTGATCCTTCTTTCTCTTTTCAGTGGCACCAAAGATCATCATGCACGACATTGTCACAGTCAGAGCTGGGTCTAAGATGGTGGTTGAGGCCATTGTGGCAGGCAAACCCCCTCCAGTCTGCAAATGGAAGCAGGGAAATGAGGACGTGTTGACATCTGACCGCCTCTCTGTGGTTAAAACACTCACCACCTGCACACTTATTATTAAGAATGTAACCAGGAAGGACAGCGGATACTACAGTCTGTCTGCTGAGAACAGCACAGGCAAAGTCAACCAGATCCTCAGAGTCATTGTCATGGGTGAGTTAAATGGAATCCAACTTCTTTTAAATGAATGCCACCAATCCATAACTAATAGGTCAAGCTATGTTTCAGACATCCCTGGACCTCCAGAAGCTCCTTTACAGATCACAGAGTTGGATATAGATGCCTGCACATTGCTCTGGAACACCCCACAGGAAGATGGTGGTAGCAACATTACAAACTACATTGTAGAGAAATGTGACATCAGCCAGGGAGACTGGGTCACAGTGTCCTCATCCTGCACCAAGACCAGCTTTAGAATGACTAAACTGACACCTGGAAAAGAGTACTGCTTCCGGGTCCGTGCTGAGAACAGATTTGGTATTTCTCAGCCTGTCTACTCTGAGAAGATGATAGCCAGATATCCATTTGGTGAGTTTGTGCAACTACATGTCAAATTAGTGGTAGCAAACACAATTCTTATACTTTTTTTTTAAACCAAAGATCCTCCCAGTGAACCCAGAAACTTGCAAATCAACAAGATCTCCAAGGACTCTGTCATCCTATCATGGGAGCGCCCCAGCAGCGATGGTGGCAACCCCATCACTGGATACTGTATTGAAAAGAAGGAGAGAAATAGTCTTCTGTGGGTAAAAGCCAACGAGTCTGTTATCAAAGCCTTGCAGTATACTTGCACAGGTCTGATTGAAGGCTTGGAGTACACCTTTAGAGTGTCTGCACTCAACCAGGCTGGACAGGGCAAACCTTGCAAACAAACTGATCTGATCACTGCCAGGACTGCTGTTGGTAAGAATCCCCCCTACCTCTCCACACTTGTTTTATTAACCGATATGTCATTTTAAATCTTAGTAAAGCAAAGGAATAGATTTGTAAAAGACAACATTTTAAAAGATTCACTGTAAACTGTCCTTGTTCATCACGTATTACAGGCTCACAAAAGTCCTTTTAACAGTTAATGTAATATTTTTGCAACAAGTTTAATTATTTTCATGGAGGTAAACACACATTCTACATTCAAGTACAAGTTCTAAAATTTGTTTCAATTTTTTTGTGCAGTTGCCAGAGGTGCTGCAGTTTTGTCATCTGTATTGTGTAATGACAAAAACATTCAGTCTTTATCAGCACCTCTCAAAACTAGATACACACTAACTGGAAATGCACACAGCACTACGTCAACTAAATTTAGTTGGTAATGAGTTCTCATACATCTTGCTAACCTAAAAGTAGTTTAACTTCTATATTTACCCTTTTAAATTAATTTAGGGACACAGCTTAATACACAAAATGTAAGAATATAATTATTTATCTTAAAATATGTAATTAATTCAAAACAAATGTAATTTTAACAAGATATAGAAACTAGTTTGTGTTTAAATATACATTAATAGTACATGATGCATGCTCCTACTAACCAGAACTGCATGCAACTTTCTAGGTCAAACTTTTAACCTTTTTTTTTTTTTTTTTTTTTTTTTTTAACCTTTTCACTGCTGTCATCCAGATCCGCCAGGTAAACCCGAGCCCATGGACGTAACCAAACATTCAGTTTCATTGGTCTGGAGTCGTCCCGAACACGATGGTGGCAGCAAGCTGATTGGTTACTTTGTGGAATACACCAAGCTTCCAGAGGAGAAGTGGAATCGCTGCAATGCTAACTGCATGAATATTCAGACAGAAAGCTATGTCGTTACGGGCTTGGAGGAAGGTCAACAGTATCAATTTAGAGTCATTGCCAAGACTGCCATTAACATCAGCTTCCCATCTGAGCTGTCTGACCCCATCCCAGTCATTGCACAAAACGGTAACACCCTGTACAGTTACAAAATCTATGTGTATAAATTCATGATTAGAAAGAAATGGTTAATTGTCTTTTTCCTATACAGTTCCTCCACGTGTTGAACTGGGCATCAATATGAAGACGCTGATTGTAATTAAAGCCGGAGAGAATGTTGTTCTTGATGCTGAGGTGTTTGGCAAGCCTTTGCCCAAAGTAAGTTGGAAAAAAGATGGAGCACCTTTGGTTCTTGCAGAGGGAATGAAGATGACCCAGAAAAAACACATCCACCTGCTGGAGCTCTACTCAGTTACTCGAAAGGAGACCGGAGACTACACTATCACTGCTGAAAACACAAATGGCTCTAAGTATGCCACCATTAAAGTCAAAGTGCTGGGTAAGTTAGAGTTATATTTTTAAAGTGTGTCACATATGCACACTTGACTGCCAACCAAACACCCTCTTTTGCAGACAAACCCGGCCCTCCAGCCTCAGTGAAAATTTCTAAGGTGTTTGCTGACCGTATCAAGCTTCGCTGGGAGCCCCCACTTGCAGACGGCGGATCTGAAATTACCAACTACATCATTGAGAAGCGTGAGACCAGCAGGGCCAACTGGGCACTGGTCACCTCCAACATCCATGGCCACCTCACCGACTGCTCAGTGGAGAAGCTTATTGAGGGTCACGAATACCAGTTTAGAGTTAGTGCAGAAAACCAGTATGGGGTTGGAGACCCATGCATGACAGATGCAGTCATGGTCAAGAACCCATATGGTAAGAAAGATTTCTTGAGGTTGGGTTTCTGTAATGTGGGTTTGTTCAAAAAACCTGCATAAAAAATATTTTCATTTGTTGAGCTCTAACAGGATTGACATTTTTTCTTGATCATCAGATGTTCCGGGACCATGTGAACCACCAGTCATCACTAACATTACCAAGGACTCCATGACTGTCAGTTGGAAGGCTCCAGCCAATGATGGCAAAGCACCTATTTTGGGTTACTTGGTGGAGAAACGCGAGGCTACTGAGCTGTCCTGGGCAAAGGTAAACCGCCGCCCTGTCATTGACAGAACAATCAAAGCTGTTCAGCTGACCGAGGGCTCAGAGTACGAGTTCAGAGTCATCGCTTTAAACAAGGCTGGTTTGGGTAAACCCAGTGATGCATCCAATGCTGCTCTGGCTGTCGACCCTGTCTGTAAGTGTTTGTTTTTCAAAACTCAAATTAGAAAAAGGGATTTTTCTTCTGATGTATAATTCTTGCATTTTTTTCAGATCCTCCTGGCCCACCTGCATTCCCCAAGGTAGTGGACTCTACCAAGAGCTCCATTAGCCTTAGCTGGACCAAACCTGCATATGATGGTGGCTGTGAGATCATTGGATATCTAGTGGAGTGCAAGCGAGTTGATGCTGAGGACTGGACTAAATGCAATGTTCCAAAGAAACTCCAGGCAACCAAACTTGTGGTAACTGGCCTGATGGACAACACTGAGTACCAGTTCAGAGTTATTGCTGTTAACAAAATTGGCTACAGTGAACCCAGCGAGGTCCCAGGAAACCACACGCCCAAGGACATACTAAGTAGGTTCACCTACTGTGTTATGTATGATTTTCCTTTCCAGAGTTTATGAAATGACAAAAAGACATAAACAGAAACCATGACAAAAAATGTTTCCTTGCATTTCAACAATGCAATCGCTAACAAATCTGAGCTTCTTTGGTTAAAATTCTAATTAAGATCATTATCAAACAAGCAAATACATATCAGAAAAAGTGTATAAAATAAAAGCCAAGTTAAGCAAAACAATTATTATTCCTGCTCCAGTTGCTCCAGAGGGTGAATTGGATGCTGACCTGAGAAAGGCTTTGGTTCTGCGAGCTGGTGTCACAATGAGGCTTTATGTCCCACTGAGGGGACGGCCAGCTCCAAAGGTGACATGGACAAAGGTAGACGCCAATCTTAAAGATAGACAAGGCTTGCTGATCAAGACGTCCGAGTGGGACACACTACTGATGATTGAGGATGTAAACCGTTATGACGCTGGGAAATATGTGCTTTCCCTTGAGAACAGCAGTGGTTCCAAGAGCTACACCATCATAGTAAAGGTTCATGGTAAGATATTTTATTATATATTCTCCTAACTAAAATGGTTTTAATCCAAGCTAAAATAAGCTTAGTTTTAACGACCTGAAGAAGATCAAAAGTCAATTTGCATGTTTTTGAGCCTCAGATTCTTTATACTGTTTCCTGCCAGATTCCCCTGGACCACCTGTAAACCTGATTGTGAAAGAGACTTCCAAAACCCACGCCAGCATCACTTGGGAACCCCCTCTGATAGATGGTGGCAGCCCAGTTAAGAATTACATTGTAGAGAAACGTTTGGCTGAGAGGAAGGCCTGGACCTGTGTGACCGCAGAATGTCCAAAAACCTCCTTCAGACTTACCAACCTCGAGTCAGGACAGGCATACTGCTTTAGGGTGCTGGCGGAAAATAACTACGGCATCGGAGAGGGAGTTGAGACTGCAGGAAGCGTCCGAGCTTCAGGTAATATCATTAAAGAAGAAACTTTTTACAGCTTAAGAGAAAACAAGGGACTTTTAGGAACCAAAGAAGTAGCTTAGACTATTTAACCTTTTCACCTGGGAGGTGCAGCATTATGATCAAAAAGTTGGGTGTTTTTGGTCCCCCATCTTTGCAGTTCACTTAATTTGTGTTTGATGACCTGTAAAGGCCAATGAGAAATATTCTAGGCGAATTAAGGACATGGTGTATAAATAATGTAATTTCTACTTTTGCTTTTTTTATATTAAAAAATGTCTATACTGGAAATATTGTGGACTAAAGAGGAAAAAAACGTTTTTCTTAATTTGTAACCAATTTTATTTCGCTCCACAGAACGGCCAGGACCAGTCACGGACTTCAAAGCACAGAAAACCACCAAAGAATCTATCACATTGGGATGGAAGAAGCCTATTAGCGATGGTGGAAGTCATGTTAGTGCGTACATCCTTGAGCAGAATGAAGGCGAGGAAAAATGGAAGCAGATCATGAAGGGCAAAAACACCTCACATGTAGTTGGCGATTTGACAGAGGGAAAAGAGTATCAATTCAGGATCAAGGCCCTCAATGAGTCTGGAGAGGGACCACCAACTGAGCTCACAGCAGTGGCCAAGGACCAGTTTGGTAAGAAAACTACTTACCTGCAATCCTACTGAGGGATGCATGCTGGTTGCTATAGGTAGTACTACTTCAGTTTAGAATAGGGAGGTTGCTGAATAAAACCTAAACTACATATCAACTCAGAAAGTTTATGCTTGACTTTTGTACTTCATGTGCCAACGGTCTGCATGAGTGACAAAAATACACTACATTTACTACAACGCTGTAAATGAGTGTAAATATGGTCACAGCATTTGGTAGTTGAAAAGAATGAAAAGCCAATGTATAAATATCATTTGTAAGTCATGTTGTTTTTATATATTCTTGATGTGTGCATTTTTCTGGATTTTAGTGCTGCCCGACTGCAACTTGAGTAATCTGCATGATGGTTGCTGCACTGTGAAGGAGGGCAGCACCACACGTATCAATATTCCAGTATCTGGTAGTCCTTACCCGTCTGTCATCTGGAAGAAAGGTGACATGGTGCTCGGGGATACTGGCAGAATGTGTGTGGAGGCTACCCCTGGCGTTACCACCCTTCTTCTCAGAGACTGCCAAAGAGCTGATGCCGACATTTTCACAATTGTTGCCAAAAATAGTGCAGGCTTGAAGGAATGCAAGTTCCAACTAAAGGTGGTTGGAAAACCAGGGATCTGCACTGGACCCATTAAATTTAGTGAAATCACGGCAGACGGAATTACTCTGGAGTGGGGACCACCTACAGATGATGGAGGTGCAGAGGTGTCTAACTATATTGTGGAAAAGAGGAGGACCACAGACAACAAGTGGGCCACAGTGGCTTCAGCCATTCAAAAGACCACCATGAGGGTGATTAGACTCCATGATGGTGTGGAGTACATCTTCAGAGTGTTCGCTGAAAATAAGTATGGGGTTGGAGATTATTTAAGGTCTGATCCAGTCATCGCTCAGCATCCCTTCAGTGAGTACAACTCAGCTGCTTCCAATTCACAACTCTTTCATTGTTTCTTGTGTTTAATCACAATACTATGTTTAAAAAAAGCCATTTACTATTTTTAAAAGCAGATAATAGCCCTTTAAAATATTTTACGAAAGATAAACTTGTTTTCTTTTATGGCAAATGATAATTTTTTTTATTTTTTATTTTTCAGATGTGCCTGAGGCACCAGCTCCTCCACAGATTGTAACCATCCGCCATGAGTCAGCAATCCTAATTTGGACCGATCCCGCAGATAATGGTGGCTCCCCTATTACTGGTATTAAAGCGCGTTGGATATCAATGTGTACTAGAGGCATAACAATTAAACTTAACCAGTGAATCGTTTTATTACAATTCAACCACATCAATATGGCAAAAAAAAGTTGCTGACCTATACCATTTTAAAATCTTTTTAAATTGAAGATTGAATCACAATTACAGTAGCGGCATTTAAGTATTATAAAACCATTTGAATTGAGATGTGGGAGATTTATTTTACTATAACATAAAAACGACCAAGTGACATCACAGCGTACAACACACGTGATGTCAGCAAAAACTGATCAACCATTATTACAGTCCAATGTGTAGAAAAACACTGAATTTTTCAAAGACATGTGACCATACAGTGTGGTATAATGTTCTAATAATGTTCCATTTATATTATTTTATGTTTAAAATAATTATTATTTTATGTTTAAAAACAACGGTGGGCTGAATTTTATTAAACTAAAATGTAAATAGATTTCCCATTCTTTCTTAGGTATTTGTTTGAACACATATTTAATTTACACTTGATTATCTTTCAAGAAAGATAATGAATCTAGAAAACTTCACCTGCACTGGTCAGTGTTGAATTTTGGCTAAAGATGTCCTGGATCGATTTTATGTCAGTGAATCAGATCTGATCGTTCAAAATGAACTAATATCAACTATGAATCAAATCAGCAACCACAAAATATGATACGAATCAAAACATTGTTAAAGTTGGTTGTTACGCCCCTAATATGTACATAGGAATGGGTAAACAAAGAGCAAAAATCCATATTCTGACTTTTTTCTTTAGGATATCACATAGAATTTAAGGAGAGGAACAGTCTGATGTGGAAACGGGCCAGTAAGACTCCTCTAAGAGTGAAGGAATGTAGAGTTACTGGTCTGATAGAGGGACTAGAATATGAGTTCAGGGTGATGGCCCTGAACATGGCTGGCCTTGGAAAAGCAAGTAAAGTCACTGAGGCTGTGGTTGCTCTTGATCCTATTGGTGAGTTTGCTGCATTGAAATGCTTACTTTTCATAAATATTTCATTAAAAGTACTATTGATTGTACTTTGAAAGAATTCTCCTTTGGTAAGATAGAATTCTGATAAATATTTGAACACCTTCTTTTGGTAATTTCTGTCAGATCCTCCTGGAAAACCAGAAGTCATCAATGTCACCAGAAATACAGTCACACTAATTTGGACAGCTCCTAAATATGATGGTGGCTACAAACTGACTGGCTACATGGTGGAGAAGCTAGAGGCTGATGGAAAGGCCTGGACAAAAGCCAACCATGTCAACATTCAGGGTTGTGCCTTCACTGTCACTGACTTAACAGAAGGATCCCAATATCAGTTTAGAATAAGGGCCAAGAATGCAGCTGGTGCTATCAGTGAGCCTTCAGATTGTACAGAGTTCCTAACCTGCAAGGATGAATATGGTAAGCTTGATGATGAAAATAGTATGATGATAACTACATTCTTGTAAATTTAAAGTAGCTGAACTGAACTTATTTTTTTCTTTTCTTGGCAGAGCCTCCATCTATAACTATTCACCCAGATATGAAGGATGGTGTATCAGTCAGGGCTGGAGATACAATTGTGATTTCTGCTTCTAAGATTGTTGGAAAACCTCCCCCAACTACTTTCTGGTCCAAGGGAGGTCGCGAGTTCAAGAACTCTGACACCATAACAGTCACTAGCACCCCCACCACCTCTACTCTAGCTATTAAGTATGCAAGTCGAAAGAACACTGGAGAGTACACTATTACTGCCAGCAACCCTTTTGGTATTAAGGAAGAACATGTTAAAGTGAAGGTGCTCGATGTACCTGGACCACCAGGCCCCATTGAAGCAAGTAACATTTCAGCAGAGAAGTGTACTCTGACCTGGCTTCCACCAGAGGAAGATGGAGGAAGCTCTATAAAGTCCTACATCCTTGAAAAGAGAGAAACTAGTCGCCTACAGTGGACCAAGCTGGCAGAAAATGTTATGGACTGCCGATTTGTTGCCGCAAAACTTATCAAAGGCAATGAGTACATCTTCAGAGTGCAAGCTGTGAACCAGTATGGCACCGGAGACTCAAGCCAATCTGGTCCAGTCAAAATGGTTGATAGTTTTGGTAAGTTTTTATTCATTAGGAATGCAGTTTAAAAAAATAATTACTTGCCACAGTATAAACTTGTCTGCTGTGATGAGGTACCAGTTGAGAAATAAATTCGAACTGATTTTATTTCCTTAGGCCCACCAGGTCCACCCTCAATCCCAGAGATTGATAATGTCAGCAGGAATTCAATCACCATTTCTTGGAAGAGACCAGCAAATGATGGTGGCTGTGACATAAGAGGATATTCTGTGGAGAGAAAAGAGAGAAAAGGACTGAGATGGGTGAGAGCCCATAAGAGGTCAGTCCCTGACCTCCGCTTTAAGGTGCAAGGTCTGACTGAGGGAGTTGAGTATGAGTTCAGGGTCACTGCTGAAAATAAAGCTGGATTTGGGGAGCCAAGTGAGCCATCACGTCCAGTGATGACAAAAGATATTGTTTGTAAGTAAACAAATTCTTTTTATATTTTTGGGGAAAAATTCATTTTTAGATATATATTATCATTTAATGCCAATTTTAAATTCACTCAGTTTTTCTTGAAATAGATAACTCCAACTGACCTAAGCAAATGCTTGTTTTCACATTTATTAGATCCCCCTGGTCCTCCATCCAATCCAAGAATTACAGACACCACCAAAACCACAGCTACTTTTGCCTGGGGCCGGCCCCACTATGATGGAGGTCTTGAAGTGGAGGGATATATTGTTGAATACAAGAAAGAAGGTCATGATGACTGGGAAACAGAAACCCAGTACCCAGTGAAAATTACAGAATATGTAATTGGTAAACTTCAAAAAGGAGGCAAATACCACTTTAGAGTCTGTGCCATAAACTCTGAGGGAGTGGGTGAGCCTGCAGAGGTTGAAAAAGTGACTGAATTAGTGGATCAAGAAACACTGCCAGACTTCGAACTTGATGCTGAACTCAGAAGAACTTTGGTGGTGAGAAGCCGTTCTTCAATTCGTATGTTTGTTCCAATCAAAGGGCGTCCTGTTCCTGAAGTAACTTGGAGCAAAGATGACACAAACTTGAAGGTCCGTGCTCACATTGACAACACGGAATCTTACAGTCTACTTGTTATTCCTGAATGCAACAGATATGATGCTGGAAAGTATAACCTTTGCTTGGAAAATGTTGCTGGTAAGAAAACTGGTTTTGTCAATGTAAAGGTTCTGGACACACCAGGTCCACCAGTCAACCTCAAACCAAGAGAGGTGACAAAGAACAGCATCACTCTTCAGTGGGAAATTCCAATAATAGATGGTGGTTCTAAGATTCGTAACTACATTATTGAAAAGAGAGAAGCCACCAAAAAGGCATACACAGTCCTTAGCACCACATGGCAAAAGTGTTCTTTCAAAATCCCAGGTCTTGAGGAGGGAGCTTACTATTACTTCCGTATTTCTGCTGAAAATGACCTCGGAGTTGGAGAACCTGCAGAAACCCCTGAGCCCATCAGGGTGTCCCAAGCTCCTTCTGCACCAGAAAATCTGTATGTTACAGATGTAACGTCAGAAAGTGCAAGCCTGGCATGGACCAAACCCCTTCATGATGGTGGAAGCTTGATTACTGGATATGTCATTGAAGCTCAAAAGAAAGACTCTGAACAGTGGGTCCATGTGGGCACCATCAAGGCTTTGGATTACACAGTAACAGATCTGACTGAAGGTGCTGAGTATACCTTCCGTATAATGGCTGTCAATGCATCAGGTAGGAGTGATCCTCGTGAAAGCAGGCCTGCTATTATCAAGGAGCAAACATCTTCCCCTTCATTTGATCTTCGGGGTGTGTACCAGAAGACTGTCATTGTCAAAGCAGGGGATCGCGTGAAAGTGGAGATTCCAGTGCTGGGTAAACCAAGGCCTGTTGTTTCTTGGAAGAAAGGTGATTTGGCTCTTAAGGAGACCCAAAGAATCAATACAGAAACCACACAAACATCGACTATTCTCAACATCAATGAGATCAAAAGAACTGACGAAGGACAGTATTCCGTCACTGGAAAGAATTTGCTAGGTACACTGACAGAGACTATCACAGTTCTGGTCCATGACATTCCAGGTCCTCCAGTTGGTCCTATAAAGCTGGATGAAGTCTCATGTGATTATATTTTAATGTCTTGGGAGCCACCAGAGAATGATGGAGGTGTTCCCATCAACAATTATATTGTTGAGATGAGGGAGACAACTGGCACTTCGTGGGTTGAGCTGGCAGCAACTGTAATCCGCACCACTTTCAAGGCGGTCCGACTAACAACTGGAACCCAATATCAGTTCCGTGTCAAGGCTCAAAACAGATATGGTATTGGACCTTCTATTACCTCAGAACCTGTAGTTGCTGCATATCCATTTGATGTGCCTGGCCAGCCTGGTATTCCAGTGGTCACCTCTTTTAACAAGGACTCTATGACTCTAAGTTGGAATGAGCCTTCATCTGATGGGGGCAGCCCCATTCTTGGATATCATGTGGACAGAAAAGAGAAAAATAGCATTCTGTGGCAGCGGGTCAGCAAAGCTCTCATTGTTGGGAATATCTTCAAATCTATTGGCCTTGTTGATGGTATTGCATATGAACATCGTATTATTGCTGAAAATATGGCTGGTCTAAGCAAACCTAGCAAACCATCTGAGCCTATGTATGCTTTGGACCCAGTTGAACCACCTGGTAGACCAGTAGCACTGAACATTACCAGACATGAGGTGACACTATCCTGGACAAAACCAGAAGGGGATGGTGGATTTTCCATAACAGGATACCAGGTAGAGAGGAGAGAGATGCCCAGTGGACGTTGGCTCAAAGCAAACTTCAACAACATTTTGGAAACTACATACACAGTTAGTGGCCTGACTGAAGATGCAACCTATGAGTTTCGTGTGTTTGCAAGAAACTCTGCTGGTGCTGTTAGTGCTGCATCTCAGCATTCAGAGCCAATCACATGCAGAGATGACATTGAAGAGCCAAGACTTGATGTTGATGCATCCTATAGCAGCAATGTTGTGGTAATGGCTGGAGAGATTTTCAAGTTAGAAGCCAGTGTAACTGGTAGGCCCATCCCATCACTGGTATGGACTAAAGAAGGAAAAGATCTTGAAGACACAGGCAAGCTGGAAATAAAAACATCTGACTTTCACACAACTCTTATAAACAAAGATTCATTGAGGAGAGATGGTGGTGCTTTCACTCTAACTGCTAGCAATCCTGGTGGCTTTGCCAAGTTTACCTATAATGTCAAAGTGCTTGACAGACCAGGACCACCAGACTCTCTCACCGTTACAGATGTCACTGCAGAAAAATGTGTGCTTAACTGGCTTCATCCTGCACAAGATGGTGGTGCCAAAATTGAGTATTTTATAATTCAGAGGCGTGAAACCAGTAGGTTGGCATGGACAAATGTGGCAACAGACCTTCAAGCTAACAGGTTTAAGGTCACCAAGCTTCTAAAAGGTAATGAGTACATTTTTAGGGTCATGGCTGTGAATAAATATGGTGTAGGTGAACCTGTAGAGTCTGTGCCTGTCATATGCACAAACCCATATGTTCCCAGTGACCCTCCATCACAGCCAGAGGTTACCACAATCACAAAAGACTCAATGGTTGTGTGCTGGGAGCGCCCTGAACATGATGGAGGAAGTAGAATAAATACATACATAATTGAAAGGAGGGATAAGACTGGCCTGCGCTGGGTAAAGTGTAATAAAAGGACTGTAACAGACTTACGTTACAAGGTTTCTGGGCTTACAGTGGGGCATGAATATGAATTTAGAATTTTTGCTGAGAATAATGCTGGTTTAAGCCAGCCCAGCCCTTCCAGTCCTTTCTACAAAGCTGTAGATACAATCTTCCAGCCTGGACCCCCAGGTAATCCTAGAGTTCTGGACACCACCAAGTCTTCCATTACTCTTGCCTGGAATAAACCCGTCTATGATGGTGGTTCTGAAATCACTGGATACATTGTGGAGACTTGCCTACCTGAGGAGGATGAGTGGACAATTCAAACTCCAAGGAAGGGATGGACAGCCACTTCCTTTACCATCACTAACTTGAAGGAAAACCAAGATTATAAAATCAACATTTGTGCAACAAATTGTGAAGGAGTGGGAGAGCCTGCTGCTGTTCCTGGAACACCGAAGGCTGAGGACAGACTACTTGCCCCAGAAATTGAACTTGGAGCTGAGCTGCGTAAGGTGGTGTGCATTAGAGCCTGTAGCACACTGAGACTATTTGTTCCAATCAAGGGCAGACCAGCACCTGAAGTGAAATGGTCAAGAGAACATGGAGGATCACTTGATAAAGCCAACATTGAAATTACACCATCATTTACCACTCTTCAGATAGACAATGTTGACAGGTTTGATGGCGGTAAATACATGCTGACTATAGAAAACCCATCAGGAAGTAAGACGGCTTTTGTTAATGTAAGGGTGCTAGATACTCCTGGAGCACCTCAGAATCTCATTGTGAAGGAGGTTACCAGAGATTCAGTTTCTCTGGTTTGGGATGCACCTCTTATTGATGGGGGTTCCAGAGTGCGAAACTACATTGTGGAAAAACGAGAATCAAAAAGGAAAGCTTACTCAACAGTTTGCGCTAGCTGCCACAAGTCAAGTTGGAAAATTGGAGAATTGGAGGAAGGAAAACTGTACTCTTTCAGAATTCTGGCTGAAAACGAATTTGGTATTGGCCTCCCAGTTGAGACTATTGAACCAATTAAGGTGTCAGAAAAACCTCTACCACCAGGAAAAGTGTCCCTTCTTGAAGTCACCAGCACCACTGTAACCCTGACATGGGAAAAACCAGACCATGATGGTGGAAGTAGAATAACGGGATATATTGTTGAGATGCAAGGTAAAGGCAGTGACAAGTGGACCCAAGTCATGGTAGTTAAGAGCAATGAGGCTTATGTAACAGGGCTCACACAGGGAGAAGAGTATAACTTCCGCATTTCAGCCACTAATGAAAAAGGTGTTAGTGACCCACGTCCTCTCAGCGTTCCAGTGGTGGCAAAAGATCTCTCAATTTCTCCAACCTTCAAAACGCTTTTTAGCACATTCAGTGTCTTAGCAGGAGATGACCTTAAGATAGATATACCATATGCAGCCCATCCTAAAGCTACTGTAACTTGGCTAAAAGGTGGGGTTAGTCTTAAGGAAACAACAAGAGTTAATGCTGAGGCTACAGATCGAAACATTCTCCTGGTTATTAAAGAAGCTTGCAGGGAAGATGTTGGCACATACACCATTAAACTGAATAACAAAGCTGGAGAGGCAACAACAGAGATCAGCGTTGTTGTATTAGATAAGCCTGGATCTCCAACTGGCCCAATCAAATTGGATGAGGTCACTGCTGATAGTGTAGTCTTGTCATGGAATGCACCACAATATGATGGTGGTTGTGCCATCAACAATTATATTGTAGAGAAGAGGGATACATCGACCACGAACTGGCAGATTGTTTCAGCGACTGTTGCCAGAACCACAATCAAGGCTGCCCGTCTAAAAACTGGATCTCAATACCAGTTTAGGATTGCTGCAGAAAATCGATATGGAAAGTCATCGTTCCTGTTATCTGACACTATTGTTGCTCAGTTTCCATTTGAGATGCCAAGTTCACCACGCTCTGTTGTGGTTCAGTCAGCCACCAAAGAGAGCATGGTAGTTGTGTGGGAGAAATCCAGCAATGATGGTGGAAGTAAAATTCTAGGCTATCATTTAGAACTTAAAGAGAAGAATAGTATACTGTGGGTTAAGCAGAACAAACAAATAATCCCTGAAACCAGATTCAAGGTAGTTGGTCTGGAGGAAGGAATTGAATATGAGTTCAGAGTTTACGCTGAGAACATAGTTGGCCTTAGCAAAGCCAGCAAAGTAAGTGAAATACAAGTAGCCAGAGATCCTTGTGAAAGGCCAGGTAAACCAGAAGCTGTTATTGTGACAAGAAATCAAGTTACACTCAAATGGACCAAACCTGAGTATGACGGTGGAATTAAAATCACTGGTTATGTAGTTGAAAAGAAGGAGGCCAGTGGTCGCTGGATGAAGGCCAGTTTTACAAACATAATTGAGACTGAATTTGTTGTCACAGGACTCACTGAAGATCAGATTTATGAGTTTCGTGTTATTGCTAGAAATGCTGCAGGAGTTTTGAGCCAGGCCTCTGACTCTACTGGACCTATCACTGCTAAAGACGAGGTGGATCCACCCAAAATTGACTTGGAGACTAAGTACTCCCAGGCTGTGGTACTAAATGCTGGTGAGACATTCAAACTTGAAGCATCTGTTTATGGCAAGCCTGTGCCCACCATTCACTGGTTAAAAGACGGTCATGAGATCACTGAAGCAGCTCGAATAGAAATTCACAACACAAATTTCACAGCTTGCCTGATTTGTAAAGAAGCCATCCGTGTTGATGGAGGCCAGTACACTATACTTGTAAAAAATGTTGGTGGAGAAAAGTCTGTTAACATAAACGTAAAGGTCCTGGACAGACCAGGTCCTCCAGAGGGCCCAATCTCTATTTATGGAGTCACCAGTGAAAAGTGTTCAATTTCCTGGAAACCCCCTTTGCAAGATGGAGGAAGTGATGTGTCTCATTATATTGTGGAGAGAAGGGAAACCAGCAGACTTGTTTGGACTGTAGTTGAATCAAAAGTGCAGACATTAAACCTGAAGATTACTAAACTTCTTCCTGGTAATGAGTACATCTTCAGAGTAATCCCAGTCAATAAATATGGAGTTGGTGAGCCTCTTGAATCTGATCCAATGATTGCTAGAAATCCATTTGTTGCTCCAAGTTCACCTACTGAAGTGGAAGTTTCAACAATCACTAAGGACTCCATGGTTGTCACATGGGAACGTCCCTCCAATGATGGAGGTAGCCCCATCCAAGGATATGTTATAGAAAAACGCGATAAGGACGGTGTGAGATGGACCAGATGTAACAAGCGCAATGTGAGTGAGCTGCGCTTTAGAGTAACAGGACTCCTTGAGAACCATAGTTATGAATTTAGGGTTGCGGCTGAAAACGCTGCAGGAGTTGGGACACCAAGCAAGCCCACAATATATTACAAGGCTCTAGATCCGATCTTCAAACCAGGTCCACCAAACAACCCCAAAGTATTGGACACCTCTAGGTCCACTGTTACGCTAACATGGGGCAAACCTATCTATGACGGTGGCTGTGAAATTCAAGCCTATATTGTTGAAGCTTGTAATGGAGCATCAGATGAGTGGTTTATGTGCACACCTCCCACTGGAATCATTGAAACTACATTTACAGCAAAAAAGCTTCTTGAGAAGCATGAATACCAGTTTAGAGTATGTGCAATCAACAAAGTCGGAGTTGGGGAGCATGCTGATGTGCCTGGAAAAATTCTTCTTGAGGAGAAACTTGAGCCTCCTGATCTTGAATTGGATACTGATATGAGAAAAATGATCAATATTAGAGCAGCAAGCACTCTCAGACTGTTTGTACCTGTGAGAGGTCGCCCAGCACCTGAAATTAAGTGGGGAAAGGCTGATGGGGAAATAAAGGAAACTGCCCAAATAGACAATACAGGCAACTATGCTTCTCTTG
Organism: Oryzias celebensis; assembly: GCA_014656515.1. Lineage (NCBI taxonomy): Eukaryota > Metazoa > Chordata > Actinopteri > Beloniformes > Adrianichthyidae > Oryzias > Oryzias celebensis. The sequence continues at coordinate 27,141,505 of BNCR01000017.1, read as the reverse complement.
TAATAGAGAATGTTGATCGTTTTGACAGTGGAAAGTACACTTTGACGGCCGAAAATGCAAGTGGAGTAAAGTCTGTCTTTATTAGTGTAAGAGTCTTGGATTCCCCTAGTCCACCCACTAACTTCATGGTAAAAGAGATCACTAAGAACTCTGTTACGCTCACATGGGAACCTCCTCTCCTTGATGGTGGCTCAAAGATTAAGCATTATATTGTTGAAAAACGAGAGAGCACAAGAAAAGTTTACTCTCCTATCACTACTTGTAACAAGATGTCATTGAAAGTTGAGTCCTTACCAGAGGGTGGAATCTTTTTCTTTAGAGTATTGGCTGAAAATGAGTATGGTGTGGGGCTACAAGCTAAAACAATTGACCCAATCAAAATATCTGAAAAACCTCAACCACCTGGAAAAGTAAGCGTAGTTGATGTTAGTCGTAGTGCAGTGTCTCTAAAATGGGAGAAACCAATACATGATGGTGGTAGTAGAGTCAGTCTCTATGAAGTTGAAATGGCTCCAAAGGACAGCGATACATGGTCTTTGTGTGCCAGTGTAAAGAGCTTAGAGACTACAGTGGCCAGTCTTCTCCAAGGAGAGGAATACCAGTTCAGAGTTGTTGCTGTAAATGACAAAGGCAAAAGTGATCCAAGACAATTAGCCCATTCAGTTGTGGCAAAGGATCTTGCAATAGAGCCTTCTGTTAGACCCAAGGCAAGTACCTACAGTGTTCAGGTAGGGTATGACCTTAAAATAGAGGTCCCAATTGCTGGCCATCCAAAACCAACCATCACCTGGACAAAGGATGGCACAGCCCTTAAGCAGACGACCAGAGTAAACGTCACTGACTCAGCACATCACACAACCCTCACCATAAAGGATGCCACCAGAGAAGATGGAGGCATGTACTCAATCAACATTGCTAATTCTCTTGGTTCCAAAGATGCAACTGTGGAGGTGATTACCCTGGATAAACCAGGCCCACCGACAGGCCCTGTTAAAATGGAGGATATTAGTGCTGAGAGTGTTACCCTGATTTGGGAACCTCCCACATACACAGGTGGATGTCCAATTTCCAATTATGTCGTGGAAAAAAGAGATACAACTACAACTAATTGGGTAGTTGTATCAGCCACAGTTGCAAGAACCACATTAAAAGTGGCTAACCTAAAGACTGGTGCTGAATACCAGTTCAGAATTTTTGCAGAGAATAGATATGGAAAGAGTTATGGAATTGATTCAGAGCCTGTTGTGGCACAGTATCCATTCCAAGAGCCTGGCCCTCCAGGGACACCATTTGTGTCTTCATACACCAAAGATTATATGGTAGTTGAGTGGCATAAACCCCCATCTGATGGAGGAAGTGCTATCTTGGGTTACCATTTGGAGAGGAAAGAGAAAAACAGTATTCTTTGGACCAAGATTAACAAAATGCTAATCCAAGACTGCAAATTCAAGTCAGCCCCTCTTGAGGAGGGCATTGAATATGAGTATAGAGTGTATGCTGAGAATATTGTTGGTATAGGAAAATGCAGTAAAACATCAGAAGGATATGTTGCACGAGACCCTTGTGATCCTCCAGGTCAACCTGTGACTGTGATTGTGACCAGGCATTCAGTAAAACTAAGATGGACCCCTCCAGTGTATGATGGTGGAAGCCTTGTTACTGGCTACATAGTAGAAAAACGTGACCTTCCAGAAGGTAAATGGATGAAAGCTAGCTTTGCAAACATCATTGAGCATGAATTTACAGTTACTGGCCTTAAAGAGGACAATAAATATGATTTTAGAGTGATTGCAAGGAATGCAGCTGGTGCTGTGAGTAGGCCATCTGAAACCACAGGATCTATAATGGCCAAGGATGAAGTTGACCCACCAAAATGTGAAACAGATCCTATTTACAACCAAACCATTGTCATAAATGCAGGAGAGACATTTACTTTGGAAGCCAGTGTAGAAGGAAAGCCCATCCCAACAGCTCAGTGGTTCAAGGGAAGTTCGGAAGTTGAAAACTCTGCAAGAGCTGAGATCAAGAACACAGATTTTAAGGCTATACTTATTGTCAAAGATGCTATAAGAGTGGATGGTGGACAGTACACACTGGTTCTGACCAATGTGGCTGGAACAAAAACTGTTCCATTTAGTGTCAAGGTTTTGGATAGACCAGGCCCTTCAGAAGGACCCCTAACAATCAGCAATGTCACTGAGGAGAAGTGCTCATTGTCATGGCTTCCACCGAGACATGATGGAGGTGCAAGTATTTCTCACTATGTTATTCAAAAGAGAGAAACGAGTCGCTTGGCATGGACAGTAGTCTCCAGCGAGTGTGAAGCTACCATGTTCAAGGTTACCAAATTATTGAAAGGAAATGAGTACATCTTCAGAGTAATGGCTGTCAACAGATATGGAGTGGGCGAGCCTCTTGAATCAGCACCTGTTGTCATGAAAAATCCATTTGTTCCTCCAGGCTCACCTAAGGAACTTGAGATCACTAACATTACAAGAGACTCTATGACAGTTTGTTGGAACCGTCCTGACACCACAGGTGGCAGTGATATTGTTGGCTACATTGTTGAGAAAAGGGACAGAGCTGGAGTGAGGTGGACCAAGTGCAACAAACGCAGAGTTACAGACTTGCGTTTCAGAGTAACAGGGTTAACTGAAGACCATGACTATGAATTTAGGGTGTCTGCTGAGAATACAGCTGGAGTGGGCCAACCAAGCCCATCCACACCCTACCTCAAAGCCTGTGACCCAACATTTGAACCAGGTAGTCCAAGTAATGTCCATTTGGTTGACACCACAAAAGACTCAATCTGTGTGGCTTGGCATAGGCCTATCTATGATGGTGGCTGTGAAATTCAAGGATATGCTGTTGAAATTACCAAGGCTGATGAAGAGGAATGGACAATATGCACACCACCCACTGGAATAAATGATACAAAGTTTACCATCAAAAAGTTAATAGAACATCAAGAATACAAAGTGCGTGTCTGTGCCATTAACAAGCTTGGTGTTGGAGAGCCCACAGAAATTCAAGGAGTTGTTAAACCTTTGGATAAGATTGAGCCTCCAGAGGTGATTCTGGATTCAGAGCTTAGGAAAGGAATAGTGGTGAGAGCAGGAGCATCTATGAGAATCTATATTCCGTTTAAAGGTCGTCCCACCCCTCAAATAGGCTGGGCTAAGGAAGATGGTGAGCTCCCCAGTAAAGTTCTGATTGAGATGGGTGAGAACTACACACAGCTTTCCATTGACATATGTGATAAATTTGATGCTGGAAAATACATCCTTAATCTAGAGAATAGTGCTGGCACAAAATCTGCTTTTGTCTCTGTTAAAGTTTTGGACACCCCAGGGCCTCCCTTACAGCTAGTAGTTAAAGACATAAAGAGGGAAAGTGTTACCCTGACCTGGGAGCCGCCAATTATTGATGGAGGTTCAAGAATAAAGAATTACTTAGTTGAAAAGCGAGAATCTACAAGGAAAGTGTTTTCCAACGTGGACAACAAATGCACAAAAACAAGTTATCGTATTACTGGCCTTACTGAGGGAACTATCTACTATTTCAGAATATTGGCAGAAAATGAGTTTGGTGTTGGACAGCCAACTGTGACAGAACAACCAGTTAAAGCCTCTGAGCCACCCCTCCCTGTTGGTAAGGTCACATTGACTGAAGTAACAAAAACTACTTCTTCACTTTCTTGGGAGAAACCAGATCATGATGGAGGTAGCAGAATTCTTGGCTACTGTATTGAAATGCAACCTGTAGGCTCAGAGGAATGGGTGTTAGCTGCCACAACTAAAACTTGTGAAGGCACTGTTGTAGGCCTCCATGTGGGGCATGAATACTTATTTAGAGTGTTAGCTTTTAATGAAAAGGGCAAAAGTGACCCTAGAGCTTTGGCTGCACCAGTGACTGCTAAAGATATTACCATTGAGCCCAGTTTCAAAGTAAGATTTAACACTTACAGTCTACAGCAAGGTGAGGATCTAAAGATTGAGATTCCAGTATTTGGCCGCCCCATTCCGAAGGTGGAATGGAAAAAAGAAGGACAAGCAATTAAGGAGACAACAAGATTGAATGTCCAAAGCACATCATCATCTACTAAACTGGTTATCAAAGATACAAATAAGGAAGACTCTGGCAAATACAGTGTCACAGCCACAAGCAGCATTGGAACAGTTACGGAGGAGATTATTGTTATCATACTTGATAAACCTGGGCCACCCACTGGGCCTGTAAAAATTGAGGAGGTAAGCTGCAATTATGTCGTTCTCTCCTGGGAGCCACCAGAGTATACTGGAGGATGTCAAATCAATAACTACATTGTTGAAAAGAGGGACACAACCACCACAAATTGGCAGATTGTATCTGCTACGATTGCAAGGACAACCATTAGAGTCGCCAAGCTTAAAACTGGTGTTGAATATCAATTTAGAGTGTGTGCTGAAAATAGGTATGGAAAAAGTTCTTCCATTGTCTCTTCAACTGTTATTGCTCAGTATCCATTTAGTGTGCCTGCAGCCCCAGGAACACCGATCACTACAGCTGCAACTAAAGATAACATGGTTGTTGAATGGAAGCCTCCAAGTGACAATGGTGGCAGTCCCATCCTTGGTTATCATTTGGAGAGAAAGGAAAAAAATAGTCTTTTGTGGAGTAGACTGAACAAGCTTTTAATTCCAGAGACACGCTTCAAGACCACAGACCTTGAAGAAGGCATTGAATATGAATTCAGAGTTTATGCTGAGAACATTGCAGGTGTCGGTCCAGCAAGTAAAGTCTCAGATGGTAGAGTAGCTACAGACCCATGTGACCCCCCAGGCACTCCTGAGGCTATTGAAATAACTAGAAACCATGTGACACTCCAGTGGACCAAACCCCAGTATGATGGAGGTAGTGTAATCACTGGCTATTTGATTGAGAGAAAGAAATACCCAGATACCCGCTGGATGAAAGCAAGCTTTACCAACATTATTGATACCCAGTTTACACTTACTGGACTTACTGAGGACTGTGTTTATGAGTTCAGAGTTATTGCCAGGAATGCTGCTGGAACCTTGAGTCGTCCATCTGAGAGCACTGGACAAATTACAGCCAAAGATGAAATTGAAGCACCAGATGCTACTATGGATTCTAAATTTAAAGATCTCACTGTTGTTAGTGCTGGTGACTCATTTGAGATTGATGCTGACTACATTGGTAAGCCTCTCCCTGAAGTTATATGGTTGAAGGATGGCAAGGAAATTGACAAAACCACACCAAGAATGGAGATCAGAACTACACTTACACGTACAATCTTAACGGTCAAGGATTGCATTAGAGTGGATGGTGGACACTTTGTCCTCAAGCTTGTCAATGTTGGTGGTGTCAAGATGATCCCAATTAATGTTAAAGTTCTTGACAGACCTGGTCCTCCAGATGGCCCATTAGAAGTTAAAGGAGTTAGGGCTGAGAAATGTTATCTGCACTGGAACCATCCTTCACATGATGGTGGAGCAAGTATCTCTCACTATATCATTGAAAAGAGAGAAACCAGTCGTTTGTCATGGACTATTGTAGAGCCCAAGATCCAGGCAATTAGCTACAAAGTTACCAAACTGCTTCCTGGTAATGAATACATTTTTAGAGTTACTGCTGTAAATAAATATGGAGTTGGTGAACCTCTGGAATCCGAGCCTGTGATTGCTCGTAACCCATTCACTGTTCCCAGTGCACCCTCAACCCCAGAGGTCAGCGCTGTCACTAGAGACTCCATAGTCCTTACCTGGGAAAGGCCTGAAGAAAATGGAGGAGCTGAGATCGAAGGATACATTCTTGAAAAACGGGACAAGGATGGTGTCAGGTGGACCAAGTGCAACAAAAAGAGACTAAATGACCTAAGGTTCAGATGCACTGGTCTCACAGAAGGTCACTACTATGAATTCAGGGTCTCAGCTGAAAATGCTGCTGGCATTGGAAAGCCAAGTGCACCGACCGACTACATTAAGGCATGTGATGCCACATATCCACCAGGACCTCCAAGTAACCCTAAAGTCACCCATCATTCAAGCACTACTGTTTCCCTGACCTGGTCCAGGCCTATCTATGATGGTGGTGCACCTATTACAGGGTATGTTGTTGAAATGAAAGAGGCAGGAGATGACGAATGGATTGTCTGCAGTCCTGCCACAGGTGTTCAAAGCACTAAATACACTGTAAAGAAACTGAAGGAAAATGCTGAATACAACTTCCGCATATGTGCTGCTAACTGTGAAGGAGTAGGAGAACCTGTGGATCTACCTGGGTCTGTGATTGCTGCAGAGAAGCTTGAGGCTCCTGAGATTGAACTAGATGCTGACTTAAGGAAAATGGTGAACGTACGTGCCACTGCAACACTGCGTCTCTTTGTGACGATTAAAGGAAAACCCGAACCTGAGGTGAAATGGTCAAAGGCTGACGGCACTTTAAATGAACGTGCACAAATTGACGTCACAAGCTCTTATACAATGCTGGTGATTGAGAACGTTGATAGATTTGACACTGGAAAATACGTAGTGACCCTTGAGAACCTAAGTGGCTCTAAATCAGCATTTATTAATGTCAGAGTTTTGGACTCCCCAAGTGCACCAATAAACCTGGAAGTCAAAGATGTAAAGAGAAATTCAGTTTCACTTTCCTGGGAGCCTCCTCTTATTGATGGTGGTGCTAAGATATCACACTATATTGTTGAGAAAAGAGAGCAGAAGAGAATGGCTTTCACCAGTGTTTGCACCAACTGTGTAAGGAACTCTTTCATTGTTTCTGACCTACAAGAGGGAGGAAGATATTATTTCCGCGTGTTGGCTGTAAATGAGCTGGGTGTGGGTCTGCCCACTTCTACAGACCAAATCAAGGTATCCGAGCCCCCTTTGCCTCCTGGTAAAATTGTTGTTGAAGATATAACTCGCCACAGTGTCACCCTTTCTTGGGAGAAACCCGATCATGATGGAGGCAGCAAAATTACAAGCTACATTGTAGAGATGCAACCAAAAGGAGAAGATAAATGGACTTTGTGTAGTCAATCTAAAGCACTAGAGGCCACTATTGTTGGACTCACAACAGGAGAAGAATACTCATTTAGGGTCACTGCAGTAAATGATAAGGGTAAGAGTGATGCTAAGCCTTTGGCTGTTCCTGTAGTAGTAAAGGACATTACAACAGAGCCCAACATAAACCTGCTGTTCAACACATACAGTGTAAAAGCTGGAGATGACTTGAAGATTGAAGTTCCATTTAAGGCCAGACCCCAACCTGAAGTTTCTTGGAAAAAAGATGGCTATGTTCTTAAACAGACAACTAGGGTGAATGTTGTCACTTCAAAGACATCTTCAAAAGTGATTATTAAAGAAGCCAACAAAGAAGATGTTGGAAAGTATGAGATTTCAGTAACAAATGCAATTGGCACAAAGACAGCTGAAGTGTCTGTTGTAGTACTGGATAAACCAGGTCCACCCAGCAACATCAAGTTGGATGAAGTTAGCGCTGATTTTATCTCTCTATCATGGGATGCTCCAATATATGATGGGGGATGCCAGATTAACAATTATGTGGTGGAGAAAAGAGATACTACCACTACAACGTGGCAAATTGTCTCAGCCACAGTAGCAAGGACATCAATTAAGGTTACTCGGCTTACTCAAGGAACGGAGTACCAATTCCGTATTGCGGCCGAAAATCGTTATGGCAAGAGTTCTTCAATTGATTCTTCTCCTGTTGTTGCTCAATATCCATTTGAACCTCCTGGTCCTCCAACCAAACTTCATGTTGTCCATGCAACTAAGACTGGCATGCTAGTAGCATGGGGCAAACCAGCAAGTGATGGTGGAAGCCCAGTTATTGGTTATCACATTGAATGCAAAGATCAAAGTAGTATTCTTTGGACTAAAGTTAACAGAGGTCTGCTCACTGAAAACCAGTTTAAAATGACTGGCATTGAGGAGGGCTTATTGTATCATTTCAGAGTATATGCTGAGAACATTGCTGGCATTGGTCCATGTACTAAACCTTGTGATCCAGTTGCAGCTAGAGATCCATGTGAGCCTCCACGTAACCTCCGAGTTACAAATATCACCAGGAATTCAGTTTCTCTCTTCTGGAATGGTCCAGAGTATGATGGTGGAGTAAAAATTACTGGATATATTGTAGAGCATAGAGAACTACCCAATGGCCGATGGCTGAAGTGCAACTTTGCCAATTTGCAAGACACCTACTTTGATGTTACAGGCTTAATAGAAGATGTCCAGTATGAATTCCACGTTATTGCCAAGAATTCTGCAGAGCAGCTTAGTGTTCCCTCAGAAAGCACTGGTCCCATCACCGTTAAGGATGATGTAGACCCTCCAGCTATTATAATGGAAGACAAATTTAGACAACTAATGGTCATAAAGGCTGGAGAGACAATTAAAATTGATGCTGAGGTTACAGGGCGTCCACTCCCAGTCATTTCTTGGTCAAAGGATGGAAAGGAAATAGAGGCCAAGGCAAGGTGTGAAATCACATCTACTAATTTCACGACGACCCTCACTGTTGCAGACGCTATCAGGAAAGATTCTGGTCAATACGTTCTTACTCTGCATAATGTTGGAGGAACTAGATCCATGGCTGTTAACTGTAAAGTTCTGGACAGACCTGGACCTGCCTCAGGACCTTTGGCAGTGTCTGGAAAAACAGCAGAAAAATGCACCCTAACATGGGGTCCCCCTCAAGAGAATGGGGGTGCTGAGATCATGCACTACATTGTGGAGAAACGTGAAACAAGTCGCCTAGCTTGGACTCTGGTCTATGGTGACATGAAGGCTACTACTTGCAAAGTGACTAAGTTGCTAAAAGGAAATGAATATATCTTTAGAGTTAGGGGAGTAAACAAATATGGAGATGGTGAGCCTTTGGAAAGTGAGCCAGTAAAGGCCATGGATCCATTTACTGTGCCTGCAGCTCCCACAAATGTCCAGGTTACAGCTGTTACTAGTGACGCGATGACAATTTGTTGGGAAAGACCAGTGTCGGATGGTGGCAGCAGTATTTCTGGCTATGTCATTGAAAAGCGAGAGAAAACAGGCCTTCGTTGGTGCCGTGTTAACAAGAAACCTGTTTATGACTTAAGAGTCAAGGCTTCAAACCTTCGTGAGGGTTGTGAATATGAGTATAGAGTGTTTGCAGAAAATGCTGCTGGGCTAAGTAAACCTAGCACCCCCTGTCCACTAACTAAGGCTGAAGACCCACAGTTTCTGCCCTCTCCTCCTGCTAAACCTAAGATTATTGACACTACAAAGACCACTGTCACCTTGTCTTGGAACAAGCCATTATTTGATGGTGGTGCACCAGTAACTGGATACAGAGTAGAGTACAGAAAGACATCTGATGATGAGTGGTTTATTGGGGTTCAGAACACCAAGACTACAGAATTTACAGTTGTGAGATTGACACCTGGAGCTGAATATGTCTTTGTTGTCAGGTCCATTAATAAAATTGGTGTTAGTGAGCCCAGCCCTGAGACAGACAAACAGATTGCTAAGGAAAGACAAGAGGAACCTGTGTTTGACATAAGCAATGAGATGAGGAAGACACTCATTGTCAAAGATGGAAGCTCATTTACCTTGAAAGTGCCATTCAGAGGCAAACCCATACCAAATGTTTCTTGGGCGAAACCTGACATTGACCTTAGAGTCCGAGCTGTCATTGACACGACAGACACTTTCACTTCAATAACCCTTGAAAAAGCAACTCGCAATGATTCTGGAAAATATACTGTCACCTTATCCAGTGTTGCTGGAACTTCATCACTGACACTAAATGTCAGAGTGCTGGACTCACCTGGACCTCCTGAATGTGTGGAGGTCAAGGAAGTAACAAAAACATCTGCCACAGTCACCTGGGACACTCCTGAGAATGAGGGTGGAGGACCAGTCAAGAATTACCTTGTTGATTTCCGTGAGGCCAGTAGGAAAGGCTGGACTAGGTTGACTGAGACATGCCACAGACTGACATATAAGGTGATCAATCTAAAAGAAGGAGAGGTCTACTATTTCAGAGTGACGGGAGAAAATGAGTTTGGGGTCGGTGTAGCAGCAGAGACCAAGGAAGGAACCAAGATTACAGGTACAGTTTTATCTTGGCATTATTGTGATTTATAGCTTTAAGTTTTTTTTTTATTATTATTTGCCCAACCTTTTTTTTAAACAAAAACAAAATATGTGTTTTTTCTCCAGAAAAGCCAAGCCCACCACCAAAGCTAGGGGTCACTGATGTGACTAAAGAGAGTGTTTCATTGGCCTGGGCAAAACCAGAACAAGATGGAGGCAGCAGAATTACTGGCTACATTGTCGAAGCATTGGAAAAAGGCCAGGAAAAGTGGGTCAAGTGTGGTGCAACAAAGTTTACTTATTTAACGGTTAGTGGCCTGAGGGAGAATGCTGAGTACTTCTTCAGAGTCAGAGCTGAAAACCATGCAGGACTAAGTGATGTGAAAGAAATGGTCATCCCTGTCATTGTCAAAGACCAACTTGGTAAGTGACAAGCGACTGCAATGAACAATAAATTGTTTTGTGTAACTCAGAAATACAGACATATTACTATCCTTACTTACTCATACCTCCTTAATTGTTTCAATAGTATTATAAGAGTTTTCTAAATTTTTTACAAATGTTCAATGCAGCTTTTTATGTTTCGGTAACCATGGTCTTCTTTTGCTCCAGAACCTCCTGAGATCAATATGAAAGATTTTGCTCACAACACAGTGTATGTCAAAGCTGGTTCAACTCTGAAGTGTGAGATCCCACTGACTGGTCGACCTTTACCAAAAGTCACTCTTTCCAAGGATAATGTGCCACTCAAGTCAACAATGAGGTTTAACTATGACGTCACTCCAGACAGTATCAAGATCGTTTTGCGTGAAAGCATTGCCGGGGACACAGGGCGCTATGACATAACAGCTTCAAACTCTGGTGGAACCACAAAATCCTATGTTAATATTGTTGTTCTGGACCGTCCAAGTGCTCCTCTTGGACCTGTAGAACTTTATGATGTCACTGAAGACAGTGTAAGCTTGAAGTGGCTCCCTCCGGTCTATGAAGGTGGTAGCCCTGTCACTAACTATGTCATCCAGAAAAGAGAGACAACTACAGCCAACTGGATTGATGTTTCCTCTGCTGTTGCTCGATGCACCATGAAGATCATGAAATTGACTACTGGGCTGGAATACCAGTTCAGGATAAGAGCTGAGAATAGATACGGAATCAGTGATCACATCGACTCACCTCTGGTCACAGTTAGCCTACCATACAGTAAGCAGTTTTTGGAATACAAACCAATGTTTTCTTTATAGAATTAAGTTAAAATTTTTGGAACTCCAGAAATTTTGAAACAAGTATTCCATAATTTGTAAACTGTTCTTTTCTTCCTACAGCAATTCCAGAGGCTCCATCAGTTCCAGAAATTACTGCCGTGACCAAGGAGAGTATTACAGTGGCCTGGAAGGAGCCCAAGTCAGATGGAGGCAGCCACGTGTTTGGCTACCATCTCCAAATGAAAGACAAGAACAGCATCCTGTGGCAGAGAGTTAGCAAAACAGTGATTCGGGCTACACACTTTAAGGTCACAAACATAAATGCCGGACTTATTTATGAGTTTAAAGTGGCAGCAGAAAATGCTGCAGGGGTCAGTGAATTCAGCAAGCCTTCAGATGCAGTGTTGGCCATTGATGCATGTGGTATGTAAAAAGACATCCCTCTATAAACTATAGCAAATTAAACTTGAATGGAATTTTCATTTTTGCATTCTCCATTCATTTTTTGCAGAGCCACCCACAAATCTTCGGATCACTGACATAACTAAGAACACGTTAAGCTTGGCTTGGGAGAAGCCAAACTATGATGGTGGATCTCCAATCACTGGTTATATCATAGAGAAGAGAGATGGAGCTAATTCCAAGTGGTCCAAAGCCAACCTCACCAATATCACAGACAATCACTTTACTGTAACTGGCCTTACTCAGGATGAAACATACGAATTTAGAGTCATGGCCAGGAATGCAGTTGGCTCAATTAGCAACCCATCTATCACCGCTGGACCAGCAACATGTGTAGACACCTTCGGTAAGGTTTGGGGCTTCTTTACTTCTAGTTTGATGTTTGCCTCCAATCGTATACATATTCTAAGTTTTGCATGTTTTTTTAAGCATAGTTTTGATTGTTTGTCAGTTTAAAAACAATGCTTAGCATTTTACCTCTCCCCTTTATCTGCTGTGTAATCATTTTTCTGTTTTGCCTAGGCACCCCAGAAATTGAAATCCCACAAGAGTATCTCAATGAAGTCAAGCACAAGGCTGGCTCTGATATTGAACTTAAGTTTAATATCACAGCCAAACCTTCCCCCACTATTGAGTGGTTTAAGGATGGTAGAGAGCTTAAACCCACCTCTCAACTCTCTTTCCAACATAAATTTGAGTCCACCAGTATATTCTTGAAGGAAGCTACGCGTCTTAACTCTGGGACCTATGAAGTGAGGGTCAAAAACTCTCTGGGATGTGCATGTGGAGTCGTCAGGCTGCTTATTCAAGGTATTTAAACATGAAAACAGTTTGCAACATTATCATAAATAAGTAAAGGATGTAAAGTATTACTGACAGGCATTAATTGATTTTTCTTTCTATTAGACAAGCCAGGTCCTCCTGCTGGAGAGATCCAATTTAAAAAAGTAACAGCCGACAACATTACCATCATGTGGTCCCCTCCTGATGATGAGGGTGGTGCCATGGTAACTCATTACATTGTAGAAAAGAGGGAGACCAGCAGGATAATGTGGTCCATTGTGTCAGAAAAACTGGTCGATTGTATTGTGAACGTATCCAGGCTCATTCAAGGCAATGAGTACATCTTCAGAGTACGTGGAGTGAATAAATATGGCATTGGAGACCCACTGGAATCTCATCCTGTTGTTGCAAAGAACGCATTTGGTATCCATATAGACTACAATTACTTTTGTTTGTTACAATTTTATCAGATTTTACCAATATTTTATAGGAAAGCCATTTCTCTAATCGTGTTTGTTTTTTTACAGTCTCTCCAAGTGAGCCTTCCAAACCTAAGGTTTCTATGATTACCAAGTCCTCCATGACAGTAATCTGGGAACGACCTGCACTGGATGGAGGCAGTGACATTGATGGTTATTATCTGGAAAAAAGAGAGAAGAAAAGTCTACAGTGGTTTAAGGTTTGCTTACAAAAACAATTTGTACTATAATTAGATGTGTACACACATCTGATCATAACTATTTTTTTAGGTGGTGAAGGGTACCATCAGAGACACAAGGCAGAAAGTCAACAATCTAGTGGAGAATAATGAGTACCAATTCAGAGTTTGTGCTGTCAACAAGGCAGGAGCAGGAAAGTACTCTGAAGCCTCTGAACTGTACAAGGCCTACGACCCCATTGGTATGCTTTTAGAACACTTCTGCTGTTGGCAGAAAAGCATTTGAGACATTGTTTCTAGACAGTTTTGTAGAAGTAACTGCTGGCAAAACTGAGTGTTTTTTTCCTCTCTAGATCTACCTGGTGAGCCCTCTAAACTGCAAATTATTGACTCCACAAAGACCTCCATCACTTTAGGCTGGGAAAAGCCTGTCTATGATGGTGGCAGTAAAATCCTACACTACATTCTGGAGCAGATGACCTCAGAGGAAAAAGAATGGGTGATAATCAATCCAGAAGTGAAGACTTGCGAGTATGTGGTGTCCCACCTCAAACCTGGTACCTACTATTACTTTAGAGTGTCTGCTGTCAACTGTAAAGGCAAAGGAGAGGACATCAAGATGTATCAGCCTGTTCAAGCCAAAGACATTTTAGGTTAGTCTTTTTATGTTACAGAGTTACAGTAAAAAAAAATCTGCTTGATTTAGACAATTAGAGTTGCTATAAATTGTTGTTATCATACTAAGCATCATGGTGTCAATTATTTGTTTGCTTTTATTTTCCTTACAACAGAGGAAGCAGATTTAGACTTGGATGTGGCCATGACAACACAATATGTTGCCAGAGCTGGACGGAATGTAGAAGTGTTTATACCCCTCAAGGGTCGCCCTGCTCCCAATGTCACGTGGCGCCGTGGCGATCGCAACATGGCTAGTGATAATCGATTTACAATCAATAACACTGAGAGATCCACTACGCTCATTATACCCAAGGTCACCCGTGATGACTGTGGAAAATATTTCTTGGAGATTGAGAATGGTGTTGGAGAACCCAAGATAATCACGGTTTCCCTCAAGGTTCAGGATAGTCCATCAGCCTGCCAGAAACTGATTATCAAGAATGTAACAAGAGGAAAGCTGACTCTTAGTTGGGAGGCTCCTGTCATTGACGGAGGCTCTCCAGTAACTAATTATATTGTTGAAAAGAAAGCATCCACTATGAAGGCCTACCAGGTGATCACAGCAGAGTGTCTAAACACATCTTACAAGGTGTCTGGCCTGGAGGAAGACATTGCATACTTTTTCCGTGTGTCAGCTGAAAATGAGTTTGGTACAGGTGATTATTGTGAAACAAAAGAGCCTGTCAGAGCAACTGAAACTCCTGGAGCTGTTAAAGATTTGGTAATGGTGGACTCTTCAAAGAATTCTGTAACTCTGCAGTGGACCAAACCTGACCATGATGGTGGTAGCTACATCACTGAGTACATCATTGAAAAAAGGAGCCATGAGGAGGTCAACTGGACCTTAGGTGCTACATGTAAACGTTGTACTTGTGAGGTGACAGGACTTACAGAGAATGCAATGGTTGACTTCAGAGTGTTTGCAAAGAATGAAAAAGGCAGGAGTGACTTTTCCCAGGTTGGTCCAATCACAGTTGTAGACTTCATAGTTCCACCTGAAGCCAACCTGGTTGACTACCCCAATGGAGAACTTGCTGTTCGTATTGGTCAAAACATCCACATTGAGCTGCCTTTTAAGGGTAAACCAAGACCTGCAATCAGCTGGATGAAGGATAACTTGCTTTTGAAGGAAAGTGAAAAGATTCGATTCAGGACCACTGACAACAAGACATCAGTCACAGTCAGAGGAGCAAAGAAGGAACATGCTGGCCAGTATACTTTGGTCCTGGACAATAGAGTCATCAAAAACTATTTTGATATAAATGTGACTACTCTTGGACCCCCATCAATACCCGTTGGTCCTATCCGCTTTGATGAAATAAAAGCTCAAAGTATTATTATCTCCTGGGATGAACCAAAAGATGATGGAGGTGGTGAGATAACTTGCTACAGTGTAGAAAAACGTGAAACCTCCCAGGCAAACTGGAAAATGGTCTGCTCTAGTGTGGTCAGAACAAGCTTTAAAATCCCCAACCTGGTCAAGGGTACTGAATACCAATTCAGAGTCCGTGCAGAGAACAAGTATGGAGTCAGTGAACCTCTCAATTCATCAGGTATTATTGCACAGCACCAGTACAAGCCTCCTGGTGCTCCAGGAAAGCCAGTGGCCTACAACATCACTAGTGATGGAATGACCATCAAGTGGGATGCTCCAGGTTTTGATGGAGGTTCCCCCATTCTAGGTTATCATGTTGAGAAAAAAGATAGAAACAGCCTTTTGTGGGAGAAAGTCAACTCCACAATCATTTCTAACAGAGAATACAGGATCATAAGTCTTCTTGAAGGCCTGGAGTACTCGTTTAGAGTCTATGCTGAGAACAATGCTGGACTCAGCCCTGTTAGTGAGCAGAGCAAACATGCTCTTGCCATCTCGCCTGTTGGTAAGTCCCATAGTTAAAAACATTTCTGCAGTGTCCTGAATAAAATAAGATGTCTTTTTAAAATCCACTTTGCTAAACAGGTTGTACTTTTTTCTCAACCCCATAATTTAGATCCACCTGGCACCCCTGTCTGCATTGATGTAACTAGAGACTCAGTCACGCTGCAATGGGATGTTCCAAAACGAGATGGCGGCAGCAAAATTGTTGCCTACAGTGTAGAAAGACGCCAGGGTCGTGGCAAGTGGCTCCGCTGCAACTTTACAGATGTTAGTGAAACACAGTTCACTGTGTCCGGTCTATCTCCTGGAGACAGATTTGAATTTAGAGTTATTGCCCGAAATGCAATAGGCACATTGAGTCCGCCATCTAACTCCTCTGGATATATCATGACTAGAGATGAGAGCGGTAAGTAACACAATAAAAAAAGGAATAGGAAATCTTAAGTTTACAGATTACAAAAGGCAATTGGGATTTTAATTTTTTTTTTTTGTTTGTTTTTGTCTTAAAACCTCCAGTTCCTCCTGAGATTGAGTGGTCTCCAGATCAAGTGGTTACTTTAAGGGCTGGAGAGAATGTTCGACTTGGCTGCAAAATCACTGGGCGCCCTCTTCCTCAAATCGTGTGGTACAAAGATGGAATAGAAATTGATAAAAGGACAATGATTGATATTGAAATTACCACTGGCATTGGGACAAGCAGTCTGTTCATCCGGGATGCGGACAGGAATCACCGTGGCATCTACACTGTGGAGGCCAAAAATAGCTCTGGTACAAAGAAAGCTGACGTCAATGTCAGAGTGCAAGGTTAGTATAGAAAGTTAACTCCTCTTTAATGATTTAATTCATGTTCATGACCACTTAGAAAGAAAAGATGAATAAATACTGAGGATTTTCCTGTATCTAGATTCATGCCCTTACCTTAAATATCTATGCAGACACACCTGGACCGGTTGAGGGTCCTATCCGTTTCACTGGTATCACTGCTGAGAAGTGCACAGTGTGGTGGAACCCACCAGAGAATGATGGATGTGCTGCCATCACACACTACACAGTGGAAAAAAGAGAAACATCAAGAATCTCCTGGGCCTTGGTCACATCTAAATGTGAAGCTTGTTCTTACAATGTAACCAACCTTATCAAAGGCAATGAGTACCAGTTCAGAATTTCTGCTGTCAACAAGTTTGGTGTTGGCAAACCTCTTGACTCTGACCCAGTTGTTGCACAGATGCAGTACAGTAAGTTAATCGAGTCAAGCATTGTTTGTGTTGTATGCTAAAATTAAAGTAATTGGAGTTTCCTTTTTAAATTGCAAATGTTTCTGCTCTCCTCAGCTGTGCCTGATGCTCCTGGTACTCCAGATGCAACTCATGTAACTGGAGATAGCATCACTTTATGTTGGACACGGCCACGGTCAGATGGAGGAAATGAGATTAAATATTACATTCTGGAACGAAGAGAAAAGAAGAGCCTACGGTGGGTAAGAGTGTCCTCCAAGAGACCTATCACTGAACTAAGACATCGTGTAACCAACCTCACCGAAGGAAATGAGTATGAGTTCCGTGTTATGGCTGAGAATGGCGCTGGTATTGGACCAGCCAGCAGCACTTCCAGGCTGTTCAAATGCAGAGAGCCAACCAGTGCTCCTAGTGCTCCAACTGTAATCAAGGTAGGAATGCTACTAGTTAGAACTCATAAAGGTGTTTTTTTATTTTATATAAATCCACAATTTATTCTAAATAAGAATTTTTTGTTATCTAATTTTGAAGGGGTAAATTCAAGTTGTGTATTGCAGAATAGATTTTTTACTTAGGATGTAAATTAGAGTTTTACAGTCACTAATGTAAAGGAAATGAACATTGGATTGTATAATAATAAATGTTTTTGAATTAAACAGGTCATTGACTCAACAAAGTCATCCATCACACTTGAATGGACCAAGCCAGTCTTTGATGGTGGCCTGGAGATTATTGGCTACAATATTGACATGTGTAAAGCCAGCTTGGAGGAGTGGCACAGAATTAACAACCAGATTTGCATCCACAACACGTTCACTGCTAAGGGCTTGGTACCTGGAGAGCTTTACAAATTTAGAGTCAGTGCTGTAAACGGATCAGGACAGGGTGAGGCTTCAGTGTTGCCCAACCCTGTTCAGGCCTTGGACAGACTAACATCTCCAGAAATTGACATTGATGCCAGCTTCAAGCAAACTCACATTGTGAAGAATGGAGGCACTGTCACTCTTCAAATTTCATTCAGAGGAAAGCCAGCTCCCCTTGCTACTTGGTCTAAGGTAGACGGTGAGCTACCTGTCATGGCTGATATTTACACAACAGACTCATCCTCAGTTTTGACTATTGAGGGTTGTACCAGGTATGAGGCTGGCAAATATACGTTGTCCTTGGAAAATAACAGTGGCCGCAAGGCTATAACGTTTACTGTCAAAGTGCTGGACACTCCTGGACCTCCAGGGGCAATTACCTTCAAAGATGTCACCCGTGGAGCTTTGACAATGATGTGGGATGCCCCCTCTAATGATGGTGGATCCCGAATCCACCACTACATGGTGGACAAGCGTGAAGCAAGTCGGCTAGCCTGGCAGGAGGTTAGCAGCAAATGTTCTCGCCAGATGATCAGAATAACTGGTCTGGATATTGGCATTCCGTATTTGTTTAGGGTTACTGCTGTTAACCAGTATGGTAAGGGAGAAGCTCATGAGATGACTGAGCCTATCATTGCCACAGAAGAACCTGCACCGCCTAAAAGACTAGATGTAATTGACACCACAAACTCAACAGCCTCACTGGTGTGGCTGAAACCTGACCATGATGGGGGCAGCCGTGTTAGAGGCTATATTGTAGAATTTAGAGTTAAGGGAACTGATGTTTGGGTTGTTTATGGAGAAACAAAGTCTCTGAAAATGCTGGTGGAGGGTCTTACTGAGAACAAAGAATATGACTTCAGGGTCAAGGCCAAGAATGATGCTGGAATTAGTGACCCACAGGCTACTTTTAGCTCTGTAGTCATCAAGGAACCTCGCATTGAACCAACCGCTGACCTCAGCAACATTACCAACCAGCTTATCACCTGTAAGACTTCCAACACTTTCACAATTGATGTCCCTATTAGTGGTAGACCTGCACCTAAGGTCACATGGAAGCTGGAAGAAATGAAGCTGAAAGAGACAGACAGGGTCTCAATCAAGACTACAAAGGAGAGAACTACCTTGGTGGTAAAAGACAGCAAAAGAAGTGACAGTGGCAAGTACTACTTGACCCTGGAAAATGCTGCTGGTGTGAAGACATTCACAGTGACAGTGGTGATTGTTGGAAGACCTAGCCCACCTACAGGGCCTATTGAGATCTCAGAAATCAGCTCAGAATCCTGCACTTTGTCCTGGACAGAACCGATTGATGACGGGGGCACTGATATCACCAACTACATTGTTGAAAAACGTGAGTCTGGCTCTGCTTCTTGGCAAGTGGTAAACTCCAGTGTGAAGAGAACTACAATCAAAGTGACTCATTTGAACAAATACATGGAATACACATTCAGAGTTTGCGCTGAGAACAAGTTTGGAGTAAGCAAATCCATAGAGTCTGCAGCAGTTGTCATTGAACATCCATTTGGTAAGCCCTCCTTAACAAGAAAAAAAAAACTAAAAAGATTTCAGTTTGCACGTTAATGTTTTTCTTCATAATCCAATTATGTTCACTTTCACAGTTTCCCCAAGCCCTCCAACTCGTCCAGATGTGGTATCTGTATCGGCCAGTGTCATTAGCATTAAGTGGGATGTACCATATGCCGATGGAGGTAGCAAGGTAACAGGGTACTGGATTGAGAAGAAGGAGAGAAATACAATCTTGTGGGTAAGGGAGAACAAGCTGCCATGCCTGGAGTGCCATTACAAAGTGTCAAACCTAATTGAAGGCCTGGAGTACCAATTCAGAGTATATGCCATGAACCTCGCTGGACTTAGCAAACCTAGTGAGGCTTCCAGACCAGTGGTGGCACTAAATCCTGTTGGTAAGAGAAAATGTGTTTCATATGTTATGAATAATGAGTTAAATTATTTTGTGATTAAACCCTGCTTCTGCTTGGCTTAGATCCTCCTGGTAAACCTGAGGTAACAGATGTTTCAAGGTCTTCAGTGTCACTATGCTGGACTGTACCTTTTAACGATGGCGGAAGTAAGATTATTGGTTACGTGGTGGAGAAAAAAGTGTACAGCACAGATGAGTGGGATGACAATCGCTGGCTCAAGTGCAATTATACCACAATCACTGAAAACTACTTCACCGTCACCAACTTGGGAGAGGGAGAGACTTATGAATACCGCATAATTGCCAAGAATGCTGCTGGAGTCCACAGTGTACCTTCTGAATCCACCGGACCAGTCACATGCAAGGACGAATACAGTAAGTTCAGACAGTTTTGTTTGCATGTTTATTTCAGGTTTGTTATTTTGTCTGTTCTATTGGTACATAACAATTAAAACATCTTCGATACAGGTCCTCCCAAAGCTGAGCTTGACAGCAAGCTGAAAGGCGAGACAATCACTGTCACAGCTGGCTCTGATGTAGTCCTAGACGCTGCAGTAGGAGGAAAACCAGAACCTACAGTTTACTGGTCAAAGGGGGACAAAATTTTGGAGCTTGGAGAAAAGTATTCACTAACCTACACACCTACCAGAGCTATGACTGTCATAAAGAACTGTGACAGATCAGATACTGGCAGATACATTCTCACAGTCAAGAATGCAAGTGGCATCAAAACTGCTGCTGTCAGTGTTAAAGTTTTAGGTAAGAAAACATGGTTGTCTAACTTCTTTTTGGTTAGTTTCCAAATATTTGAACCTTTGGAAAAAAAATTGAATCCATCTTTTTAATCTTTTAGACACTCCTGGGCCTCCAGCTGACAAGATATTGATCACTAGAGTGACAGAAGAGAAATGCACAGTGTCCTGGAAGATTCCTATGGAAGACGGTGGCGACACAGTAACCCACTACATTGTGGAGCGTCGTGAGACCAGCCGTCTGAACTGGGTTATAATGGAAACTGAATGCAAGTCTTTGTCATGCGTGAGCAGCAGACTGATCAAGAACAATGAGTACATCTTCAGGGTTAGAGGAGTCAATAAGTACGGCCCTGGAGTTCCTCTCGAGTCTGATCCTGTCATTGCCAGAAATGCTTACAGTGAGTCAATTTTTTGAAAGTCATACAGTAAAGGAATAGATTGGTATTGCTTATTTTAAACTCTTTGAAGGAAGACGTCATTTTTAAGCTTTTTACACCTAAGATTAAGCGCCAGTGTTGACATTCTTTTGACTACTGTTCAACTGTTTACGTAATTATTGTAATTCCAAAGGATTTCGAAGCAGAGAAAAGCAGCAGTGCACTGATATGCAACAATCTACAGTAGTGAAGTACCTAATGTGAGCAACATAAATCAGCCAATTCTTTCATGGAAAAAAGTGACTTTGTGCCATTACGCAATATTTTACAAGGATAATATGTTGCATATTGGTGCAATTCCTTCGGTGAAAAGCCGCCTTTCTCTGATCCAGAATCAGGTGGTCGGTCAAGGAGTTACAGTATGTCAAAGAGCGAGTGTTATTTAGGTGTCACTGGCGACAGCTTCGGTGTTAAACAGTTATACCTGCATGATGTTAAATGTGTTGTTTTTTTCTTTTTTAAAAAGACAGGTTGAAATTTTCAAAATGATTATTCTACTTTAGTCATAAAGTAACTATTTGAAACTACAATTTTTCAAGTTAACAAAATTGTCATAACTTTTTAATGACCTAAAGGCAGCTAACCATCATTTGACAGACTTGATGTTCTGGGCTCAACATAGATCAGGGAATCTGTGGAAAGACATTTCAGTTTTGAAAAAATTTGGAGGAAAACCTTGATCCAAGTTAGTAATGAACTACTGCAACTATGATACTATAATAGACGACACTGTGCAGTACCAGTGATAATTTATATGACTTAGATTTTGTAAATAAACCATTTAGCAGAAAATATTCCATAATAATCAATAATCATACACTTATTCCGGCATTGTTAAAAAACAAAAATAAAAAACAGACTTGAGTCACGTATCAAAATGATTCTCCTGATCAAATGTTGTACATACTAAAAAAGTGATATTGTTTGCAGATTGCAGATTGTTGTGAATGATTGGTGGCTATCACAAGATCTCAAAAGTCTAGTATCACTTAATGCTGCTCCTCTAACAGGCACTTTTAGAGGAACTGTACAAGCTACAAACAAGTGAGCAGAAATCATATTAAATGAAAAAGGGTTTAAAAATCCTAAGGTCCTTAAAGTTATCTGTGGCCATCTATGTTCAATGTAATTTTTAACCACTGAACATGGCCTCTGTGACTGAATACTGACTACAGTTGCTGGTGTCTTCAAAGCTACATTTCAGGTTGTCGACATTTTCTGTTGTTTTTGTTAATGGTACTAAAATGTCATTCACACCTTCTCTCAGCTGTACCATCCCAACCGGGTACACCAGAAGCCACGGCAGTGGGTAAGGAGCATGTCATTATTGAATGGATGAAGCCTGAGAGCGATGGAGGCAGTGAAATTAAAAACTATATTGTGGACAAAAGAGAAATGAGCAGCACCAGGTCAGAACATCTTCCACTGCATTAACAACCACAATGATTTTTACATTATGAAACAGAAATTCATCTTGTCTGTTATTCTTCTAATTCAGATGGACACGAGTGAACAAAACTTATACCATCTATGACACCCGACTAAAGATCACAGGGTTGCTGGAGGGAAGCGAGTATCAATTTAGGGTGACAGCTGTGAATGCTGCTGGAGATAGCCAGCCAAGTGATGCCTCACTGTACATTCTCTGTAAAGATCCAACATGTAAGAAACTTTCATTTTTCTAGGACACAAATCCATCAAAAAGCTATATTTTCTATTTCAGTTATAATATACTATAAAATATATCATGTTTCCAACCACTTTAGACACCCCAGCTTCTCCCTCAACTCCACGCATCACTGACACAACCAAGCACAGCATCAGCATAACCTGGACGAGGCCCATGTACGATGGCGGCTCAGATGTCACTGGCTATGTTGTGGAGATTCTGGAAGAGGGCACAGAGCAGTGGTATCGTGCCACTGCAAAAGCTCTCACCACCAACGAGTATGTGGCGGCTGGCTTGGCAGCAAATAAGAAGTACAGGTTCAGGGTAGCTGCCATCAACAGCAGCGGCACTGGGGAGTTTAGCGAACCAAGCGCTGAGGTGGAGCCGCTAGAAAGAGTCGGTAAGTCAATGATGATCACTTTTGTCTGTCAGGGTTAATAGCATTCAAATAGCATTGAATTCTTCACGAAGTTTGCATTTGTAGCTTTAGAACTGTCAGTTATAGCTGACTGGAAAAATATATAAAAATCCTTTGAGTAAAAAAGAAAAGGTATTTCTTAATTGATTTAGAAAAATGTTAAGCAAAAACAACCCCTAAACTTCCCTTAGTAAGTAGCCATCCTTATAAGATAATCTTGTGGTCTTCAGTTAAAAAAAAAAACTGGTTGGACACCCCTATAGTACCTGATTTGAATTTGATTTCAAGCAGACAAGAAAATATATAAGACATGTGTAACACAATCAACAACAACAAAGATTTGCATCAGTCAAACATAGGATAACTAGACATCAGAAGATTGGCTGCTTGAAAGGGAGTGGGAGGAAACGAACTTATAAAATCCCACCCTGACTCGACCATACCATGTACTTTACATTAGATATCAACTGGTTCGTAACTAAGGATAAGGTATTTATACTGTACTGACAGTCATACAGGTCATTAAATATCCTTGAGTAACAGTAAGTCAGACTGCTTAGCATGTCAGTACAACACTATTTTAGACTTGATTGGAGCATTTGCAAAAAATAAATAATAATAATAATGATTTGAATAATAATCAGCGGTGTCAACAAGTCAGTATAGAGATCTTTTTTTGCAGAATAGTTTCATCAAAAGAATCAGTGATGTGAATAAAAAATAATAATAACTTTTAAAAAATCAAATAAATGCTGATTATTTACCTGATCCAACTGTTGAAACTATTCATCCCATGAATCTTTATTTTAAAAAAAGTTCGATTTTATAAAAGTTGACAAATATCAAATAACTAGCAACCTAACAGGAAGTTCAAAGTGTTGTAATTTATTTAACCACAAAGGAGCTGTAATAGCCAAACCAGCTAAACATACATAAAGTCATCTCAGACACTTTGATCCAAAAAGATCATTTTTTCACTTTCACACATTACGCCAAAATAAACATTTCAATAACCATGGTTTGTTTGTTTGTCTAAAGACAAGAGGAATAGTCACACCATAAACTCTATCATCCAACAGCTGCCCACTAAGCTGTGACAGTCGTACATTTTCCATTTTTTGTCAATTCTCCGACTGGAGCTTTTTCTGCAATAAACAAAAACTGTTCTCAGGAAATGAAATAAAATAAACACAGTAGGTAAGGAAGTCCCCTAAGTTTAAGTGCTAAAGATCAAAGAAAGATCCTTTAAAATTGTGCACCAAGATAACCTTTTGATAATATTTAGACACATATTTGTAAAGGATCCTTCCTTAACTTTCAGAAATTAAATTTGCTTTTCAGATTCTCATTTAAAGTTATCTTTTTATACATAAGCTTTACATTGCATTATTATTTTTTCCTTTGTTTTCCATATTTATCCCTAAACAATTGTTTTTTTGATTTTCAAACTAATTCTGTGCTTCATCTATACAGAAATGCCAGACCTGGAGTTGGCTGAAGACCTGAAGAAAACTGTGTGTTTGCGCTCGGGTGGTACCTTGCGCTTGTTCGTGTCTGTGACTGGCAGGCCAACTCCAGTGGTTGCCTGGAGGAAAACAGGTGTGGAACTACAGAGCCGAGGGTACATCGAGACCACAGAAAGCTACACCTCACTGACAGTGGAAAAAGTTAACCGCTACGACTCAGGAAAATACACTGTGGAAGCAGAAAATCCATCTGGCAAGAAGACCACCATTATCCTGGTTAAAGTCTACGGTATGCCAAAGTGTTGTCTTTCACAAAAACCATTAAAGATCGACTGAGATTTTAACTTTTCACTTCTTTTTCTTCAGATACTCCTGGTCCTCCAAGCGCAGTCAAAATAAAAGACTATACTAAAGAATCCGTTGTGATAACCTGGGATGTTCCTAGCATTGATGGTGGTGCCCATGTTAGCAATTACATCATAGAGAAGCGTGAAGCCAACATGAAGTCATACAAAACGGTCACCACAGAGTGCAGGAAAACCCTGTATAGAATTACAGGTTTGGAGGAGGGTGTGCACTACTTCTTCAGAGTCCTACCAGAGAACATCTATGGTGTTGGTGAGCCATGCGAAACCGCAGAAGCTGTGCTAGTGTGTGAAGTACCATCAGTACCGGCGGACCTCCAGATTAGTGATGTTACCAAGTCCTCTGTGACACTCCACTGGGAAAAACCTTTGCATGATGGTGGCAACAGGCTTACAGGGTACATCATCGAAGCCTGCAAAGTGGGTTCAGATAGGTGGAATACGGTGGCCACGGTCAAGGCTTCAGTTTCACGCCACACTATTCAGTCCCTGACTGAGAATGATCAGTACCTGTTCAGGATAAGAGCAACAAACAGCAGGGGGGCAAGTGAGCCCATGGACATTGTCACACCTGTTACAATCCAGGAGATCAAAGGTGAGCTGTCACAGCACCACACACAGCAGTATCCAATCCCCTTTGTTTTTAAGTAATTTCAGCAAAGCTTAAAAAAAATCCTTCTTGTATGATAAACATGTCTTGTTTGCATTTCAGTGATGCCAAAGATTGACATAACGGGTATTCCTCAAAAGATCGTTCATGTCCATCGCGGTAAAAACATTGATCTTAACATGCCCATAAAAGCAAGACCACAGCCGGTCTGCTCCTGGTTCTTCAATGGGGTTAAACTAAAGGACAGCCTGGACCGCATTAAAATTGACAGCAACGGAAAATTCACACACCTCATCATCCGTGACACGACCATCAATGACACAGGAGATTACACACTGGAGGTGAAAAATGCTATTGGCATGGCAACCGAGGTTATCAAGGTCATCATTCTAGGTATGGAGACGTTATACAAATAAAGCTATATTCTTATGTGTTGATGGTAAAAAATCAAACAAGTTATTTGAACAAAGGGGACTATTGTTGAAATGCTTGGAGAAACTATACGGCATACAGAAACTCACTAATAATTTCTGTTCAGACAAACCTGGTATTCCGGTGGGCCCAATGAAGATTGAAGAAGTTGATGGTGTATCAGTAACAGTCAGCTGGGAGCCTCCAGAGAAGGATGGAGGTGCTAATGTTAGTGGCTATGTTGTGGAACAGCGTGATGCCCATCGTCCAGGCTGGAGCACTGTCTCAGAGTCTGTGACTAGACCTTGCTTCAAGTTTACTCGACTCTCCGAGGGAACAGAGTATGTTTTCCGGGTTGCAGCCATGAATCGCTTTGGAGTTGGAGGTTTTCTGCAGTCTGAAGTTGTGGAGTGCAAGAGCGCCAAGAGTGAGTTCACTGATAATGGATGTGTTCTAGGATTACGATTTTTTTAAAGTGTGTGATAGTAAAATTCTTGTTACCAAAGAGGCAAGGAGGAAACACACAAGCCACAAAAAAGGCAATAATTCTTACACTGCAAAAACAGGCCCCTTGGAAATAAATCAGACTTTTTTTTTTACCATATTGGCAAGTATTCCTTAAATAATAAAAAAAGTCTGCCAATTAGGTAAAACATTTTTCTTTAAACAAGGGTCTTTTTACTTTCTTAAGACTTTCTTTTGCAATGTTGCTTTTGCATTGAAAAATACCATGCATTTAGTCTTCAAAGCACAAGTAATTTTGAAATTTAAAAAATATTTTATTTTTGTGTTAATGATGGACAATTTTCGACTAAAAGAAGTCAGCAGAAATGTTAAACTTCTTTTTGATTTCTCTTTTTTTCTGTAATCAAAACTTCTTAAACCTTGCATTTCTTCATTAATTAAAATGCTCCTAATATATCCAGGGCTGTAAGCATCAGCAGCACTGACCAACAGCCTTCAAAACCAAGGACAATTATAATCTTGATGAAGAGTGTGATAACTGAATTAACACTGAAAGATAGGAAAATAACAAAACCCTTCTTTTTGTCTTCACTTCTTTTGTAGCTATCCCTGGACCTCCAAGTACACCGGAGGTGCTTGACGTCACCCATGAAGGCATGACTGTGACGTGGAAACCACCTGAGGACAATGGTGGCTCTACAATTGCTGGCTACATCATAGAACGCAAAGAGGCACATTCTGACAGGTGGATGAGGATCAACAAGAACCCAGTTACAATGACGAGGTACCGTTCCTCTGGATTGATTGAAGGTCTTGAGTATGAGTTCCGTATTACTGCAATCAACTCCAGAGGAGCTGGCAAGCCCAGTGAAAGTTCAGCCATCATGGTTGCCATGGATCCAATTGGTAAGCAAAAAAAAAAAAAACGAAGTATTCACTTGCTTCATTGAGTCTATTGTGTAACCACTAACAGGAAAAATGTTCTATGTAAGATCAGCATTTATTTTCTCTATTGCAAAACAGAACCTCCAGGTGCTCCACTCCAGCCCAGGGTCACCGACACCACAAGAACTTCAGTCTCATTGGCCTGGCTTCCACCAGAAGAGGAGGGTGGCTCTGTAATTACAGGCTACTTGATAGAAATGCAGAAAGTGGATCAAGTAGAATGGACACTATGCAACACCACACCCACAAAGATGTGCGAGTACACACTTACCCACATGCCTCAGGGAGCAGAGTACAAATTTAGAGTGATTGCATGCAACGCTGGTGGTGCTGGAGAGCCTGCTGAGATTCCCGGAGTGGTTAAAGTCCAAGAGATGCTTGGTAAAACAATTATTTCATCAAAAGACACTAACATTTGATTTTAGTCTGAGACTATGTATGAAACATTTTACATTTGAATGACTATTTCTTTTTAGATTATCCTGATTTTGAACTTGATCGGAAATACGCAGAAGGCTATGTGGTGCGGCAGGGTGGAGTCATCCACTTGTCTGTACCCATTAAGGGTAAACCGATCCCAACCACCAAATGGACAAAAGATGGCCATGACATCTCCCACCGTGCTATGATTGCCACCCATGATAACATAACCGAGCTAGTTATTAAAGAGGCGCACAAAGATGATACCGGTACCTATGATTTGGTGCTGGAGAACAAATGTGGAAGGAAAGCTGTGTATATCAAGGTCTGTGAAACATTTGACTGAGTAAAAGCCTAATTGTACATAGAGATCATACATTTTAAGAGATTAATGTAGTTTTAACTTCAAACCCTGTTTTGTCTCCCAATTTAAGGTTAAAGTAATTGGTCAACCTAATCCTCCAGAAGGTCCTCTTGAATTTGATGACATTCAAGCC
This sequence comes from Oryzias celebensis, assembly GCA_014656515.1. Lineage (NCBI taxonomy): Eukaryota > Metazoa > Chordata > Actinopteri > Beloniformes > Adrianichthyidae > Oryzias > Oryzias celebensis. Next base: position 27,113,245 of record BNCR01000017.1, on the reverse strand, counting down.
AGATCAGTACGGGTCAGCTGGAGATCACCTGCAGATGACGGTGGTTCAGACATCCTGGGTTACATTGTGGAAAGGCGGGAAGTCCCCAAGGCTGCCTGGTATACTGTCGGCGCTCGAGTAACAGAAACTGCTCTAGTGGTAAAAGGCCTGAAGGAAAAGGTTGAGTACCACTTCAGGGTTTCTGCTGAGAACCAGTTCGGTGTTAGCAAACCTCTCAAGTCAGATGAATCTGTCCTACCAAAGACTCCACTTTGTGAGTAAAATATAAAGTTTACTGCCCTAAAATGTTTAAGACTAGATTTCAGTCTAGAAATATTAGAAGTGGAAAATAGATAACTTGTTAAGAGGTAAACTTTGCTTTTCATGTATTTGTGCTTTAATACAGGTCCACCTGAACCACCCAGCAACCCACCTGAGATCATGGATGTCACCAAGTCCACAGTGTCATTATCCTGGGCCAGGCCTCGTGATGATGGAGGATCACGCATTACTGGATACTATGTTGAACGAAGGGAGGTGTCAACAGAAAAGTGGGTTCGCCACAACAAGACTCACATCACTACAACCATGTTCAACATCACAGGCCTCATCCCTGATGCAGAGTACATGTTCAGAGTGGTAGCTCTGAATGATGTTGGACAAAGCGAACCCGGTCCTTCATCAGAATCTGTGATCTGCAAGGATCCATTTGGTATGTCATTAATTAATGCAATTTACAAAAGTTTAAGACAGTAATGCACTTTAAACATTTTTATTAAGTTCTTAAAAACAGACTTGAATAGAAACAAAAAGAAAGTGCAAATTTGGAATTAAAGATAAAAATAGAATTCAAAATAGAATTCCAGTTTCTTTCATTTAACTACTTGCTTTTTTTCTCTTCATAGACAAACCCAGCCAACCTGGAGAGATTGATATAATTTCTGTCACCAAAGATTGTATTACAATCCACTGGCTCCGACCCGAGTATGACGGAGGAAAAGAGATCTTGGGATACTGGATTGAGTACAGAGAAGCTGGAGAGAGCTCCTGGAAAAAATGTAATAAGGAGCGCTCTAAGGATCGCCAGTTTACCATGGGCGGCTTAATGGAGGCTACTGAGTACGAATTCAGAATCTTTGCAGAAAATGAGACAGGACTAAGCCGACCTCGTCGCACACCCATGGGTATTAAGACCAAACTAAGTGGTAAGATGTCAATGAATTGAAAAACTATTGTTTCAACTTAGCCAGTGGCTTGTTTAACTGGTTACAAAGGGTTTTATTTAAATAACTTTTTTTTAAAAACAGTTGGCGAAGCTCCAGTTTTGAAGGAAGAGATCCAAGATGTAACCACCAAGCTTGGAGAGTCTGGTACCCTAACCTGTGGCATTATTGGTAGACCTTTGCCAGAGATCAAGTGGTACAGGTTCGGTAAGGAACTGATACAGAGCCGCAAGTACAAAATGAGCTCAGATGGCCGTAACCACTCCCTCAGCATCCTGACAGACGAGCAGGAAGACGAGGGCATGTACACCTGCAGGGCCATCAATGAGGCTGGAGAAATCGAGACCAGTGGGAAACTACGCTTGCAAGCTGCACCACAATTTCATCCTGGTTTTCCACTTAAGGAGAAGTACTTTGCTGGAGCTGGAACCAGCCTCCGTCTCCACGTTGTTTACATTGGTCGTCCCATACCTCAAATTATGTGGTTCTATGGAAAGAAGCCTCTAAATTCCTCTGAAAATGTGATAATTGAGAACACAGAAAGCTACACTCACCTGGTGGTGAGAAACGTCCAGAGGAAAACCAACGCTGGTCGTTATAAAGTGCAACTAAGCAATTCTTTTGGAACTATTGACACAGTGCTGCGTGTTGAAATCCAAGGTAAAAATCATGTATTCTTTTCAATATTACTTATAACAATCTAAAATAAATATAATATATTCATATAGGGGTACAGTTATATTAAAAACAAAAGCTCTAAGTATTCTATGATCTATATTTTTGTAATTTTGTTTTTTCAGACAAACCTTGCATTCCCGAGGGCCCTGTAATTGTTGAAGCCCTTCTCAAGAGTTCAGTTGTCATAAGTTGGAAGGTTCCCAAGGATGATGGCGGGTCTCCAATCACCAACTACATAGTAGAGAAACGTGAGGCCAAGGAAGGTGAAAAGTGGCAGCTGGTGTCCTCCTCTATCTCTGGCACTACCTGTCGCGTCCCCAACCTCATAGAGAACTCTGGCTATTACTTCAGAGTTTCTGCTCAAAACCAATATGGAGTCAGCGAGAGTCTGGAGATCCCATCAGTGGTCATTATCAAGAGTCCATTTGGTATGACTTTTATCTCTTAAATTGTGCATTTTTGTGATGGAATTTTACAGAAATTCACAGGTGATTAAAATGCCCTTTTGTATTTCTCAGAAAAACCTGGCGTGCCTCAGCAGCCATTTATCATTAGTTCCACCAAGGACAGCTGCGTTGTCTGCTGGAAGCCTCCTAGTAGTGACGGTGGAGCTAAAATCACAGGCTACTATCTTGAAAAGCGTGAGAAAAAGCAGAACAAGTGGATGTCAGTGACAACTAAAAAGTGTACAGAGACAAACTATGAAGTCACTGGCTTGATTGAAGGCTTTGAGTATGAGTTCCGTGTTAAATGTGAGAACATGGGTGGTGAAAGTGACTGGAGCGAGATCTCAGAGCCTATCATTCCCAAGTCTGAACAGTCTCCTAAAGCTCCTGTATTCAGGGAAGAGATCAGGGACATGACTGTCAAATATCACGCTAATGCCACTTTTGTCACAAAGGTATGTGTTTTATCTTTTCTTTTGTAAATGTGTGAATTCTATTCATTTAAACAACTTTTTTTCATCTTTGACTTGTTTTCTGCTACAAGGTGGTGGGTCACCCAAAGCCTTCAGTGAAATGGTTCCGTGGTGGAAAGGAGATCTTGGCAGATGGCACTAAAATCAAAGCCCAGGAGTTCAAGGGTGGCTACTATCAGCTGGTAATCACTGCTGCTGATGAGAATGATGCCACAGTTTACCAGGTCAGAGCCACTAATCCCTCAGGCTCCATCTCTGCCACTGCCAACTTGGAGGTGGAAGGTAATGGTTTTATCTCATAGGTGCAAAATGACCATAACTCATAATTTAATGAAGATCATTAGGTGATAGTTGAAAGATAAAATCAAAGGGTTATTCTTTGTCTTTGTTTCTGTTTTTAGTCCCTGCAAAGATTCATCTGCCCAAAGAGCTCCAAGGAATGGGAGCAGTCCAAGCTGTACGTGGAGATCATGTAACCATAAAAATTCCTATTACTGGAAAGCCAGAGCCAGCAATAACATGGCAGAAGGGTCAGGAGATCCTTTCCAACTCTGTTTACCATCAAGTCATTACCACCAGATCTTTTACCTCTCTGGTGTTCCAGAAGGGAGTCCAGAGGAAGGACTCAGGGTACTACACAATTACTGCAAAGAACAGGTTTGGTATGGACAAGCAAACCATTGAAGTGAACGTGGCAGACATCCCTGAAGCTCCAAAGGGACTTTTGGTGAGCGAGATTTCAAGGGATTCCATAACTCTGACCTGGGAACCCCCTGCTAATGATGGTGGAACCAACATAGTTGGCTACATTGTTGAGAAGTGCCCCACTACCAGTGACCGGTGGATTCGGGCTGGTCAGACTGCTGACTGTAGTTTGACCATTATCAATATATTTGGAAAGACAAAATACCAGTTCCGTGTTATCGCAGAGAATGCATTTGGCTTAAGTCCTCCATCTGATCCAACTGAGCCAATAACCACAAAAGAAGATACATCTGTTCTTAGGAATTATGATGAGGAGGTGGATGAAGCCAGAGAGATTACCAAAGAAGAAGCTCTGTTCTACAAAGTGAAAGAACTGTCCTCCAAGTATGTGATCTCTGAGGAACTTGCTCGCAGCCAATTTGGAGTGGTCCATCGCTGCACTGAGATAGCAACAAAAAAGACCTTCATGGCCAAGTTTATCAAGGTCAAAGGAACTGACCGTGAGCTAGTTCTCAGAGAAATTGAGGCTCTTAATGTTGCAAGGCACAAAAATATAATCTATCTACATGAATACTTTGAAAGCATGGAGGAGATCATTCTGATATTTGAGTTTATGTCTGGAGTAGATATCTTTGAACGCCTTGGCACCAGTAATTTTGAACTTTCAGAGCAAGAGATTGTTCGCTACTTGAGACAGGTTTGCTCTGCCCTCAAGTTCCTGCACAGCCAAAACTTTGGTCACTTTGATATTCGACCAGATAACATTGTTTACACCACAAGGAAGAGTACCAACATAAAGATTATTGATATGGGTCAATCTCGACTACTTGTGCCAGGGGAAAACATTCGAATCCTGTTTTCAGCTGCAGAGTATTATGCCCCAGAAGTCCATCGCCATGACATGGTCACAACAGCAACTGACATGTGGTCTGTGGGTGTTATGGCCTATGTTCTTCTCAGTGGTCTTAATCCATTTGCTGCAGAGTCCATGACAAAAACAATTGAGAACATTTCCAACTGTGAGTATGTCTTTGATTGTGAAGCATTTAAGGACATTAGCCTTGAGGCTATGGACTTTGTAGACAGACTTCTGGTAAAAGACAGAAAACTTCGTATGACTGCTCATGAAGCTCTTGAACATCCTTGGCTTAAGATGAAGATTGAGCAAGTCAGCAACAAGGCCATAAGGACACTGAGACACAGAAGGTACTATCAGTCTCTTGCTAAGAGGACTGATGCTGTCGTCTCAGCGGCTCGAGTAGCGTATGGAGGCGCATTCAAAAATCAGAGAGGACTAGCTGTAGGTAAAGTGAAAATTGGAACAGAGTATCATGGTCTCCGTGCTGGCCCTGTCATGCATGGCTTTGCTGAAGAGGGTGGTCATGTCAGATTTACCTGCAATATTCTTAACTATGACAAGAGCACTCAGGTGGCATGGTACTTTGGTAACCGTCAACTGCATCCAAGCCCTAAGTATGAGATTTCTTACAATAATGGTTTTGCCAGCATTTATGTCAAGGACATTGAAGAGTCAGATGACGGTGTCTACAGATGTAAAGTAGTGAGCGATAATGGAGAGGACAGTGCCTATGGTGAACTCTTTGTTGAAACTGTGAGAAGCATTAGAGAGCACTATATCAGTAGGTCTATCAAGAAGCTTAAGAGAAGAATTGACAAGACCAAACTTCTTCAAAGACCACCAGAGTTCACTTTGCCTCTCTACAACAGCACTGCATACATTGGCGAAGATGTGCGCTTTGGTGTCACTATAACTGTGCATCCAGAACCACAAGTGACATGGCTTAAGAATGGAGAAAGAATTAAGCCTGATGATGATGATAGAAAATACACATTCACCAGTGACAAAGGCCTGTACCAGCTCATGATACACAATCTAGACATCAATGATGATGCTGAATACATGGTCATGGCCCACAATAAATTTGGTGAAGACAGTTGCACAGCTCGTCTTACAGTGGTACCACATCCTGTGACAGAAGAAACCATGAGGCCAATGTTCAAACGTCTTCTAGCTAATACTGAGTGCACAGAGGGACAAAGCATCCGCTTTGAACTAAAAGTTTCAGGAGTGCCCAGTCCTTCTCTAAAATGGGAAAAGGATGGTTATCCATTACAGTTTGGCCCTAAAGTTGTTGTAATAAAGGAGGATGTTGACTATCATATCTTGCATATAAGGGAGACTCTCCTGGAAGACTCTGGTGTATACAAAGTGACTGCAACCAACACTGCAGGCTCTGCAACATGCCAGGCCACATTGAAGGTGGACCGTCTTACTTACACCAGGAGAGAGTACAAGAGTGAGGAAGAGAAATATAGACACATACAGAAACAAATTGAGAAAACCAATAAAATGGCTCAACAGATTGCTGCCACAGCAGAAATTGTCCCTCTTAACCCCACAGCCCAAGAAGCTCTCAAATTTGCTGCTGAGGTCTACAAACCTGCAGTTAGCACCAAAAACATAGAGGGAGAATTTGACATTACAGAGGAAAAGACTGAGACAAAGAAGCTTGAGGAAGAGAGACGGGTTTTCTTGCCCTATGAAATTCCAGAGCCTATCATTCATGACCCCAAAGCTCTGTACGAAGACAAAACAATCAAACAGTTTGTGCCTCTTTCCGAGATGAAGTGGTACCGCAAGCTGAAAGATCAGTATGATATTCCGGAGAGGACAGACAAAATTGTGCAGAAAAGGCAGAGACGTATTCGTTTGTCCAGATGGGAACAATTTTATGTCATGCCCCTTCCAAGGATCACTGATCAATACAGACCAAGATGGCGTATTCCTAAATTAAGTCTGGATGATTTAGAGACTGTTAGACCTGCACGCCGTTCACCTTCCCCTGAATCAGAGGTCTCTTTTAGATCCAGAAGGAGATCTCTTGGAGACTTGAAGGATGAAGAGATCCTGGTTCCTGGAGATGAACATCTCACCAGGAGAACAGAGGAGGAAGAAATAATGTCTGAAGATGAGTTAGAGCTTGGATTTTCTGCTTCGCCTGCTGGAAGCCCCATCCATGTCAGGCGGCGTGCAACTGAACATGAGGAGAGAAGGCAGGAAGTGAGTCATGAGTTTGCTGAGGTCACTGAGACAAAGAAAAAACGCACAATTTCTCAGTATATGAGAAGGAGAAGATCATTGTCACCTACTTACATTGAGCTCATGCGTCCAGTCTCAGAGCTGTTTAGACCACGACCCAGGCTTCCAGTAGAAGCAGAGGGAGAGACTCAGGAAAGAAGGTCCCCAACTCCTGAGAGGACTCGTCCTCGTTCTCCTAGCCCTATCAGGTCATTGGAAAGATCTTCACGCTCCTCCTCTAGGTTTGAGCGTACAGCTCGCTTTGACATTATGTCCCGCTACGAAGCAAGAAAGGCTGCTTTGCAATCTGAAAGGAAGTATCAGGTTGTGAGTCAGGCGCCTTTCAGCCTCGATCATGCTCCTCGTGTAACAGTCAGAATGCGCTCCCATCGGATCCCACTTGGCCAAGACACAAAATTCACCCTGAATGTCCAAGCTAAACCAGAGGCAGAAATCAAGTGGTTCCATAATGGAAATGAGATTTCAGAGGGCAGCGATAAATATATATTTACAAATATGAGTGGTGTCTTGTCCATTACTATTTTTGACTGCCAGGTGGAGGACAGTGGTACATACCGGTGCATGTTCTCTAATGCAAAGGGAGAGGCATCAGACTATGCCACCCTGGAAGTGTCAGCTGGCGACTACACAGCATTTTCTTCGCGGCGCAGGGATGAGGAAGTTCCCAAAGCACATGTCCCTGAAATCTCTCGAACTGATCATTTTCACACCACACACTTCAAGACTGGATACACTTCCCAGACCAAACTTGAGGTGGAGGAGACAAAGTCAAAATTAACTGAGACACGTAAGGTTGTCACAAGTGAAAGACTTGGTGCTTCTTCTGAGAGATATTCCTCTGCTGAGCGATATGAGTCATCAATCAAGTATGCTTCTGCTGAATATTTATCATCTAGTTCTTCTTATTCGTCAGAGAAATTTTCATTAACTGGGTCACATACCACATCTGAAGCTAAAGCCAAATCATCATCTGCTGCAGTTTCTGAAGAAGTTTCTGTCCATAAAGAAAAACCTTTCCTTCCGGCCAAAATTCTCACTAAGCCCCAATCTGTGACAGTAATAGAGGGAGAGACAGCAAGATTTTCCTGCGACATTGACGGTGAACCCGCACCTACAGTAACATGGCTGCATAAAAGCAAAACTATCATAACATCTCACCGGACCCAAGTTACTACAAGTCAATACAAATCCTCACTGGAGATTTCCTCTGTGTTATCTTCTGATGAGGGAACATATGTGGTGGTGGTAGAGAACTCGGCTGGCCGACAAGAAGCTCACTTCACTCTGACCATCCGCAGATCAGCTCCTAAGGAGGAAGTTAAGGCAGTCAAATCCCCAGAACCTTCAGTAACATCACCTACTCCTTCTGTTACTTCCCCTGTTCCAAGTGTCAAGTCACCTGAACCAACCATTAAATCCTCTGAACCCTCAATTGCATCACCAGTCCCAAGCGTGAAGTCTCCAGAACCAAGTGTGACATCTCCAGTTCCAAGTGTGAAATCACCAGAACCAAGTATAAAATCACCTGAACCAAGTGTCACATCACCAATCCCAAGTGTAAAGTCCCCAGAACCAAGTGTGACATCACCAGTCCCGAGTGTAAAGTCTCCAGAGCCTGGTGTAACATCCCCTGTTCCAGGGGCTAAGTCTCAAACCCCTGGTGTAAAGTCTCCTGAACCAGGAGGAATTAAATCTCCTAGCAAAACGAAATCTCCAGAGTCATCTGCACCCTCTCCAGCACGAAGCTTAAAATCACCAACTCCAGGTGTTAAATCCCCTGAGATGGAAGGAATGAAGACACCACGTGGAATAAAATCTCCAGAACCCAGACTCAAGTCACCAACACCAATCAAATCACCAGAACCTGAGGAAGTAAAATCGCCTCGTGGTGTTAAATCTCCAGAACCAGCAGGAATCAAGACACCGAGAGGTTTGAAGTCTCCAGAGCCAGTTGGAATCAAAACTATAAGAGGCGTTAAATCTCCAGAACCATCAGGTATCAAATCACCAAGAGGTCTAAAGTCCCCTGAGCCCGAGGGTCTCAAATCACCTCCCAGAATGAAGTCTCCTCCTCCCATTATGTCCCCCAAGAGAGTTACGTCTCCTCCCACTGTGAAATCCCCAACCCCAAAACCTCCCAAAATCCTGAGTCAAGTGTCAGCACAGGCTTGTGAAGGCTTAGTCAAGATGTCTTGTCTTTGTGAGAGCAGCGTCAGGGAGGTGGTATGGTATTTAAATGGGAGAAGGCTTTCACAGAGCAGCCATTTTGAGATGCACTACTCTGAGGGAACCTGCAACCTTCTGATTCATGATCTGACAGAGAGTGATCAGGGGGAGTACATGTGTGAAATGACATCAGATGGAGGGGTGTCCAAATCCTCCTTCTCTTTCACCGGACTGGTCTTTCAGTCTGTTCTCAAGAAGATCACGGCCTACCGTGAGCAGGCATTGGTCCTAAAAGGTGAGAATCCTCCTTTACTTTGGATACGACTGGTGGTTTTTTTCACTTTTAAAGGTTTATGTTTCCATTTTTCACAGGATCAGCCGCAGTGAGTCACATGGAATCATCGTCATCAATGAGCTCATCCATGATGACAAAGAAAGAAACCCACATGGTGGAGGAATCTTCCTCTTTTTCATCCTCTGCTCATCAAGCAATGATGTCATCCATGATGGAGTCCAGCTCTTTCAGCAGCCTGGCAGCAGAGATGAAGTTTGAGACCATGTCCATGTCTAGCATGTCATCCATGACTTCAGAAACATACGCCATGAGTTCCAGCAGCCTAACAGAGATGTCTACTCACATGGAGGGATCCTCCCTGAGAGCAGTTGGTAAGACATACGTTTTTACTTTCATCTAAAGTTGAGAAACTACAGTATCTTTTCCATTGAGTGGATGCCAAAAATACATTTTGTCACAAACTCAATTGTACTTGTTGTAAAGATCCTACTGGAAGATCTTTGAACCAGAACACAAATTTCTTTGAACAGCAGCTGTTTCTCTACTGGATTGTTTTGTTAAAATTATTCAAAAGTGTCTTCAGTGCACTCAGAAGAGTATCCTGTCAATTCCAGGTTGTGCTCCAAGGATAGAAGCTCTTCCAGAAGACATCAGTATCGAGCCAGGCAAAGTTCTCACCGTTGCCTGTGCCTTCTCCGGTGACGCCAAACAGATCGCATGGTCTTGTGGCAGCAAAACCATAGAGGTGACCCCTGGAGGTCGTTTCCACATTGAAACAACCGAGGACCTAACCACTCTTATCATCACTGGAGTGAGGGAGGAAGATGCTGGAGCGTACACCCTCAAACTGTCCAACGAGCTTGGATCTGACACAGCAACCGTTCACATAAGCATTCGATCGGGGTAAAAAACAAAAACAATATGCCAAGTGTCCCTTTTCCCTTCTTCCATGCCTGTTTATTTACTGACTAAGCAAAATCATTCACTTGATAAAAGATCTGGATTATTCTTGTAAATATGAACTATTTTTATACCAAACGTGACATTCATTTATGCCAAACTAGACTTAAGTCTATAAATTTGTAAAATGTGCCATATTGGACAACTATGACTTAAGATGTTTGAACCTCTTTTCTGTGACATGTACATAATGTATATAGCCGAAGTGACCGGTTATGGGAAATGTATGAATTGTTATTTATGACAGTATTATTAACTGAAACAAATGAAACTAAATGTAGTTTAGCAGGAGAAAGTTTTTACATGAACGAATACCCTGGTAAACTGAGAAACGAAACTCTGTGCCTCAACGGTAAGTTGACGTCTTAAGATTGCCTCAACAGGTAGAGAGGCTCCCTGTTGATGTTCTAAACCAGAAACAAAACTATGATAGGGAAAAAAGAGCAGTGTATATTGGAACAGGAGCATGAGATCCTGAGTGCTGTTTGCATCCACCCTCATGCAAGCAGGACAACTGGACCTCATGCTGCGACTGATTACGTCATACTGCCATTTTGATGACAAGTTCACAGTGCGAGCGGCCTGCACTGCCTGAGCAGAAGTTTTTTTGGTTTTTTTGTGCTCTGCTTCTGGCAAATGACCACGGTGTGGGGCTTTTCAGTTTTTCCATCAACCTGGCCAATAGGAGGAGTCCTGCAGGTGCTTGTTTGCAGAGGCAGAGCTTCAACTTGGAGGTGTGCAGCGTGTTTGTGTGTTAGTTTGTAGAAACATACCTGTCAGTTGAGGTAGACGCACAGAGCCATGTTCTCCAGGTGAATCCAACTCCTAGACGGAGACAGAAGTTAAATGTGATTTTGTTAGTCGCCTCAAACTTCAGGTTTGTTACAGTTAGAATTGTAGCCATTTTTTTGCATCCTCCAAATGTTTTCTCCACTTATTGATCTATTAAAGCATGACTGCCAGCACTAAATGGAGTCTCTGTGATTATTTCACTATGCAATCTATCTAAACTGCAAGAATCTTTGGATTTGATCCCTCAGTTCTGGTACTATTTGCTTCTAAACATCTATTTTCTTAAAAAAAAATAAATAAAAAAGTTCTTTCAATCAAACATTTTTATATGAATGTAACTCATGGACTGTTAAATGAAGAACTGTGTCACTCTCTGGGTGAAGGGATTGTTAAACGTGAAACTAAGAAAACTATCCGTACTACAAAAAAAGTGGCGAATGATCTGACTTCATTTGGTTGGAGCTAAAAGTAAACTATTTTCTATGGATGATGTCACACTCACTCATTCTAGTTCTGATATGCAGTCAATGCATAGACCAGAAAAAAACGGATACACTTAAAATAAGTTGAACTCATGCATTAAAAGTAGTTACCATTCAGTAAAAGTTGAGTTTCTGAGCGGCTTTAATAAAAGCCTTTCAAAAAGGAAACCAAGGATCAGTATCATCTCCCACCATGTATCATAGTGAGCCCTAGTGTCAGAATTTTGCTAGTATCTGAGATATTTCAAAGTTAATTTTCAATTGTAGTTTAAAATTGTATATTTTTCTGAATTTTAAAAAATAGTTAAAAATGATGTGTTCACTCATGTATTTGCACAATTTGAAATATAGAAGTCAAAGCTTCTCAAAAAAAAGGAAGAACTAAAGACTATTTCTGCCTTTTCTCCAACAGTTTTTAATCTTTTAGGTGTTCAGTTATTTCTGTTTTGAAACATGTAAAGCTTGATAGAAAGAAAAAAAGATTCGTATTTGTTACCTAAATGTTTACAAAGGCAGCAACATAACAGAAAATGTTTCATTTTCAGAACTTAAAACATAGGTTGACTTCTATGGTTGCTGGTTGGCTTTTTACCAGGCTAACCTCACAAACTATGTTTCTGTGGGGACTGAAATGATCTTAATCTGGTTTTTGTGCCTCCAGTTTAAATTTAGTTTTATTCACTTCGTCTAGAAAAATAAGTTAAAAAAAGTCCCTCTCCAACTACACTGTTTTCTTTTGTAAAATCGCTCCCAGTAGTCTTTTAATTATGACTGTGCAGTTTTCATCCAAAATCAAAAAGAATGTCGTTTTTTCGGACATTTAATGTCGAGCAGCAGTAGCTCATTAGATATAAAGTTCTGGTTTGTGGGTGGGACGGTTGGCTCGGAGCAACCCTCCCAGTCGCTGAGAGTTCTGTTTGCGCACTCACACATAACTTTATAGCCCCAACCTAGCATTAGCGGCGCAAAAATAATGCCGATTAATCCAGCCATAAAGTTTTGAGCCATAGGTCAGTTCGGACGAAGAAATTGAATGCGCGCATAGGTAAGGCGGTGGTAAGAGAGACTTTGGGAAGCCCATTTCAGTAATTGCCTCAGTCTGAGCTTTTTCAAGCATTCTGATCCAATTGGATTTGAATTAAGAAATACTCAAAAACACTGTTTTAATTGTAAATTATTCTAAATAGGTCCTCTTTTATTAGAAGAACACTACAAGAACAAGAATAAAACACAAAAAATGTATATTGGAGTGGCTCTTTAAGGATCTTAAGTAGGATGTAAGTAGGAACCAAAATACTGAGATATGTAAGATAAGTATGTAATTGATGTTAGTAAGCTGGTACAGAAGTAAATCAATAAGGTAAATACGTCAGTAAGAAAGTAGGTTTAGCATATCAAGAGTCAGTAAAGTGTGTTTGTGAATATGTAGTAAGTGAAGCGAGTCATTAAACAAAAGGTTTTGGCATACCGGTAATTAAGTAAATTAAGTCAATATGTGACCGAGTCCATAAATATGTCAGTAAATTCAGTACTTAAGTAAGTAAAATAAATAAGTTTCTACGTAAGTTAGAACCTAAACAAACATGAAGGCATCTAAGTAAGTATGTAAAGTAAGTGCCTACCTAAGTAAATAAAGTATATAAACATGCAAGTAAAGTAAGCAGAAAATTAAAGTAATTCTGTGAATAAGTATGTATGTGGGTAGAAGAGTGAGTAAAGTAAGCAGGTAATAAAGTAAAAGTAAATAAGTCAATACAAAATTAAATATGAAAAGTGATCACATAAAGTAATTTTGTAGGCAAATAGAAAATGTAAAAAACGTATATGAGTAAATATGTAGGTAAGTAAAGCAAACCATTGTAGAAAGCTAGTATGCGAGTATGTGACTAAACTAAGTACAAAAGTAATTGAACAAAGTATGTCAAGGAAGTGAACAAGTATGTAAGTAACTAAAGTACAGCGTTAGGGGTAACGGATCACAAAGTAACGAATTACTGTAATTTAATTACTTTTGTCAGAAACGGAGTAACGCAACGAATTACAGTTCAAATTTCAGTAACTAATTACAGTTACTGGTCTATAGAAACCCTTGTTACTTCATTACTTTGGTTGTATAGGCTCTGACAGTTTCTTTCGGATAAATAAAACGCAACGGAGATTTTTTTGTTTTTTGTTTTTTAATCTTTTAAACAGCAGCTGGCGCATTCGTTGGGGAGTTGGGGATCGATCAAAGTACAGACATGTCCTCATTTGGCTCAAAGATGAGACGAAAAGAGACGCTGCAGGGAGTCCTTTCAGGTGAGCTGCAGAGCACACCGTCCCGTGTGCTCGATTAGGAAGGAAAAGCCTCCAAAGCCTCTCTGTAGTTGTGAGCGAGAGCCGAACCCTTCCTCAAACTGTCTTTTTTAGATTGAATCACTCTGTCTTCCTTTAATTGTCTCTCTAAGCTGCACGTGATTAGTGGTCAATATGAGCACAAAACACTCCGTGGGGGCAGGGTGGGGGGTGCATAGTTCGGCAGACTCGCAGCCGTGCAGAACTGTGCACTAATGCAGTGCTGCTCAGTTATTTTCTCTTAAACCCCCCCCCAGAACTTACCCGACAACTTTCTGCTGCAACTATCTGTGGTGTCCGCATGGAGACAAGGACTACACCGTGTTGCTGTTCAACTTGCTTTTATTCCCCCACCCCCAACACTCCACTTGCCGTATCCTACGCTGCAGCTCTTAAAGGCGCAGTAACACACTACTTAACAAACTATGTTAACTACAACTAACATAACATTATCCTGAACACTTTCAGACATAACACTGCATAACATGCAGCTCCCCCCCCCCCCCCCCCCCCCCCCCCCCCCCCCCCCCCCCCCCCCCCCCCCTCCCTGTACCCGGTTGGCTCCTGGCCTGGGCTGCCAACCCAAGGTCGCTGCTGGTGACAGGGATGACGTAGGTGTTTTCGGGGCCAGGACTCTGTGCAGACGGTTTGCATGCCACCGTGTCCCGTTCTCCAGTCTGTAGGTGGCCGGCCCCAGTTGCTGAGTGACACGCAGAGGATCTGACCAGTATGACTGCAATTTATTCCGGCGATGGGCCTGTTTAATCCTGACCCAGTCCCCAACAGCTAGTGAAGGGGACTGCACTCGATGTGTAGCATCAAATTGTCCCTTCATCCGAGCCTGGGAAGTTAAAACCCGGGCTCTGACTCTCTGCAACCCTTGAGTTTCCTGTGGAGAAACAGGCTGTGCCCTCAGACAATCCAGGGGTTGCTTCAGTTCGCGTCCGATCATGAGCAGCGCTGGAGACACCCCCGTGGTGGAGTGCTTTGTAGCACGAATGCTCACAAGAGTTTGATTGAGGGCCTCGCTGAAGGTCTTCCCTTCTTCCAGGCAGGCCCGAATCCCATTTTTAAGAGTTTTATTAAGACGCTCCACCCCTCCATTACTCTCCGGATGGTACGCTGCTGTCCTGATGTGCTTGATGGAACGCAGTGTCAGGAATTCTGTGAACTCAGCTGAGACAAACTGAGGTCCATTATCTGTTGTAACAACACTTGGGAGCCCCCACCGTCCAAACAGTTCCTCCAGTCGGCCGATGACGGTATGTGTGGTGACCGAACTCAGCTGAAAAACCTCTGGCCATTTGGAATGCAGGTCGTGCACAACCAGGAGGTACCGTGCATGAGCGGGTGCCCCATGAAGTTCTCCGCAGAGATCAATCTGGATGTGCTCCCAAGGCAAAGATGGCCACGGGGACGGACTGAGTGGTGCTGTAGCTGGCTGACCGGTCTTCCCACTCAGATGACAGCAGGCACAGTTACGCACCAGCTCCTCAACATCTGAATCTATTCGAGGCCACCACACTGTATCACGGCACCGTTGCTTCACTTTGACCACCCCTAAATGCCCTTCATGTGCCATGTGTAGTACTCTGGCTCTAAGGGTCTCAGGGACAACTGCTCGGTGGCCACGAGCCAGGCACACTGTCCCCCAGCAGGAGAGCTCATTTCGGAAGCGGTAGTAAGGTAGCAGGCGGTCATCCACCTTGGCTGGCCAGCCATCCTGGATGTAAGTACGGAGAGTTACAAAAGTCTCTTCATCAGCAGAAGCCTGCTGAAGCTCAGCCAAGGTAACCACCGAGCTGAGAGGCCCATGCAGGATTTGGACCAAGTCCTCATCATTTTCTGTGCTTCGAGTGACCTCGCCTGTTTCCAGAGTCACTGAGACAGCTCGTGACAGAAGGTCTGCCACGGTGTTGGCGCGCCCTGGCATAAACTCCAGGCTGAAGTTGTACTGATTCAGCCGGTCAGCCCATCTCAGCAATCTCATAGGTTTGTGTCCTGACACCCCGGTCGTCAACAATGCTGTCAGAGCCTGATGGTCTGTGCGTATGGTGAAAGCCCGTCCATAGAGATAGACACGCCAGCGTTCACATGCCCACAGGCAAGCCAGAGCTTCCCTCTCCCCCACCGAATACTTCTGCTCAGCGGGAGAGAGAGCCCTGGAAGCAAAGGCCACCGGCCGTTCCACCCCGTCATGGATCTGGGAGAGCACAGCTCCAAGTGCCACCCCAGAGGCGTCACAAGTGACCAACGTAGGTGCTGTCAGGCTGAAATGGGTCAAGGTGGGAGGGGAGGTGAGCTGTTGTTTAATGATGCGCACCGCCTCATGGCAGGCCGGGGTCCAGTCCCAGCGCATGTCCTTCCGAAGCAAACTACGCAAGGGAGCTGTCGAGTCAGAGAAATGTGGCATGAATCTCAGGTAGTAGGCAGCCATCCCCAAGAAAGAGGACAGCTGGGCTGGCGACTGGGGATCTGGCAAAGACAGAATGGCCTCAGTGTGAGACATAATGGGTGCTATACCCGCCTCTGAAAGCCTGAAACCTAAAAATTCGACCTCCCTAACGCCAAACACGCACTTCCCGGCATTCAGTTTCACACCATGCTGTTCGAAACGTCGGAAGACTTGCTCCAGACGAGCTTCATGCAGTGCCATGGTGGATGCATGCACAACCACATCATCCAGATAGATGGAGACACCGGGAATGCCTGCCAGTATGAGTGACATAACCTTCTGGAAACAGCTCGGGGCCGAGGAAAGACCAAAAGCCATGCGTTTAAATCTGAACACCCCAACATGTGTAACAAAAGCTGTGAGGTCCATGCTGGCAGGTGCAAGGGGAACCTGCAGGTAGCCATTTCGCAAGTCCATCTTACTAAAGATAGTGGAGCCATGAAAATGGCTGGTGAGTTCCTCCGCTGTAGGCAAAGGGTACTTATCCGGAATTATAGCTTTGTTTACGTCAGACAAATCAACACAAAGACGCAGACCGCCCCCCTTTCTCCTAGCTACCACCAGGTTAGACACCCATGGAGAGGCGTCAACCGGTTCGATAACATCCTCTTCCACTAAGCGACCCAGCTCCGCCTCAACTTCGTCACGCAGAGCCAGAGGGATGCGCCGCAGAGGTTGGATAACTGGGCGTACTGACGGGTCAATAGTGGGCTGATGCACGAAAGCGGACACGCGACCAAGCCCAGTGAACAGGTGGGGGTAACGGTCTGGCCAGGACGCAGCGACCTGCAGGACACACCCGCCACTGGAGTCAGTCACCGTAAAGCCGAGAGCAAGGAACAGGTCTAAGCCCATGATGTTAGCCCCTTTCCGGGTGATACAGAACTCAGCATCAGGGGCGCATTGTTGACTGTAACTGACAGGGAGACGAGCAACGCCCAGAGTGGAGATGGGAAAATGACCATAGCCTGACAGGTTCCTAGCTGTAGGTTCCAGAGGCACATGGCTGAAAAAACGGTCATATGTGGGTTTGTTCAAGATGGACACCTTAGCACCTGTATCTACCAGGAGTGGGATTTGGGCTGTACCCACACGACAGGTGCAGAGCTTGAAAGAGGGAAGTGAGCTCTGCACTGAGTTAACAGGAATGGTAACACTCCCAGAGCGGTCAGGAAGAGAGCGACAGCACCGTGCAAAATGGTTCAGCTTGTTGCAGTTACGGCAGCGTTTCCCGTTTGCTGGACATGACTGGTCTCTGGCAGCGTGTTTATTGGAGCCACAGTTATTACAACGCGGAGAACCACTCGTTCTGGACCCACTGTCCACTCTCTGCACGGGTACATCAGCTGGGGGCTCTGCAGCCGGCGTCACGGCCGGCGGTGGTGACGTCACGGGCGGGTCTGTAGCTCGGGCGAATCTGCGAGCCTCAGACAGGGCAGATTCCAACTGTTTCTCGATCACTAAAGCGTCGGCCAACGTCATGGAGTCGGATTCAAGTAACAGCCGCTCCCTAAGCTGATTTGAAGACGTTTTTTCAATTAACTGATCGACTATGAGTCCATCCTCTAATGTCCCAAAATCGCAGAGCTTGGCCAGCTCACGTAACGCGGATACAAAATGTGCGACAGTCTCATCCGGCTGCTGAAAGCGCTGCCGAAACTCAAAACGGCGCATCCGACGGCTTCTCCCAGAACAAAAATGGGAATGCAGTGCGGCCGTGGCCGTAGCATACTTGTCATCCGATAAAGTCAGTGTTGCAAAAATCCGTTGGCCCTCCTGTCCGAGGCAATGGCGGAGGAGCGCACACTTCCGCGCTTCGGCCAGATCCGTGTGCCCCAAAGCGAGCAAATAATCCTCAAATGACGCCAGCCATCGCTCCCACGGAACCCCGGGACCCCCTGGCACAGGCAAGAAAGGTGGCGGTGGAGGCAAATTGAGTTCAGACATCCTCGTTCGCCAAAATGTGGTGTCCGCATGGAGACAAGGACTACACCGTGTTGCTGTTCAACCTGCTTTTTTAATTCCCCCACCCCCAACACTCCACTTGCCGTATCCTACGCTGCAGCTCTTAAAGGCGCAGTAACACACTACTTAACAAACTATGTTAACTACAACTAACATAACATTATCCTGAACACTTTCAGACATAACACTATCATTAATCAAGTTGCTCATATTAAAAGTATATCTGCAGAACATTGTATCTTTATTATCACTAAAAAGTACAAATAGAAAAAAAAAACATGGATCAAGTTAGAAATAACCAGTAACTTACTTTTAACATTTAAAATTCTCTCATGCAACAGCCTTACTCTTTATTTCCTTCAAATCTCCAACAACTGGTTGATTGACAGAACCCTGGGCCGTGGTGCGTTCACTGAGCTCAGGACCTTGGCGTGCTCAAACAGACACACAGCCCAGTTCAGTCTGCTACAATATTTTATTTTGGGTTTTTTTCCGCAGTAAAACGAAAATGTCGACACATTTAAAACAATTATAATTGATCAGTTCTTCTGGTTTTTGACATTTTCTCTGATAAACTGCTTTGTTTTGCTACGGATGTCCGGAGCTCAGTGAACGCTCCACACAGAGATGCTTGACAGTAAAAACAATATTATACCGTAATTTAATGTAAATATGATGAAATATATATGGTCTATGCCCTCAGCGGCCCAGGGTTCGTCATTTTCAGTGACTGATTATTTAGGCTTAAATAGCTGACAGTGTCTTCCGTTTAACTGACATCAACTCATGACTGCATGATCCCCACAGAAACACTGTTGTAATGGAATACATACATTCAGCCAGAATGAACATAAAGGGCATGAATCCATTTCCGCTTTAACACAGAAATGACCAGGGTGGCGTGATAAAACAAGCTATTTGATCAAACAAGGAAAACAGCAAAAATTATAGATGTAATATAAGTAATAACAACACAAAGAAGCACATAAGGGTAAGATTGATTCAAACTAGGAAAGATGTTTGGGGAAGAAGTGGACATACACATGTGGACAAAATTGTTGGTACCCCTCAGTTAAAGAAGGAAAAAACCACAATTCTCACTGAAATCACTTGAAACTTACAAAAGTAACAATAAATAAAAATTTATTGAAAATTAAATAATCAAAATCAGCCATCACTTTTGAATTGCTGATTAACATAATTATTAAAAAAAACAAACTAATGAAACAGGCCTGGACAAAAATGATGGTACCTCTATAAAAGATTGAAAACTATTTGACCAGACTGACATGATTAACTCAGGTGTGTCCTTTAATTGACATCACAGGTGTTACCAAACTCATAATCAGTCAGTCTGCCTATTTAAAGGGAGACAAGTAGTCACTCTGCTGTTTGGTGAAAAGGTGTGTACCACACTGAACATGGACAACAGAAAGCCAAGGAGAGAATTGTCCCAGGACATCCGAAAACAAATTATAGATAAACATCTTAAAGGTAAAGGCTATAAGACCATCTCTAAACAGCTTGAACTTCCTGTGACAACAGTGGCTCATATTATTCAGAAGTTCAAGACCCACGGGACAGTAGCCAACCTCTCTGGACGTGGCCGCAAGAGGAAAATTGATGACAAATTGAAGAGACGGATCGTTGGAATTGTATCCAAAGAGCCCAGAACAACCTCCAAAGAAATTAAAGGTGAACTCCAAAGCCAAGGTACATCAGTGTCAGATCGCACCATTCGTCGTTGTTTGAGCCAAAGTGGACTTCATGGGAGACGACCAAGGAGGACACCACTGCTGAAAAACAATCCTAAAAAAGCCAGACTGGAATTTGCAAAAATGCATGTTGACAAGCCCCAAAGCTTCTGGGAGAATGTCCTTTGGACAGATGAGACCAAACTGGAGCTTTTTGGTAAGGCACATCAACTCTATGTTCATAGACTCAAAAACCAAGCATACGAAGAAAAGAACACTGTCCCTACGGTGAAACATGGAGGAGGCTCAGTCATGTTTTGGGGCTGCTTTGCTGCATCTGGCACAGGGTGTCTTGAATGTGTGCAAGGTACAATGAAATCTGTAGACTATCAAGGCATTCTGGAGAGAAATGTGCTGCCTTGTGTCAGAAATCTTGGTCTCAGTCGCAGGTCATGGGTCTTCCAACAGGACAACGATCCAAAACACACAGCCAAAAACACCCAAGAATGGCTGAGAGAAAAGCGTTGGACTATTCTAAAGTGGCCTTCCATGAGCCCAGATCTGAATCCCATTGAACATCTGTGGAAGGAGCTGAAACATGCCATTTGGAGAAGACACCCATCAAACCTGAGACAACTGGAGCAGTTTGCTCATGAGGAGTGGGCCAAAATACCTGTTGACAGTTGCAGAACGCTCATTGACAAATACAGAAATCGCTTCATTGCAGTGATTGCCTCAAAAGGTTGTGCAACAAAATCTTAAGTTATGGGTACCATCATTTTTGTCCAGGCCTGTTTCATTAGTTTGTTTTTTTTTAATAATTATGTTAATCAGCAATTCAAAAGTGATGGCTGATTTTGATTCTTTAATTTTCAATAAATTTTTATTTATTGTTACTTTTGTAAGTTTCAAGTGATTTCAGTGAGAATTGTGGGTTTTTCCTTCTTTAACTGAGGGGTACCAACAATTTTGTCCACGTGTGTATGAGGTAAGATAGCTGTCAAAAAGAAACGTTTTCATAAAGAAAAACTTATATTCATAAATACAAAGTTTGTGTGCATAAATTTATATTTTGTGCACAACTTTGCAGAAAAATGAATACATTTAGTTTTTAGTCTGTTTTTGAATACGATTTGTCTTTGTTTTGAATACGAATTTCTCCTGTTAATTCACTGTCAAAAATACGTCACATAAACATGGAGTTCCGGCGCATCGATTCTTCAACTGCGCATGTGTGATAAAGTTTATTTTTTGGAAATAAAATGAAATTGAACTTTTATTAAAACTATTTTTTATTTTATTTTATTTATTAAATTTTATTGATACCATAATGAGAAAATGATCTTGATAGTCATTGCTCTGTAGAAACGTAGATAATAATTCATATAAAAGAGTCTAAATATGCAGCAGCACCCCTTATCCAGTGAAAGTACGAGAAAGCTTTAGAGTTGAGTGTTTTAAAGATGAATATTTAGGCTTTTTTATGTTAATTATCGGGGCCAATCTTTTTAAGAAAGAGGGAAAATGTCAAGTTTTCACCAGATTTTATTCTCAATCTAAATTCAAAGCAGCTGATGAGGAAACTCATGACCCAGCATTCTAGCAGCTTCTTGTGTATCGTTGTTCCAGTGACAACGGAGAACATTTACCTCAGAACTTCTGCTTGTGAGTTCTTGTAAATGTCATAATGTTGACATCAGCCGCATTGCAATGAAAGAATGCCTACAGACCTGGTTTGTTTATGACGTCACTAAGGTGGATTCTAATGAGCATGCGCTCTGACTTCATAACTAGTTATGATTTTTTTTTTTTTTTTGCTTGTTTTTATCCCGAGAACTTTTAATAAAATCACAGAAAATAGATCATGGCATAACATCAAATCAAACTTTATTTATAAAGTAGTTTTTTTTTTACTTTGGCAAAAGTGCTTTACAAAATAAAAGCATCCTTCAAACCTAAAAACCAAAAGCAAAACAAAGATTTTTATTTGTTTTTAAAAATGCATAAAACAAACACAATGTCTTCAACACCCCCAAACCTACACACATCCAACAAAATATATATATAAAAAAGAAATGAAATTGTGTTCTATTGCAAAAGGAGTAATAAGTAATTTTTCATATAACTAAATATTCCTTTAAAATGATAATGAATAATTTGAAAGTTGCGACTGAGTCGGATCATAACTGAAGTGATGACAGATTGCCACCTGTCACCATCTTTATTTGTTGAAATAAATGGTAGTGGCTTTTACTCACTTATCATTATAATTCAAAGATGATGTGGGGAACATATCCAGAAAGAAACACCTGGTTTGAAGAGAGTTAACAAATGACAAGTTATTCAATAAGAGATGATCCTGTTAGCCATTTCAGCTCATCTCTCCTGTTAACAATTACTTTTCTACTTATTTTCAAATAAAGAAACTGATTCCCTCCAGATCACAACTAAATTACTCAATTCCAAAAAAAGCAAGCTACAATTATTTGGAAAAAAGGTTAGGTGGAGAAAGCCAGATGAAGACAGTATTACAGACATGTTTGTACTTCTCTTCTGTAAATAAGTCGACTCATCGGAAGACATTTTATCCATGTTATCATCTTGCGCCTTTTCTTACTTAGAAGCATAAGAAGTGTTGACATAAATCCAGAAACACTATAGCAAGTATTTTATTCTGTCTTTAACAGTGACAAGCAACAAATAACAGGATCATTTGCTAAAATGCCTGTATGAAATAGAATTTGATTCTAAAATATTTGTTGAAACTGATTACAAATAAACAGAACTCCATAGCAAAAAATGCTGTAAAAGAGATTAATATATGCAAACAATGTGATAAAAAGGCTGTTCCTACAGTCTGTCTCACATGAAGGATTAAACACAGTTTGAACAGAATGTGAGGGGGCAGACACATAAAGGTTTTCTTAGTTTAATGACAAAAGTTTGCTCACATCCAATAAATGATCATCAGAATTTTAAAGACCCACTCCAAAGAACAAAGGACATTGATCAAATAATTCTAAATGAAATCAATTTGTCTGACAGTTGCTTCATTCATATTGTGGTGAAACAGGAGCAGATGAAAAAAATGCTGTTTAAAAAAGCTCTCAAATGTGATGTAGAAACTGAAACGGGCGGGTCAACTTCCAGAAAAAAAATGGATCCATCTTCGTCTTAACTACCCTCGTCTGAGCTGGTATCTGGACCAAAACTGTACAGCTAGGTAGCTCGAATATTATTCGCCATTTTTGTGCACCACTAATGTTAGCTTGGGGTTATGAGTGGCTGTAAGCTAGTGGGAAGGAGGGTAAACAAAGGGGTGATGGGATATTAGAGGAGGCTTACTTCTGCACAGACGATCCCACCCACAACTCAGTAGCAAATTTCTGATCCAATAGATCAAAAGATGATTGGAGTGGGACTTCATATAATTTCAAGCATTAAAAATATTTCTCTGTAAAAAGATGAACAAAATAAAAGCATAAAAGAAAAATCTAAGTTTAGCATGTTCGATAAGGATTTTTTCATGCGAGGGTGATGCAAGTGTTTTGGTTTCACACCGCGGTCTCAATAGAAGCTGGTCAGAACTGGACCTGCTCACTGAACCAGCATGGGGGTGGGTCCCAGCCGCAGGTTCAGACTACTGAGAGGTGAGAATGGAGGCAGGCTTTCGAATCCCAGCAGCTGGCGGGTGGAAGACTCCCAGCTCAAACCAAACTCCAGCCGGCTGCAGATGCAGGGATACTGCCGGTCCGCCCGGCACACCCAGTCCACGGCCTTCTTCACCGCTTTCCAGCGGCCCGGCCTGAAGGAGCAGGATTTTATTTATACTTCCAGTTCTTTCGTGTTCACAGAGGAGATTGTCAACAGATCAGTAAACTACACCGTTTGTTGCAGTATGTGTGTCACAGATTTATTACACCCAGACTTGTATCTTTTTGGATTCAATGTGACAGTTGGGGTCTGTGTCTTGGATCTGTTCATGTGTGACCAGTGGTGAAGCTCCGCCTCCAGCAAAGGTCTGCACCAAGTAAATCTGTAACTCCCAAACTGGTTGTTCCTTAAGCATTAGTCCACCCCAGATATGCACATTTTCTTTCCACGGTCATGCTGCGAGTGACAGTTTGTAGTGAACACTTATACGTCCTTTTGGCACTTGTGTATCACGTGCACACCTTGTGAGTGCAGCTTCCGTGCAGTCAGTAAAGAGTACTTGCACCTTGCTAATGACTAAAATGTGGCATAAGGGCGCCGTACAACAGCATCATCCACACGTCATAAGTGTGTGTAACTTAGATTTGCTTTCCAAACACTTCACTGAGTAGCCGGGTTAGGCTCCGGCAGCAGTGACCCCGAAAGGGATTAAGCGGTTCAGAAAATGAATGAATGAGTGAATGAATGAATATTTTTATGTTTGTGGTCATAATGTGAGAAATATCTCCATATTTCTCACATTCAAGAGGTGTGAATCCTTTTGCAAGTCACTGTGTTAGTGAACAGACCTGGGCTGAGTCTCTTTCAGGTGGAAGAGACTGCGCAGCAGCTTCCCTTCCTCTGTCTTCTCCACCCTCATCAGCTGCAGAACCAGCAGAGTGGCCAGCATCCTCAGGATGTCTTCATGGGCTTTTGGGCCTTGAACACACAGAGAGACATTCTGTAATTGTGGTACATCTGCAGACAAACAGCTCAGTTTAGAATCTTGAAGTCATCAAAGGTGAAAACACTGAAGCAGAGCCGAGACTTTTGAGTTTGACTTAAAATAATCTGTTTGGTCTGAACTGAAAAGCAGATTTCTCACCCAAAGACTGGATGCCTTTGCTTTTCAGGAACACGTTGGCAAAGATGTCCACATTGAGATTCAGCAGATCACCAAGCGCACTGGTCAACTCCCAAAACCCTTCCTGCAACACAAACATTTTCTGTCAGTCATGGTGGGAACAAAATGTAAAATGTTCCAACAATGTTTCTTAATTAGACATCCTCCTGATCCGCTAAAACAACATCTCAGCAGTTTTTCTTCAGGCTTTCTGAATGTCGAATTTAGCAGCTTTTTCACCAACTAAAAATGTGAGTTTACTACAAAAACCTGCTGGAAAGACTCAGCTGACAGTTGCTTACCAAAGAAATAACTATTAAAACAGCAAATAGCACTTTCATCTTGATAAACTTTTAAGTTTAAATTGTTTTTCAGAAAAAAAAAAAAATTGGACGATTTGACTTTGTCATGGTAACAGGTACAGAGCTTGCACCAACCAAAGGAAAGTGATGTATATATTTTAAACACCACGTTAAGTAATACAAAGCCTCCTTTCAGAGAAAAAGTTAACCTCTTCCTGCTTGTTTTTGACCAGCGCAAGAAAAAAAAAATCCAGATACTAAATACAAGTTATATTCCTCCACATATCTCAAAACAAATTCATATTTTAATGCAAAGATGAAGTGGCTGTTTTAAATGTTCATCTTTCATTCGTATTGTTTGGTGACATGCCATCATCACTGATTTTTTTCAGTTTTTATTCTGGTAAACCCATTGGTTATTAAAAAAAATTCTCACCTGCTGTTGCAGCTGGAAGATCTTTCTCCATTTAAGTTTTGGGTCATCAGAACAAGGAAAAGTTCTGCGTCTTTACACAAACATGTTCAGACTTTTAGACACAGTTGTTGTACTTTTAACTTCAACGAACTTACATATAAAAACAAAGAGACACGAACCTGATCGAGGATTTTATCAGGATGTTTCTCAGCACATCTTCTGAACCCGGGGAATCACACTAGAAACCAAACGTAAAGCTGACGTTCACCAAAAAGAGCAGATGTGCATCACTGACAAGCATGAAAGCAACAGAAGCCAACTATAAAAATGGACAAAAACAGCTTAAAAAAAACCTAAAACAAGACCACTGACCCTAATTTGGGAAATATTTTAGCAACTAGGGGTAACCAACAACATGTTAGTGACAGGAAGTCTACAAGTAATAAAGAAAGTTTGTAAAAATGTAAGTCCCATTGGTTGTCACACACCTGGAACTTCGAAATTTGCTCTCTGCATTTGAACATTGACTATAAAAGAAAAATGGACTGAGTGAGTGTGATGTCACCCATAGAAAATTGTTTACTTCTGGCTCCAACTAGAGGATGTCAATTCAGTCCTCATTTTTTCACAATACAATCGCTGCCATGTTGGAGCCAGATTATTTCAAAAAGCAGTGATTGGTCCCAATGGGTCTGAGTCAACGTTTCTATGGGAACCACTTTCACCAATCAGGAGTGAGCTTGTTGGAAGTCCATTCTCCGAACACTTGAAAGCAGGCAAAAATGAAATCTGTCAAATGTTTTGAAAGTTCAACGGGAAACCACATGTTTTTATTGAGACATCTGATTGGCCTGAATAACTTGAACAACAGAAAAAAATATAATGAAGAAAAAAGAGGATTATCAAGAACATGTTAAAAAAGGTTTCAGAGCAAGAATGTTTATTCTGACAAATAGAATGTGTAAGTAACAGCTGTTTATTTCTCTATAGACGTCTGTGGGATTTTGTCTTTTTGGGACCAGCTGGTACTTCCTGTTTGGAACACCAGGGCGAAGGGGTCACTCAGTCCAGTTCTCATATACAGTCAATTTGCCCATCCTCTGAGGGACTTTAGGATGGCTCAACTGTGGATTTGAACACTGTACCTATCAGTCTCAGGGTGGACACTATACTAGGCCACTGAGTCGGTTTACGAGATAAACTCACAATTTATAAATACTTAAAAAAGAACAACCTCAAAAGGTTTGATAAATGCAAATTGTATCATTAACTGTGGGGTTTTATTTCCCTTTCACACATCTCTGACTATAGGTGGCAGTATGAACCCTTTATTTACACTTTAGTCCAAATTTCTGTCCTCTCATTTCATTTTATTAAAAAAAAAGAATTTAAATCGGATCTGGAGGAGTAAATATGTTCCCAATGTGACTTTACAGTGAAATGGAGCATGAGCTGTTTTTATCAAAGCCTCGTCATTTTTAGTCGCACATGTTACAGGTGAGGCTTTGAAGGTTCACTTGGCACTGTGATAGTTCAAGAAAGTGTTCAGATGGGTGGAGAACCCTGATAAGTCACATCTTTACACCTGCATTGGTTACAAACAGCACTGTCAGAACAGAATTTAGGACTGAAATGGAACAGAACTGCTGGGAAATTTCACACAGTTCCCACTGTTGCACATTTTCTCAGCAGGAAAGTTTAGCAAATAATCATACATAAGTGTGAGCGTGTGGCCTTCATTCACGTAAGTTTGTTTTTAAGTGTTTTTAACAGAACTAATATAAAAACCATTACTTCAGTTTTTCTATAAACAAAATAAGAAGTTTAATTTTAGTTGTGAAAACCTTTAACAGGAATGAAGGAGCCTAATCCAAAAATCCCTCTAACATTTGCATAAAACGCCAGAAAACACCAAAAATCCATTCAAGCAATTACTGGTGCTTGCATGATTGAATTGGATTGAATGTATTACTGTGAAGTATAAACTGGCCTAAACGCTTGTTTTTGTCCAGATGATGCAGTGGAAGTATTGTTTTTAAAGAAACAAAGCCCATCCTCAGGTCTCATCTCCATTTTTCTTCTGTGTCATCCCAGTCTTCAAAAACGATCAAATTCTCCGAACAGATTCATTAGAAGTTTGTGGCTAATATTTGTTGGATTGCTCAGAAAAGTGTTCCCATTGTTTTACGATGTGGTAAATTAGACCACTACAGACCTGATTTTTTTTTTGTTCTTGGAGTTTGTCGAGTAAAACTACAGGTTGAAAGTCTGATACAACAAGAAAATGCAATAAATCCATCTTTTTTAGGCTGTAACTGTCCCACAATGTCAAAATTGTCAATGAAATTACCTCAAAATTAGTTTTTTTACAGCAACTTTTAGGTTAGAAATATTTGCGATTAAAACAGATTAATTAGATGAATTAAATGTACGGCATGACAGCACTAATTGGGACATCCCTAATATTATTTGGAAGAAAAAAAGGAATGATGACCTCAGGAATTTCTACTATTGCTGTTTTTTTAGGATGTAACTCCTGCGATAAACAAGGAACCACTGTAATGTATTTTTCATATTTTACAGACCAATTTTAGAAAGTATTATGTAAGTTAGTATTTTTAAGCAAATATTAAAATGAAACTTTAAAAAACACAATATAATTTACAGTCACTACTAAAGCTTCAGAAAACCAGAAAATTGAAAGCACATGAAGATGAGATTAAGGAATTTACTAAAGGAACAAGGCTCTGAGTTGATCCCATGAGGCCAAACAGCATGCCCTCATTCTGCAAGAAACACAGAATCAAAGTTATCTTAAACACAACTGGATTCAGCATTTTTACAGTTAAAAGACTAGACTTTTTTTTTCTATTACAGTCTCTGAACCAAAAAAAAAAACAAAACAAAACAAACGAATTTCTTGTTTATTTAATCCGAACCCTTTATAATAAACAGCGCCTAAAACAATTCCGGGTTATCCAAGTGCTTACAAACAATCGGAATAAAGTGAATCTTTAAAAACACAAAATAAATCAGCTTTAGAACACCAGAACATTGAAAGCACATAAAGATGAGAACTTACTGAACGAATGGCTTCTGAACTCACAACCTGCATCACACGGAAATAAGAATGAATGAAACCGGGAAGAAAACTGGATTCAGCATTTTTACACTTTACAGATTAAAGTTTTCTTTTCTATTACAGTCCCTGAACTTAAAGAGGCTTTTCTTATGTCTTTTTAACCCTTCATATTTTATTATTCTAAGATATTGATAAATCAAAGATTACTAGAGGAGCTGATAGAAGAGAAACTAATAAACAGACATCTTTTTGTATACTAGTAGCTTTCTGGTGGTCTGTCAACCTTGGCTGGAGTCTGGAAATCACATTATAAACAAAACTTCAAGCTGAAATTATTTAGAAAGAGCAAATGTTTATCGCTGACAAGCATGAAAGTAACAGAAGCCAGCTATAAAAATATATTTAAATATTACAACAAGACTTTTGATTCGACTTTGAGTTTGTTAAAACCTGCACTCAGAGTTGACTGACTCAAAGTTCGCAAACTCAAGAGTTTTGGGTTTCAGAACAGCTGAAAAGTGTTGGTTCAATCAACTCTGAGTAGTTGGATTCAGAGTCAGGAGGAGCGTCACGACCTGAACAATGGAGCAAAGACATTACGATTCACCATGACGTTGTTTACTTGAACTAGTTTTGAACATCATGCTCTCTGGCTGCAAGAAACACGTGACAAACACAGAATAAGAATCAAAGTTACCCAAAAGAAAACTGGATTCAACAGTTTTACAATTTAAAGACTACACTTTTGAACTACATTTAAAAAAAGCGTATTTCATGTTTATTTAATCTGAACCCTTTATATTAAAAAGCGCTCTAAGTGCTTTAAAACAACAAAATGAGCTTCACACTTACTGTAGAAACGTCGTGCTGAACCCAACATTTCCTTCTCTTCAATTTAATGTTATCCTTTTTTCTATCTATAAAATTCGTTTCAGCTGGTAGCTCATCTGGTGGGCGAGGAGGGAGAGAAGACGGTTGAGATGAAGGCTGAGAGCCTAGTTCATGGAAAACTTCACTCCGACGAGTAGAAGGAATACCGGATAGAAGAGAATTGAATGAACATTCTTCTAGGATATGCTTTTCGCTTGGAGCCTGGAAATCACATTAGAAGGAAAACGTAAAGACGCGTTCCAATGATAGCGGGAGAGAATGTAAACAAAGGAACACTGGAATTCCAATGTTGGGTTACATCCACGGTAACAGTCCTGCCCACAACTCAGGGCTAAATTTCTAATGACCTCCTGGTGCTATGCAGAAACAATGTATTTTCTAATTATATTTCTGTCATTTAACAACAATGCATAACATCAGAACAATACAAAAATGAAATGATAACAGTTAATAAATGAAAAGGAGGAACATTTTACAGCTTTCAAATATCTAGTACTATTGTAAAAAATAAACATCAACTACTTCACTACTTTTACTGTTTAAAGCCAGAAGGAAATTTTTTTTTTCCAGAACATATTTTGCATTTTAGTGAACGCACTGACTATAAATGTTGAAATGAAACCAAAAAAAAGCAGAAAAATCACAGTCGCCACTAAAGATTTAGGACATGGACATCAGAATACTGAAGAAGCCTTTAAGAGAACTGGATTAAATATTTTGACAGTTTAGAAACTAAACTTTTCTCTATTACAGTTCCTTAACTACAAAAAAAGGCTTACTTTACGTTTACTATTCACTTTCTGAAACTTAAAATTTAATTACTAAATCTAAATGTACTTGAAAGAACACCAAACATTTTCAGGATATCAATGTGCTTCACAAGTCATGAAACAAGACAAAAATGACAGAGAACTTCAGAGACTTACTGCAAAAGACTCAATTGAAAACCCAGCTGTCCTGGCGCCACGCCGCTGACATGATGAAAGTGCCTCATGTAATATGACATTTGGAGAAGTACGAATGTAAGCAGAATCATCAGCTGGGTAGCTCTGAGGAGGAGGAGGAGGAGGAGGAGGAGAAGGAGCAGGGGAATCCGAAAGACGACAAGAACCAAGACTAGCACCACGAGGAGCAGAGCAGAGAACACGACTTAAACTGTGGAATGACCCGGATCCCAACTCTTTTTCCAAACCAGAACGTTTTTCATAGAGTGCTGGAACTGAGTTTTCAACAAGGTTCTGAGGAAGAAAAAATAAAGACAAAATTCACAAACCTCACATTAAACCACAATAAGGTAAGAACCTGACAGAATTTTTTTTAAATGCAGGGAATTGCGCAAGTTAGAGAAAAAGAGGAACCATCTAAAAGGTTTTCCAAGGTTTAGTGCCATCACGGTGTCTCTTATCAATGACTGCAAATGACAGGGACTAAAGGGGAGGTGGAGTGACCTTCTTGGTTTTTTGGGTGGATCTAAAGCTAGTTTCTGAGCTCCACCTTTGTGATTATCCTGACCTCTCCAGAAACAAGCAGATGGGCAGAATAAATTACCCGGACAGTTGTTGAAACACACACTGAAAAGACCGTTTTGGAGTGGGCAATCACCTGTCAATCAAGAGACAGAATATCAAAAGTGAAAGGAGTCATTGGTGTGCAGGTATCACAGCTGTCATGGACAACAACCGTTTTAACACCCTTCACCACCTGTGCATTACAGCTCTCTTTCAAGCAGCATCTCAGTCAGTTCCAGAGTTGGTGCTGAATTCTAGTGTCCCTCAGTTTGTTCAGATAGTTACTAAATATTGTAAATTCTTGATCGATTATGCGATCATTGTAACTAAATGTATACTGACGAGGAGAAAAGAAACTTTTCATTCTGGCTTAGCACCAATATTCAATGCTTAAGGAAGTATAGTGTTGCGTGATGGCGCAAAGCTACTTTCCTCTGCAACTGAATTATCTGATTTATGGTGATTTTATAAGCACTTCACTAAACAAGGCTGATTTTCTCCACATCCGAATCTCCTGGAATTGCACACGTGGACAAAATTGTTGGTACCCCTCAGTTAAAGAAGGAAAAACCCACAATTCTCACTGAAATCACTTGAAACTTACAAAAGTAACAATAAATAAAAATGTATTGAAAATTAAATAATCAAAATCAGCCATCACTTTTGAATTGCTGATTAACATAATTATTAAAAAAAAACAAACTAATGAAGCAGGCCTGGACAAAAATGATGGTAACCATAACTTAACATTTTGTTGCACAACCTTTTGAGGCAATCACTGCAATGAAGCGATTTCTGTATTTGTCAATGAGCGTTCTGCAGCTATCAACAGGTATTTTGGCCCACTCCTCATGAGCAAACTGCTCCAGTTGTCTCAGGTTTGATGGGTGTCTTCTCCAAATGGCATGTTTCAGCTCCTTCCACAGATGTTCAATGGGATTCAGATCTGGGCTCATGGAAGGCCACTTTAGAATAGTCCAACGCTTTTCTCTCAGCCATTCTTGGGTGTTTTTGGCTGTGTGTTTTGGATCGTTGTCTTGTTGGAAGACCCATGACCTGCGACTGAGACCAAGCTTTCTGACACAAGGCAGCACATTTCTCTCCAGAATGCCTTGATAGTCTATAGATTTCATTGTACCTTGCACACATTCAAGACACCCTGTGCCAGATGCAGCAAAACAGCCCCAAAACATGACTGAGCCTCCTCCATGTTTCACCGTAGGGACAGTGTTCTTTTCTTCGTATGCTTGGTTTTTGAGTCTATGAACATAGAGTTGATGTGCCTTACCAAAAAGCTCCAGTTTGGTCTCATCTGTCCAAAGGACATTCTCCCAGAAGCTTTGGGGCTTGTCAACATGCATTTTTGCAAATTCCAGTCTGGCTTTTTTAGGATTGTTTTTCAGTAGTGGTGTCCTCCTTGGTCGTCTCCCATGAAGTCCACTTTGGCTCAAACAACGACGAATGGTGCGATCTGACACTGATGTACCTTGGCCTTGGAGTTCACCTTTAATTTCTTTGGAGGTTGTTCTGGGCTCTTTGGATACAATTCCAACGATCCGTCTCTTCAATTTGTCATCAATTTTCCTCTTGCGGCCACGTCCAGAGAGGTTGGCTTCTGTCCCGTGGGTCTTGAACTCCTGAATAATATGAGCCACTGTTGTCACAGGAAGTTCAAGCTGTTTAGAGATGGTCTTATAGCCTTTACCTTTAAGATGTTTATCTATCATTTTTTTTTTCGGATGTCCTGGGACAATTCTCTCCTTGGCTTTCTGTTGTCCATGTTCAGTGTGGTACACACCTTTTCACCAAACAGCAGAGTGACTACTTGTCTCCCTTTAAATAGGCAGACTGACTGATTATGAGTTTGGTAACACCTGTGATGTCAATTAAAGGACACACCTGAGTTAATCATGTCAGTCTGGTCAAATAGTTTTCAATCTTTTATAGAGGTACCATCATTTTTGTCCAGGCCTGTTTCATCATGTTTTTTTTAATAATTATGTTAATCAGCAATTCAAAAGTGATGGCTGATTTTGATTATTTAATTTTCAATACATTTTTATTTATTGTTACTTTTGTAAGTTTCAAGTGATTTCATTGAGAATTGTGGGTTTTTCCTTCTTTAACTGAGGGGTACCAACAATTTTGTCCACGTGTGTACGTAAACGGTTGAATAGCTATGGTAGTCAAAAGAAAGTAAACGCTGTAGCTAAAGCTCAGGTGTTAAAGGGTTAAATCATGCCATATCGATAAGGGGTTCCCAATATGTCGATCTGGATGAAAGTGTCAGGAGATCACAGGAAAATAAAAATATCAACAAAAAATTCCATATATTTTCAAAAACTATCAGCTGTCAGCCAACCATCCTCCTCACTGAGAAGCATGTCACTTGAAGGACATGCAGAACAGCCAATCAAAAATCATCTCATGCATATGCTCCCCCCCGCACATGCACATTCAAGGAAATAGCAGATATGGAGTTTTTGTTTCTCCTAAACTTCAAAGTATAAAGTACAACAACAAAAAAATCACCAAAGGAACACACTCTGAATACCTTTGTTTTCGAGACGGCACGCGCTGCGGCGCCGTTGTCATGACAACTACAAAAGTTGGCTGTTTCAAAACTAGCTTGCATGCCGAAAAAGTGTGGGAACCCCTCCAACAAGTCACCTTCATTACTGACCGCTGCATCCTTGACTCAGTCATTTTTTATCATTATCTCTTTTACATTTTTTTGTCAAACTAGGAGTTAGAAAGAAGATTTGAAAAGTTTTTCTATCATATGAATTCACAACTGATGCATCTTTTGGGTAGGTTGTGGTGCAGAGGTAGAGTGGTTGACCTCTTATTAGAAAGTTAGATTCCTGCCCTACTCCCCCATGAGTCAAAGTGTTCTTGGGCAAAACGCTGAATCCCAAATTACTATTTAAAGGTTTTTGCCAGAGTTTGGTAGAGGAGCCACCATCAGTGTGTGAATGTAACTGTGACTGCAGTGCGCTTTGGGCTTTCTAAGAAGGTAATAAAGCGCTATGTAAGTATACAGCATTTAGCATTTAGTCCTGGACTAAGGACTCACCGGTGCGGCATCCCTATAAGAGTCTGAGTCCTCATCCATCAGAGCGTCATTCTCCTAAAGACACAATGAAAACACACTTTAGAGATAAGAACACAGAACAAAACCAAGCTATTTTTTAATGGAGCCATTTTCTAATTGTTCCTGGGGATTAAGTGTCTTTTAAAAATGGTTCTGCCAGAAAAACAAATTTCTTGGTTTGAATCCTTAAACAGATCTTCTAAAGATGATGCCACATAAGTTCAACATTTCTCTAAAGGAGTCTCCCATTAAAATAATACAGCTGTTTATTCATATTAAATATATCATTTTAAACATAATTACCAGCCAGTTCTTGGTTACATTTTTGCCAATCTTAGCATCAAATGCTCCTTAGAGGAACATCTTCTTTTTGTTGCCTCTCATAAAATAATTTAAAAGGAAATGATTTATTTATAATAAATAAAGACTAAATTGAAGAGTTAGATCAGCCTGATAAAGCCACTTGAATAAATGGTGAAACTTTTCAAAGAAAGAAAACTTAAAGTCCAAATGCCATGACTCAACTTCAAGGCAGCATCACCTGGATAAATGGGAACCTTCATTAACATATTCCAAAACAGATTGGGGGGAAACGTGCCCGTCATTTCCAAGTTTTAAACAAAACTGGATTTAGCATTTGGACAGGTACAGGTATTCTGCTCTATGACAGTTCATCAACTAAAGAGGCGGTTTATCTTTTAACAATTTTTGAAAATTTCAGATTATCACTCCATGATATTGATAAATCAAGGTTTACTAAAAATCTCTCAGGAAATCAAAGTGCTTTACAAATGATAAAAAAACAAAAAAAAGAGACTCACTGCTGAAAAATTTCTTAAAAACATGGACGCATTCATCTCAACGTCTTTACTCTTCACATCACGGCTTATGGCACCTAAAAACCGTGGTTCATCTGCTGGCTCATCAAACATTATGCCGTCTGCAGCAATATCAGGAACAGGAGGACCCTGACAAGGATGAAGAGAAGCACCATGATGAAGAGAGTTGAAGGTGAAGGTACGGGACTTCAACTTCATTTCAGGTTGAGGTCTGACTTTAAAAACCTCAACATGTTCATGTCAACGAATAAAATTTTAAAAAAGCAGACATTCACAAACTTAACATTTGACCACAAAAAAATAAGAACATGACATCAATATAACTTTTTTTAAATGGGGGAAATTGAATAGGTTAGAGAAAAAGAGGAACCAGATGAGATGTTTTCCGGGTTTAGAGCCTTCATGATGTCTTTTACCAATGGCTGTCAATGACAGGGACTAAAGGGGAGGTGGAGTGACCTTCTTGGTTTTTTGGGTGGATCCAAAACCAGTTTTTGAGCTCCATCTCTGTGATTATCCTGACCTCTCCAGAAACAAGCAGATGGGCAGAACAAATTACCCTGACAGGTGTTGAAACACACAGTGAAAAGACCGTTTTGGAGTGGGCAATCACCTGTCAATCAAGAGCGATAGCTACCATTAAAATTTCGACAATGAAAGGAGTCATTGGTGTCCAGGTATCACAGCTATCATAGACATTAACCCTTTTGACACCCTTCACCACATGTGCATTACAACTCACTTTCAAGCAGCATCTCAGTCAGTTCTAGTTCCAGACGTGAGACCCGATGAGACGAGTGTGGTGATTCAACTAAGTGATCGCTGCGGGCAGCTGGCTGGCTGGCAGACAGAGAGCTTCCGTCGTAGTGGGGCGATCCCCCCCAGTGCCTTGCACTTGTACTGTTTTTCTTTTATTCATCAAGACAACAGTAGAAAAACACCCATTTCTACTTTTCCCCTCTCGGGTTAATCCTCAAACTAGGCCACAGACAGATGGAAGTAATGTTTAAAATCGCCCTCAGGCGCAGCTCTAGCTGCTGGGGTGAAGTACACAGCACGGGGAGAGACGCTGAAGGATCTGGTGAACCCAGGCACGGCGATGTGCTTGCCGGCGCCTCTGTAAAGCTCTCCAAAACTTATAAACACAAACTACTCCCTCAACATCAACACAGAGGAGTCAACAATAAATTTGACAAACGTCAAAAGAAAGGCGAGGAACTTAACGTCTCTGCAGCTTTAGACTCCTAACCGGGGATGTAGCTGCTAACATGCCTTATTTTTTCTCGACTGCTCCGCAGTCAGCAACCTAAAAAAGAACCACGAACAGATCTCACATGTTAACCTAACAATTGTCGCATATAGCTCTCAAAATAGTTTCATAGTAGTGTCATAGCATTTTCAAAATAGTGTCAAAGCAGTCTCATGGTGGTCTAACAATAGCCTCAAACAGTGACGTGCAGTCAGGGGAGCAAAATATAGCTTAAAAAATGCAAACATGACAATAAAATGAACATACTTTCTAAGAATAAAAATCAATTATTATTTCTTAGACATGTATTTTCTGATTACCTTTTTCTGTGTGGGTGACAAAGTTTCTTCTTTAAAAAGGCAGCAAATTTATGAGTTTCCTGTTCAAGTACGTGAGACAGTGGCGGGAGAGGCAGCAGGACTCTCCCCAGCGCTGCACACACTGACTGAAGCTGCAGCTGACCCATGCACTTAACTAATTCGGCTTTTTTATCATCATAAAATACGCTTTATTTCAAAGTTACCAAGTTTACTTATTTCTCGCCACCTGTCTGATTACATTGGTGCCAGTATGTGACTCATTTAGTTTTTTTATAAGTTAAAAATACGCTTTAGAAATACACTAGGTGAGGCAGCGACTACGCCTGCCTTAAGGTAGAGGGCGCTGGTGCGTTAGAAGAAAGTGACACAGTGGCTAAAGAATAATAAAATTCGAGGTAGCAAGTCAAGTGCAGTCGTCCAGTTACTTTTTAATATTGCTTAGCAACATTTTCTAAACAGAGGAATACATTTTAAACCCATAAAACTCAAGAATTTGTTTAGACACTGCACTGGTAGTGATCTCCACTGAGACCATCAGTGTGTGAATGTAATTGTGACTGCACAGCGCTTTGGGCTTTCTAAGAAGGTAGTAAAGCGCTATGAAAGTATGCGCATTAACCATTTAGTCTTGGACTAAGGACTCACCATTACGGCATCCCAATAAGAGTCTAAGTCGTCATCCATCAGAGCCACATTCTCCTAAAAACACAATGCAAACACACTTTAGAGATAAAAACACAGAAGAAAACTGAGCTCTTTTTTAATGGACCCATTTTTAAATTAGTCCTAGGGATTAAGTCTTGTTAAAAATGCTTCTGCCAGAAAAACGACTTTTTTGGTATGAAACTATCTTCTAAAGATGTTTTGCAGAACTGAGTTGGAAAAACTTTAAAGAGAAAGCTGTAACATTTTCTTTTAGACAGCCACATAAGTTCAACATTTCCCTAAAGGAGTCTCCCATTAAAAAATACGGCTGCTTATTCATATTACATATGTAATTACCAGTCAGTTCTTGGTTACTTTTTGCCAATTTTAACGTCCAATGCTCCTTAGAGAAACATCATCTTTTTGTTGCCTCCCATAAAACTATTTAAAAGGAAATGATTTCTTTTTAATCTTACATTTTAAGTAAATATTAAAGAGACACTTTAAATCACAGTCACCACTAAAGCCTATCCATTTTTAGAAATGTCATATTATCACTTCATGATATTAATAAATCGAGGTTTACTAGAACTCTCTCAAAGTACTTTACAAATGATAAAACAACAAAATGACAGAAAGAGAAAAAAAGAGAACAATTCCATGACAACAGAGACGTTTTCCTCTTAGCATCTTTTCTCTTCAAACAATGGCATATGGCACCTAAAAACTGTGGTTCATCTACTGGCTCAAACATTATGCCCTCTGCAGCAATATCAGGAACAGGAGGACCCTGACAAGGATGAAGAGACGCACCATGATGAAGAGAGTTGAAGGTGAAGGTACGGGACTTCAACTTCATTTCAGGTTGACGTCTGACTTTAAAAACCTCAACATGTTGATATCAATGAAACTTAACACAAACTTAACATTTGACCACAAAAAGATAAAAATATGACATCAATATAACTCTCTTTAAATGGGGGAAATTGAATAAGTTAGAGAAAAAGAGGAACCAGACAAGATGTTTTCCAGGTTTAGAGCCTTCATGATGTCACCACATAAGGCTGATTTTCTCCATGTCAGAATCTGCTGGAATTACATAAACAGTTAAAGAGCTACGGTAGTCAAACAAAAGTAAACGCTGTAGCTAAAGCTCCAGTATCAAAAAGTTAAATCGTGAGAGATGTGAAACGCTGTAGTATCGCGAGACAGAGAGACTTGGGAGACAGGGAAGAAAAATGTTGAAATAAAATTTTAAACAACACACTTTAACTGCTGCCAATCAAATGGTGAATAAGCTACTGTGAAGGGTTCATACGTTTGTAAATCTGACTGATGACGTCAGTGCCTCACCAGCCGCGAACCTCACCGCACAACACTGGTCGGAGATTAGTCTCCGATTTCTCTCAGATTAGTTTTCTTCATGTCAAAGTAACTCTGACCCTTTGCTCTATTATTTCTTTGGGGGGGGGCATTTTACTGACTAAACGTCTTTAAAAAAAAAACATTTTCCAAATGTAAAAGCCAAAAGTAAGACAAAAAAGAATTATAAAACACTTTTTATAATTCTTTTATAATTTATAAAGCTCGTTTTTCTAAAATGCCCATCCACATACACACAGCATAATGTGTGTCACATTTTTGTTTCATAAAGTTCAGCCCACTGTTGTTTTTCCACATCTTTATTAGAACTATAACATAACTAACATTGTTAGAAGTGGAAAGAGTTCTTTGTGTGTATTTTGTTTCAGGAAAGACAGATGACCTCAGCTCGAGGACAGATGACAAAATGTAAGTGTGTTAGTAATTGTCTATGCATCAACTGAAACTTTATATGAAGATGGCAATTTAAAAGACTGATAAATTACTGTCTTCTTTCCACTAAGTTTTTCTATATGAATGGATCAAAAGTTCATGTTAGCGTTAGCTTAGCTAAAGCATGAGTCTGTTTTCACTCAGACTTTATTGTTATGGTTTTTACAGTGAAAGTTTTTACCTCACGAACTTCTCAACTTTTAATTTTTAATCTTACTTCTTACTTTTCTAATTACAGAGTAGGGCAATGACCTAATACCCTTTACTGTCCAACAGAAAACAGAAAAATCAAGTGTAGACTAAAAATAACACATTTGAGAATAATAAACGATACGTACATTAAGTAACTCTTAAATAGGTGTCTGTTATCATCTACAAATGTTATGTCACAGAACTTGCATATGATTGTGTGCATTACATAAAACAATACATTTTACTGCACCAATTATTCACAATATATTTTTCAAAGAATTGTAATATTTTTATTGCTCTGTAATGCGTATCCCCACATTGTTTTAAGATAAATAATGTAAGATGGTCTATCAATGTGATTTGTGAAATTTATTTGGTGAATATATTTGGGTTGGCACGGTTAGCTAGCGAGTACTTGTTGGTTTGTTTCTCTTCTTCCACTTTTTGTCCTCAGCAGTCTTGTACCGCTGGGTTTAGTTATTTTAGTTTGAAGTTGGACCATGGCTTTGTTTCTTTTGCACAGTTAGATGTTGTTAGGCAGCCTTACCTGGGAGCTGCTGACTCAGATGGTCGATGTGGCTGGTCAAATGTTTCCCTGACTTATTTTATGTTTGACCAAGTTTTCAATCCCTTTGTTTGTCTTCTTGCTTGAACCAGAACACGAATCATTTCCCTTTCATTTTACCAGACACAGTTTTGTTTTCTTTTTTCCTTCAATAAACTGTGTTCCTCATCTTCTTGGTGTCCAGTTTCCATATATTATGGTCCCCCTGGTCATTTCATCTAGACAAAATTCAGTATAATTACACAAAATTGTATTTTTTTTTTCATTTTTATTTTATCTGGCAATTGGGTTGCATGCGAGCATAAATTGATGCTCCCTTCCTCCCTCTTCTCTTTTGCTGTTTTCTTAATGGGGAAGAGGTGTGCACGGCGGATATGTTTTCCTTTATATTTAATTGTTGTCGCTAATTTGAACTTTGTGGGGTTTTTTTTTTCTCGTTTTAGGCATTGTCTGAGTGCATCACATGCTGTCTAAATATTTCGTGGTAACCAGAATAAACTGAAAGTGCTCTAAAGAAAACTCCTCCGGGATCACGTGGCTTCCTGATGTATCACATCGCAAAAATCACAACACAATACAGAGCAGAGATAAAAAATGGTTACATTTGCCTGTCAGGGACGTAGCAAAATAAAATAAAAAAAAACATGAAGTACTCACTTCCTCCTTCTCCTTGTCTGCACTTAAGACCGACTGTTCAGCAAGCTGTGGATCCACAATGAAAACACATTAACATAAATGTGTTTTCATATTTAACTACAGAACAAATCTAGGAACCCCCGGCCTTTTACACAAATTTGCTTCTGATGAGAGAATCAGAAATGTTTAAGTCCAGACCATGAGCTGACTTACAGTTTTTGGACTAAGATAAATAGTTTGGTTTTTTTTGCTTTCAAAAACTTTACTTAAAAATTGATAAATTCCAATTTTACATCCAACCTAATTTTGTGCTTTAGCTCTTGTAACCTTCAAAATAGGTCTTTGGAGCGACAGAAGACATAGTGCAACACTCTCTTTGAATTAACGTAACTCTACAACCATTTACATCATTGACAAAGTTCCAACAAATTCCGAAGTTGAGAGAAGCAGCTGCTGTTTTTCATACTGTGAGAATTACATTTATTGCTTAAATGGTTGAAGAGTTACTGTATTTCAAAAACACTACTGATGTTAAAGCTTTGTTGTTAAAGAGACAAACTTAGCTGGAAAATGTTTTCTAAATGTTTCTGTCTCATCTTTAAAGGAAGAAAACCATTTTATTTCAAAATTTGTAGTAAGTGTTCAGTAAAAAAAATGTAAGTTAAAATGTTTTTTGTAGAAAATGTCATTCTGGAGTCACATGGACTTGCATGGCAGGAAGAGTCAGGTTCAGGTTGGTAACTGCACATGATCTGTCGAAACACAAGCCAAACACACAAACTCTGGACATTAAAAAAAAATAAAAAACCTGTGAATTGTGTAAAAACATCACTTTTGTTTTTCTTCTTGCAGATAATTAAAAGAGACATTTCTCTTCCTGCTCTTGCTGGAGTTACACACACTGTTTTTTCTATAAGCCACATATTTTCAGCTTTCAAGATAAGTGTGGACTTTTGGCATTGGCCGCAAACATTTAAGAAATTACGTGTAAATTACATTAATTGTGTAAACAGTCAAAGAGTTACGTTCAAAGAGCGTGTTTGTTTGATGTCGCCAGTGACAGCTACTTATTTAAAACAGTGCTTTTCAGAGCAAATATTGTACTTTTGCGACCAAAAGTGTAACGTTTTCTCATGAAGTTTAGAAAATACGTTTTTTCTTCTCATTTTAGCTCAGTCTCATATCACCTTGAACTGTAACAAATAAAAAAATTGCTTCAAACGAAAATCTTCTGCTAAACCTAAATGTTATGCTGCTAACCTCCTACATCCCTGACAAAATATTTGTGCCAAAAACAAACAATTAAAACTTCATCTTATCGCTTTGAAAATCTGTTAGAATGGAACTAAGTGAAAAAGAATTCTAACTTTTGAACACTTATACCTGTTTTCTGTTAATTAAGTTTTTTTCTCCTGCAGATTCTGTTTTTTAAAAATCCTTTAGCAAGTTGTGATTTCAGCCTCTGAATGAATGAAGTAGCAGCTTTCAGACTTCTGAATGTTATAAATTAAGAAAGAGGCATGCACAGCGATGGGGTGAGTTTTCTTACAAAACGATCTTTAGGAGGATGAAACGTCCAGCTGACGTACGGCAGGAAGTCTACATCTTCCTCTGTGATCAGCTTGTGGATGTCTGTGAAGCCTTCCACTGGCTGCGCCGAGTCCTGAAACAAGAACCTCCTTCAAACCGTAGTCCCTCTACAATGATCTGTTGCTGTTTAGTGAGGAACACAAACCCTCTCCTCAATGGCCACGAAGCTCGTGAACTGCGACAGGATGGAATACTCTTTGCTTAGCTCGATGATGAAAGACTTCAGCTCTTCTTTTTTACCCTGGAACACAGAGACCGTCACTGCAAAGGTGTCACACGTTGTGGATAAGAACGTTCTGACCCAGCAAACCTCGTGTTCTGCTTCGGAGGAATCCAGGTTTCCA
This sequence comes from Oryzias celebensis, assembly GCA_014656515.1. Lineage (NCBI taxonomy): Eukaryota > Metazoa > Chordata > Actinopteri > Beloniformes > Adrianichthyidae > Oryzias > Oryzias celebensis. The sequence continues at coordinate 27,071,174 of BNCR01000017.1, read as the reverse complement.
TCCTCATAATCCCTTATGATGGCTCTAGCTGTGAGCTTGTGAAGAAACTACACGCATGTTGCAGAGGTCATTTGATGCTCTGGAGAAAGGAGGCGGGGTTTCATGAAGGGAAGGGTTTCAAGTCTTACCGTGCCTCTGGTTTTCTGGAGCTCACTGGTGGAAACCAAAGTCTTTAGCTCTTGACCACACAAGTTTCCTAAAAGAGTCGCCTGCAACAGAAATCATCTCTAAGACAAGTAGAGGGAGGCTCTCAGAGAACATGGACTCTTCTCTGAAGGGGATCCTCTGAACATTTACTGACAGAAACTCTCAGCTTGAATAACTGACAGCAGCTGGACACTTTTGGATCAGGACCTCAGCTTCCCTGATTCTGAAAAGATCTTCCCAGATGAGTCAAATCTTGGCAACAAAGACAGAAGTGGTCTGTTGGCGCCATTAGGCTTTGTTGCTGATTAGACATCATGGTTTGAAACCATGCAGAGCACGGAACGTTCCCCTGCTTAAACCAGCACATGTCCCGGCCAAACTTTAGTTTGCCTGTGACCATTTGGATGACCCAGAGGAGTCATGAGAGAAAGTCACGAGGTCAGGTTTTAAGTAGGAGAACTTGCGAAACCACAGTGTTCAAATACTTTTATGCTTCACTGCATTTGATATTGGCCACCTGTGTGATCTGTACAATTTTGTCCATATTTTTGCTCATAGACAGCACGTATCCAACTGTAACGGCAGTTGTGACTAATGCTAAAATGTATATAAGTACAAAAGAAAAAACACATTTTTAAACAAAGTTCATCTTTCTCTACAGAAAGCTCTTTTTTCCTGGAAAGTTGGCAGATCTCAGTCACCCTGACTGATCAGTCCATCACCAGATGTTGCAGAAATGTGACCAACTCTGGAAAGCTACGCCAGATCAGAGGAACCCAGATATCAGAAAATCAAAGCATTGGCACCTGAGTGCAGTGCGGCACAAAGCCGTAAACCAGAGTGTGGCAGTTGTTGAAAAGGGCACTCAGCTGCACGGGAGCCTGGACTGGAGGGGGCGCTAATGAGCTGAACTGCTGCCACTTCACGGACACCGAGCTGCAGCCAGGAGACTGCATCCGTCGCACGTGACGCAGCATCTGCAGCAGAAACACACGTTCAATGTGAGGCCGCGTTGGATCAAAGGAGTCACGTCTGTTTTCTGCTTTCATCAACTCTTTCTTTTATCTGCATTTTTTATTCAACTGTCATCTTGACCGAATTGCTGCTTTAGGCTTTGATCTTTGCAGAAATCCTTATTTCTTAATATTTTTTAAAAATCTGTTGCTGTTTAATTGAATGTCTTATCTGGTCCATCACTGCATAAAGTCTACTAATCGGGTCCAATTCTGTTGTTTGCCCGTGATATAACTGAGACAAGTCCCCACAAAAACCCTGCCCCCCCACAGTTTATATCAATGAAAAAACATGTTTCTTTAGCCGTGCTGTACTATTTTAAACTCATATTGTTAGCATAGTTGGGCAACATAAACATGAAAATTATGGACGATCTTTCTATAATAGTTCTTCAGGACCATCAGACTATAATTCCTTAATGAAATACTGTTTTGAACAATTTAAACTTAAAATAAAGGTAATTAAAAGTAATCTTGACAAGAAAAAAATCAAACTGAAATAATGGTTTTGTGTTGAGAATGTAGCTGCAGCACAGAACATGGAGAAGATCAGCAGCATTGATTACCTGGACCTAAAATGAACTTTCTCACCTTCTCTTCCCAGTTGTGTTTGGTTTTAGCATCAAAGAATTCATAGGCTCCGCCCCCCGCCTGGGCCAGGGCTCTGAGCATGTGGCGGTTGGCGGTAGAGCTGAAACAGCAAAGAAACAAACGTATTGATGAAGCTGAACACACCCATGGTTCCAGTCTCAGCCGTAACCAAGACAAGACTTTTTATTATTTTAAAGATTAGAAGCAAATTACTTAAAAAAAATGTTGCACCTTTTGTGAAGTAAGCGTAAAATTTTCTTTAGGAAAAATATTTAGTTACATTTTTTTATTTTTCTGCCCTGAAATCATCAAGAATGCTTAAACGGATCCCTAAAATCCTCCGTCGGTTATTCCCACATGTGAATTCTGGCAAACCTTTTTGAAACTCTACATTTCTTTTTTGCGATTTGGTTTGAGGCCAAACACAAAGCCCACCTGAGGCCGCAGGTGAAGAGGCGGCTGTGGGGGGCGCCATCTCTGAGCAGCTGCAGCGTGAGCTCCGGGTTCTGAATGTGACCATCCGACAGCAGCAGCAGGTTCCTGACGCCGCGCGACGGCGGAAGCAGGTTGAGCGCTCTCAGAGGACGCCACAGCTCAGTGCTGCCCCCAACAAGAGAGCAGCTCTACCAGGAAGCAGAGACACAGACATGATCATGCTGACAGACTGACATTACAAAATAAACTTTTTTCTAAAGGCTTTTTTAAACAGATAAAAAGGAGTAAATGTGAAAGTACGTAGTTAAAAAATCTTTTTTAACACACAGTGACTGAAAGGGGAGCAACAGAGTTAAAAAAAACTTTATTGATCACAAAATGAAGAAAACCAAGCTAAGTTCACATTTCTTCTTTTAGTTGCTATTGATTACAGTTCTTGACATTTGCTCATCGAGTGACTTATTAGCAAAATCAAGAAGCCCAAAAAAAGACAAAAAAGGAGATTCACTAAATAAATTCATTATAAGCTTACACTTCCCTGAAAATGTAATTTACTGCTTTTTAAAATAAATATACAATAATGCTGTAAATCATTTTTCTTTGTATACATTTTTACATCATTTCCACTTGTGGAGAATCTCAGCTTTTATTTTTTTCTTTTTACTGGTAAAGTTTGTCAGCAAAAAAATGTAACAGAAAATTGATTCTGTAGCAGAGAAACAAGAATTAACTATCTATTCTTTCTGTCAATTCGAATACTTATAAATGGTTTTATTAACCCGGAAGTACTGCTCTAAATAAATGAAGACATGTTAATGAGTGAGATTTGAAAATAAAGAAAAAAATCTAGAAATAAATTCAGGGTTGAAGGGAACTAACTGACCTTGATGAAGCTCTCAGCGTCCTGAAGAACCTCAGAGACTGGCTGAGCTTTGAGGAAGGCTTCTTTGTGATCTGACATTCAGAAGAAAAGGTGAATGTCATGTAAAACTTTTGTTCAATGCTTTATCTAAAATATGCAAGTTATGAAATGCTGAGCAGCAGTCTGAACACACAGAAACAGAGCCGGTGTATAGATCCCATCGTGGAACCAACCTGAACCAAACAGAATCACGTTCAGTCTGATGTCGTGACTGAGGTGATGGAGAAGCTTTAGGGCGAGTCTCTGAGCTGAGCGGAGGGACTCCCCCCTCATGGACTCGGATGTGTCCAACAACAGGATCACCTCATCAGCAACAGAACCAGAGCTGACCTCAAAGTCTGGGTAGAAAACCAGCATGCAGGCCTGCGGGAGAAATCCCAGTTCCTCCTGAGTATCTTCAACAAAGTTGATGAACTATCTTTATTCAAGCTTGATACACGTACAAACCTTTGTGGTTTGAACCCTTCTAAATTAATGTGTCACAAAGACAAAAGGAAACAAAAGGTCAGAGAGAAAAATGACTGCTGCTGTTAAAGTACATTAAAATTACAGTTTTATTTAAGCTAACATCCACATGGAGAGCTCCTTCATAGAACATAAAACTCCAAAGAACGATAACTAGAAAACTATACTTTAGTATCAAAGTTTCTACATGTTCTTAAGAGCTGCCAAATATTTGCACACCTAACATCGCAGATCACATGATGAAAACTTAAAAACAACAAACACTAAGATGAAACAACATAAATCAGCCTCAAAAGTTCATTTCTGGACATTTGTTAAAGGGGTGCAGACACTTTCAGAATTCCCTTTTAAACCAGCTGAGTTACCTGGCTGTCTTTGTCTGGGTGGTTCTCCACCCACATCCTGGGCAGGTGCATCTTTGAAAAACCAATGACGAGGTCAAAACCATCTGGGTACAGTGGCTGGCCCGGCACAACGCTGATAACCGCCTTGCAGTCAGTCCTCTGAGAGACACACACACACATCAACACAAATAGACATAAACACAACAGGAGGAACTGGACTTCAGAAAACACTTTTAGAAAATTAAAGTCAGCAAAAAACAAATGAGTCTTTTGAACTCTCCAGAATCTATCATGGTGTACAGCAGAGCTCTGTGCAGGGTCCCATTTGTTTCAATAGATTAGAACCGCTAATATGCAATATTATTAAGAAGAATTCCACAAAAGTCCACTTCTATGCTGATGATGTTACTAAATCAGTAATTGACTCTCAGTTCACTCTACTTCAACCAACCCATAAAGAAAAACTTTTATTTTTTTGCTTTCCTTTCCGTTTTTTCTTTTGTTCTTCAGTTTTCTCCTGTTGCAATTTCTTTGTAATTTTCACTTTTTTTCAATTTATGGGTTCTTTTTCCATAAGAGCGATACTGTAAACATGTTTATATTGGGGAGCTAATGTTAAAAAAGGCTTAGTTTCATACTGCACTCTTAAGAACAGATTAAACTACCTGAAGGCATGATCCAGTAACAGCAGCTTCACACTTTGCTGTAAAATCTTCCAAAACAGAAACTTAACAAATAAAAAAATACTGAGTACAAAGATGATAAATGCAAAGTCTTTCTAGTTCTCTAACTTTCATTATATATAAATTCCAGCACAATCAGATAGTGTGGGTTCCCTCACCTTTCATGGTCTCGCTGTTTTGCATATTTTTTTTCAGTGCAATATCGCATTGTTTATCTTCTGGTTTTTATTGCATACTTTGTTCTGCGTCCTGATTGGCTGTGGAACGAATCACGTCTCTAGTACATAATGTATTTAATTTACCACATTTACACAAATCTTCTTTTGTGAGCAGATCTTTGTTTTCATTCTACAATACTGGACTTATTTTTTTTATAAAGGTGTGAATTCTGAGTTCAAACCTTTGAGAGAAAAGTGTGAAAATGTTCATGACTGTCTGAGAAAAGTGTTTGAAGTGTGTGGTGATGAGTGTTAAAGCATTGAAACATCTGTAATCTGCTTTGTGGATGTCATCCATCACAGATTTTTTGTAGAACAGATACCCCGCAATAAACGAGGGAATGCTGTGCAGTAAATAAATGTTAACCAGAGGACACAGAGTCACCTCCAAGCAACTGTCATTCACTGCATCGTCACCACTTTCCACTCATCACTCTGAACTGCCGGTTTCTGGACTTGCTGACCATGTGACATAGAACATGGTGTCATCAATCAACTAAAAACAGGAGTAGCTCACCTTTGTCTTGATTTGATGAGTGTAGCTCTTCAAGTAGAGAATCTCGTTCGGCATCTCCACTGACATGTCCAATGAGAACTCTCTAAGGAAAGCAAATATGAGCACTGAGAATGTTACCATGGAAACCACACCTGAAAGACTATTTGAAGAATTTCCCATGGCTCTCTGTTAACTATGCAGTCAGTAGGCTCTGGATGGCGGACCTGTAGTGAGGATGGTGGTGTTCATACCAAACTTCTTCAGTCTTCTTGAAAAATGTGAATATTCCAAAAATATTCTTTTGGCCCCCAATTGTCTCCTAAAGTCTTAGTCCCAGGGTTGCAGGTTTTTGGGTTGTCTGGGCCCGTGGAGGGTCATAGAGAAAAATCTTAAGAATCCTAAGGGAACTGCAGGTGTGTCTTGCAGTTCCCTTAAGGTTCTTGCAGCCACCTCAAAGAACATCATGAAAATGGAACATACAGTTTCTGTGTGTGTGGTAAATGTATTGTGAAGTATTTGTAAGGATCATGTAAGTTACATGACGTAGCAGTGACTGCTTAAGTGTTCGCTGTGATCTGTCCATCGCTTTTTCCCTCTACAGGCTCACCAAGCGGTCTGCGACCTTGGTATTTCCTGCAGGTCACCTGCATGCCCCGTACAGGTTTGCCCATTTTTCAGCCCGTATCCACCCATAAGGGCAGTTCTGACTAAGGCTTTACTTTTGCTGACATCATCATCGGCATCAGCCAGACCGTGTTTCCCCTCTTCCTGTAGGTCAAAGACAATTGAGTCGTCTGCAAACTTTAAGACAGAGTTTAACCTGTAACCTGGATGTGCAGCGATGAGTTGAGTGAGGGGGCTGAGAATGCATCCCTGTGTAGAGAATCTTCAACAAGGAGATGTTGGTGCCAATTCTCACTACCTTTGGTTTCTGACGGTGGTTTAGTTAGTCCGCATTTACTCCACTTCTAGTTTGAGGATTGTCTTCTACCTTTTATGTTCTTTGTTTACAATTTTTTCACACTGAAAAATATGCTCATTTATAAAATAAGTTAAACTGCTGAAAGGTTTTGCCTTATTCTTTAGTTTCACTGTTCGGAAATGCTTCTCAATGGACATTCAATACACTGACCTGAATACTGAAGAATTCAAACAGTAAAACTAAGCAGAGAAACTCACCTTGAACTTTGTGACTCATCAGTCACACAAACTTTGTCCACTGAGACCTAAAAAAAAAAAAAAAAAAAAAAACAAGCTGTTCTTTAGAAAAAAAAACCAACAACAAAAAAAACTTCCAGCATGTTTTTCCTTAATAATCAGAGCAGGTCTCAGACACTAGTTTCCCAATATGTTTTACGGTTCAGCATTTACAACATTTTTTCCATGTTCCTAAATTGTGTTAATGTTCTTATGCTGTTTATTTCTTTTTCCAATTTGAAGCTTGTAGAATTTGTCACAAAACTACAATTCTTCTGTGGGTGATATTTTTTTAATTGTCATTTGATGATTTGAATAATTTAAATTTAAAAAAGGATGCCCCCTTTTGGGGTGTAATGACAGCTGTCACTCTTCTTTGTCCCGCCTATTCGTCTTTTATCTTTAAAGAAGAGGGTTTGGGTTCTGACAGTGAGCATCTGCTACAAATGTTTCTAAAATCCACCAGCAAAAGAAGCAACACAGAACAAGTAAACAGGCTGTGACTAGAAGTTTGGATTTGTGAAGACCTGCTCCTCCTCTCACCTGCGTGGTCTGATTGAGCCCGTCGCTCTCTTGCCAAGGCGCCACGCTCCCCGGCAGCAAGAAATGAATTTGCCCTCCACTGACCACCAGCTCGGACACATATGTGACCTTAATGAGGACGGTCGCTCCAGGAGGCAGGTTGCCCACGCTGATGGTGAACACGTCCTACACAGACAGAAGAGCGTCATGCTCTGTCGAATGAAACCAGAAACAACTCTTCAGTGAGAGAGCTAAAGACGTACAGGAGCATCCTGGTCCATCAAGTACGCTCCATGGCCTTTTTCTATGGCCTGTCTGTACTCCTTACGAGCCGTCTCTTTCTCCTTCACCTGAGTTCCAGAAAGTCAGTTGTGATGATCAGCATCAAGAGTGAAGAACTACCATCAAACACCAGCTGGAGCCTTAATGAAGAGAGGTTACCTGTCCCACCACATGTTTTCCATTGATGAAAGCCTCAAAGCCACACACAGTGGCGGAATTGTCCAGCGGAAAGACATACTTGGCCTCGATAGGAACGGGGCTCAGGTTAGTGTATTCTTGGAAAACGATGACCTGTCAGGAAACGCAGGAGACGAAACTCAGAGCGGAGCTCCAACGTTACAACGCAGATGAGAGACCAACGTCTCACCTGGGAGAGCAGATCTATCAGCCTGCACTTGACGTGGATAGACTTCAGGGGGAGCATCAGCCCGGAGCTCTCCTGCAGTCCGGGTTTCACGTCTTCCTGAGGATTTTTAACATTTTCAGCCTGCTCCTCGTCCGGTCCCAGCTCTGCACACAAAAAAAATACTACAGTGGATTTTCTATCCCTCATTAGAGCTTTTCATTGACATTGTACCATCACCACCTCAGTAAAGCCTAATTCCCCCAAGGCAGCAGTGTTGACTTTCACTGAACCACTTCAACATTTTATGCAACTAACATAATTCCAGTGGATCTGAAACAGTTTACAGGAACTTTGCACTGATTTACAACCCTATTTAATATTTGATTTAATATTTGATATTTTCTCAAACGTGGTCTTTAAATTATATTTACACCGGTTTTAGCCCAAATCCGAAAACCTTTGTCGTTTTTTAGAACAGAATTTCTGCAGAGCAAGACCAGCTCATTAGAAATTTACCTCTGAGTCATGGGCAGGACTGTTAGTGCAGATCAACCCCGGTCCCTTCCCATCATCCATCTGTTCACAAGCTCAACGGCTAGCTTACAGCCCCTTATAACCCCAAGCTAACATTAACAGTGCAACAAAAATGGTGAGCAATATTGGAGCCATCCAGGCGCACAGTTTTGAGCCAAATGCAGTTCAGATGAAGAAAAGGAAGATGTACATGGATGTAGTTGTCTGCAAGTAAATGCATCAGAATGGAGCAGAGCAGGGAGCTTGTGGCTTGCCATAGTAGCTTCCACATCATACCTAAAAACTTTTTCAAACATAATTTTTGCGTTGACTTGTGATTCCTAATCATTTTAATAAAGCACAAAAATGCCATTACAGGCTTAAATTTCTTTATATACGTCCTCCATCATGAGAAAAATGTCTCAAAGACATTTTAAAAACACAATTTTCTTTTGAATGGGTCTTTAAGTGGTTACCCAGCCATTTTCTGTGTGTCTTCTCGCATTACGGGTGAAGAATCACGGATGTTAAAGATCTATTCCCATGAAAACAGCCGTTTTGGTGTTTTTTACCAATGTACTTTGGACAGTTTTATGATGATGAAGGACATGAATAAAAAAATTAAGCTTCAAATTGAGTTTCTCAGAATTTTATTATTCAAATTTTTGTAAATCGGGAGCTGACAAAAATGTGGTTTGAAAAAGATCGTAGAAAATAGACTGGGGGGGTCACGAGCTGATCGTTTTATTCTGATGTATCCACTTGCACACAAACAGATCCATGAAAGTCTTTGTCTTCCTAATCTGAGCTGGAGTCTGGATCAAAACTGTAAAGCTGGATAGCTCCAATAATTGCTCGCCATTTTTGTTGGGTTGGGGTGGTGAGGGGCTGTAAGCTAGCAGGAGAGCACGTAAACAGAAATATGAGTTATGAGTAATGGGAAGGGGTTGCTCCACATCAGTGGTCCCGCCCACAAATCAGAGGTGAATTTCTAATGAACTCCTGCTGCGCGACAGAAATTATGTCCTAGAAAACTACACAATGTTTTATTTTGATTAAAAACTTTAGAATCATGATTAAAAAACCAGTGGGAGCGCTTTTACAATAGATATCACAGTGTTAAAGGGTTAACCCCATGGAGAGTTCCAAGAAAAAGATGAATTTAAAAAAGTAAAGTATTTCACTCTTGGATAGCTCCTACCTTGACTCTGCTGATCCAGCTCTGTGACAGAAGTATTGATGACGGGTCTGAACTCCTTCAGCTGTTCTCCATCCACGCTGAAGCGAACTACGTACTTCAGCTTCACCTGATCGGGACTGTAAACGACGAACTCGTCGTCCTGCAGAGAACATAAGCAGTGGAGAAGACGGCTCGCTCACTCACTCATCGGGGCGGCTGTGTCTCACCTCAAAGTCGGAGTGGCTGCTCCCATTGTGGCGGACGCCGTGCACGCTGTGGTGGCCCAAAGGCGCATGGGTCAGAGTCGGGTCCCGCTTTCGTAGCTCCTTGCAGTTTCCAAGGGCCACGTCACAGACCAGCAGCAGCCGGGATCCGTCTGTCTCGCTGAGTTTGGAGTACTTCAGGCTGGTGCTGTGGACAGAAGGCATGAACATGTGAAAGCAGAGAACTGAGCTCCAACCCAATTTGTCTGAAAACAGAAATTCTACTCAAAGAAAGAAAAAACTTTTTGGATCAAGTTTTTCACCAACCTCAAGGAATCACTGAAGTAAATCCCACTGCCCAGATTTCCCACGTCTGTTCTTTGAATACCATGAAGCTCCACACCGACGCGAGGAAGCAGCAGACCCCTGGAAACGATTCAATCATCATTATAATGTAACACAGAAGAAGCATGAGAGGCAACAAACTGTCAGAAAACAACAGACCAGACTTTCAAAAAAAAGCAGGAGATGTGATTTCTATTAGGGAGATCAGCATTCATTCATAAGCATTACTTTTCCGTATGATTTTATTGAGCTGACGTAACTCCCTAGTTTTGTCTCCTGACTGGAACTTCACAATTCTCCTGTATGTAAGTACTGGAGCGTGCAAGTGTGACGTCTCTCATACCAAATGGCTTACTTCCGGCTCCAACCAAATGAAGTCAGTTCAGTCTGCTTTTTTTTGCACCATGTTGGAACAAGACAATGTCATTGAGTACTGATTGTTCTGAGTCAGTCTGAGTTTCCATGGCAACCACTCTCACCAATAATGAGCGAGCTTGTCTGCAGTCCACACCCCTACCTGAAAGAGGGCTCAAGAGAATCTGTCAATCAAGCTTTTTGAATGTGGGGGCCAGCAGGCACTGCCTCTTTACTTGACGAATTTGATTGTTCAGTTTTTAACCTAAATAACTTGAACTACAGTAAAAATACCATGAATATAAAATTAGGATTATCAGGAAAATATACTTTTTAAAAGTATAAGACCAAGAATGGTTGTTCCGACCAGAAGAATGACCGCTGTATTTTTTTCTACAGAATTCTCTATGGAATTTGGATTTTTAGCGAGCCAGCAACTACTGCTACCAAACTACGCATTAGGAAGCAGTAAAAATTTTATTTTAAATAGATTTAACTTCAAACAATGTGGGTTTTTTGCTTGTTTCTTCTCTAGCACTCTTGTTAATCATGTTTTTATTCAGAATATTATACTGTGATTCTTTTGTTATCTATTAATTAAACCCAGAGGGAAAGAAATTAAAAAGTCTAGAAAAAGCTAAATGTTGTCAAACTTTGTTTAGGTTTAAAACATGATCTTTTAGGTTTTTTCAAAAACGTCCTAAAAATGTTTTAAATTGTGATTAAGACATTCACCCTTTCAGAAAATGTCAGATATTTTTGCCACAAAACTGTAATACCATGAAAAATAATTTAAAAAATAAAAACATTTCAATACTTTTTTAGTTTGTGTTTTTAGATCTATAGTGTTCATTTTAAACAACGTTTTGTTTTTTTTAATTCATTTTGTTTTATGTCCTGTGGGGTGCCTCAAGGTTATATGTTTGAACTTATCTTATTTTTGCAGAAAAGTGTATTTTTAATGTTCATTTTTGAGGGGGAAAAAGTGAAAAAGCCAAAAAAACTCACAAAATCTGGAGATTTAGGGAGCGAACATAAGAAAAGACGACTTATATATAACTGATATAAAAACCCGTTAAGCGTGAAATGAAAAAGTTGAATCAAAATGTTTTATCGATGAGAACATGAATGTTTGCACCGTAAAACCATTAATATCATATCTTATCTCACCGGGACAAAATCCCAACAAAGTTGCTGGGGCTTGATGAATGCAGGAGGGTTCTGGTGTTGTTGATCTCGCTGTTGAAAGTCTGAAGCTCCGCCCTCCTGCTGACTCGCACAATCTGGTGGACCTGCAGAGAACTGCAGCTCACACAGTAAACAGGGTTTTATTTGTTAGCCATCAGAACGGCCCAGGTGATCGCAGGAAAAGAGGTTTCTCTTCTGCGTGGAAGAACCTGTGCTGCAGCAGACGGGTGACATCCTGAAACTCGGAGCTGCTGGGGGGAACCACTTCCGCGCTGCACCTCAGTGCCCGGTATTTCCCCACACTAGTGGGGGTGGAGCTCCGCAGCGTCATCTCACTCACGTTCAGAACATCTCGGATTAACTGGAGGACAGAGAGGCAGCGTAAAGCGTGAATTTTGAGAAGGAGCTCTTCAGATACATTTAGGATGCAGATTAATCTGTGTTTGTTCTTACCTGACAAAGGTCAAGCTTTTGAGACAAAAAGCTGGCGCTGGGCACAGGGGGGCGGGGCTCTCTGTGAGGCAGAAGGATGTACACCTCCTTCAAGAGAGACCCCGCCTCCAAGGGATCACCATCCTTCAGCTTCTTCTGAGCCTGAAGCAGCAGGCCCTCGGCCCTGCTTACCTGCAGACACACAAGCGTCAGGTAAAAAGACGAGCATCCCTTCCTGCACGTTTTTTCTCAGGTTGCTCAGTAGAGGTCCTCACATCATTTAGACTCAGGTTGTTGATGGAAACCAGGAGGACGTTGGAGAGGCGACCCAGAGCCTCGGTCCACAGGAGCTCCACAAATGCTCCCACCTCCTGCGACAGGCTGGCTGTGTTCAGCCTTTCCTCTAGCAGCAGCTGTTGATCAGGAAGCAGATGAAGCCGCCGTGCAGGTTCAGCAGAAAACATGCAAAGCTGCAGATGCTTCATCAGTCGTTAAAGCTTCGCTGTGTTGCTTACAGTTGTTTTTTGGATTATTCACTTTTCTGTTTGTAGAAACCGTTTAAGGAATATCTGAAGGTGGATTTGTTCTTTGGTTGGAAAGTTCTGCAGATTAAATTCTCAGGACGTATCTCATTTTTTTCAGGGTGTCCGAATCTACAATTCCAAAATTCAGTATCCTGGAAATTTCCAAGAAATCTTTGCAAACATACAGTGTGCATCTATATTCACCAGATTGGTGAATATAGACCACAATGCATTGCATTTCAACTGTTTCATGTGAAAAAATGAATCAATTATTTTTTATAAATCAACCAAGTTTTTAATCTTGAGAACACAGTGGATTCATATATAATTTTCGCAAAATGTTTATTATTATTATTAGGCTTTTATTTTGTGAAATCTGTGACATCAAGAAAAGTTAGTGAGTATATGTCCAACATGAAAATAACACGACTGATTTGGACATCAAAGGTTGACTATCAACATAGAAAGTGATGCTCAGCATAGTCACAGTTTCAGACCTGCTGGAGGGGGGCAGAGCCCAAGTCCTGGATCTGGGGGGACATGCTGGGCCTGATCTGCAAACCGGACATCTCTATGGAGTCCCTGAGAGCTTTGTAAATATCGAGAGCATCCTCTGAGGTGGACAGAAACACCAGCTGATCCTTCACCGCCGCCTTCTGTCAGAACAAACACAAATGTCAATTTGGACAAACATTAAGCCTAACCCCCTCCCTTTATGCTAGGTGGAGGGGGCCCTTCAGAGCCTAAAACAGCTCAGCCTCTTCTCTGATACACTTCCATGTGGTATTTCCCATTGATTATATATGAGACCTGGACTGAGTGATTGATGTCGTGGAATAATTCAGCTTCAAGGAAATGACGTCAGTTTAGTCCCCATTTTTAACTGACACCACCGTGTTGGAGTCAGGCGTCCTCAGTAAGCAGTCAACGTTTCTATGGAAACCACTCTCCGATCAGGAGTGAGCGTGTTGGAAGGGCTACACCAAATCTGTCAGTAAAACGTTGGACGTATAGGCCAGCAAACTCCACTTACTTTTATTGATAATGTTTATTTCTCAGTAGGATTTTGGATTCTTGGAGCGAGCAGGGGCTTCCTGTTTGGAACCAGTGGGGAGGAGTCACTCAGTCCAGTTCTCATATACAGTCATGAGTAATTCCACAAAAGAGCTCCGTGAGCTGCATCGCACCTTTGGTTCTGCGAGATCCATGCAGTATTTGACCACTCGGTAGCGCCGGCTCTGATCCACGCTGACGCTCTGCAGCTCCAGCAGACACCAGCTGTTGTCCTGCAGAAAAACATGCATGAGAGCTCAAATCAAAATCAAAACTAAAGATAGACAACAGAATTTTCAAAAATGCACTTTAAAAATGCATTATTATTGTAAAATGCATTTTCACCTAATTGGTGGTACAAAAAAAATAACAATTTAAACATAATCTTTTTTTGTATTAAAGTCTAAATTGCATTATACAATTTGCAAATTGAACTGTGATTTCAGACATGAAAATCAATTTGAATTATGGATGGAAAAAAAAAAAAGGTCCACAAGTGAGAGCGGAAACCCGGCCTCACCTTCTCGAAGATGGTGTACTTGGCCACTTCAAAGTGATCGGGAAACTTCGGCAGGTTAAAGTCCGTCTCAGAATAGATTCTGTAAAAAGATCAGCTGAAGCTCAATGCTAGTTTCAGAAAAATCCTAAATCAAGTTCCAGAACAATGTGAGCAAAGAAAAAGGAAGATCTAAGCTTCTGACCAACTTCTGTCTGAATCTTCTGAGCTTCATCTCACAAAAGATGTTTGAATATCTTTAGTCCGGACTGAGTCCACTAAATTTGTTAACTTAATAGTTCATTTAGACAGAAATTTGTTCAAAATTATCAGGGGAAACGAACTCTGGTTCAATGTGTCCAGTCTGAATAAACCCTTTATGTTCCACAGCAGTCCTAGACTGTGAGAACAAGATTGTTTCACAGTTCATCTCACTACGATTTACTACCACAACTAAACTTTACTACACATTTGAGCGAAAACTTAACCTCACCCCTAAAAAACTCAAGAAAATTTGCACACACATAGTACTCTGTGAAAATGAATTTTTGACAGTGATCAACCAACTCCCAAAAAATGATGACATCACAACGGAAAAAACCTAAAAGAAAAAAAAAAGAATGAGGCCAAATCTATAACAAAGCCAAAAAAAACACGTCAAAAGCCAGAAACTAAACCAAACACATGGGTCGAAGATATCCAAAAAACCTTTTGAAATTATTATGGGATGGGCACAGGACCTATGGATTGGCGGCCATGTTGTGGCAAAGTGTCAAATTTGCAGATTTTCACACTTTGGCACAACACTGATAAAACATTTTTGTTTGTGCGATCTTCACAAAATATCATACGCCACCAGGTTAATTATACAAGCACAACTGACCTTTGAACTCAGGGAGAGGCTACCATCTTGAATTAAAAAAAAAATAAATCACATTTAGTCCCTTCTAAAAATGTAAACCCCTACAAGGGATTTTCATCTGCCTGCTCCTAACGGTCAAGTTGAACTCCAATCATTGGGAAGCTACTTGGGAAAAATGATTGATGTTAAAGTTTGTAGATCTTAAATGGCATTAGCATGGCGAGCTTGCGAAAGTGGCGTTCCCTGTTGCTTGCACTTTTTTACCACAATATTGTGAACATTTAATACATGAATCCTTGGCTAAATCCTTGGCTAATGTTATATGAAATCAACGTGTTAAGAATTTGGCAGTGGTTGTGTTTTCTTGTTAATTATGTACCTTACTATAATGTGAACATTTCCCATCATGCTCAACTGCACAATCACTCATATGGGTTTACTAAAAGTCGGGCCACATTTTGACATGAAAATCACATGCACTAATATTCGGGTCATTTTGAAAATGTCAATTTGTGGTTACCATAGCAACGTCAAATCAAACTACAGCCGAATAAAGGAGCCAAAGACCCAAGAATGTGAACTGTCATTGTCTGAATGCTGTGCTGCATAATTTTCCCATGGCAACGCAGTTGAAGTCGTATTTTTCTGTAAATTGTGATGTTACACACATGAACCTTCAAAAGGAGAGTTTTCTAGACTATAATGGAAGTGAAGGAAGTCAAAAAAAAAGTGAAGAACGGAGTACAAATGGTAAGCATTCACCTGAACTTTTCCAAAACATTCCCACTTTGGACATTCTCCTCAGCCGGAAACTCTGCAACACACAAGCACGCAGTTTAAACAAATAAAACACCATTCATACGGCAAATTCTGTGGGCGGAGCTTGCTCGGGCCTCCTGGCAGAGCTGGCACAAATAAACTATACAGGTGCACACAGTCAAAGCTGAACTGGCTTTACAACGCTCTAAGTAACACCCAAACCTTCCTCTTAGACAAACTGTCAAACGTCATACTAACTGATTTACTTCCACAGATTCACAGTTTGACTGTGTGTTTGAAGCAGTTTAGCGTCTTTAAATGCTGTATCGACGTTGCTGTGACTCCACCTCATAATGTGAAGACAGAATTAGACAAATGTGATGAAAAGTAGGCTGCAGTGTAAGCAGCGCGCACGTATCACATGAACAGCACTAACGGTCTCCATGCACAACACGCAGGATTAGGGGGGTTTAGATCATGAAAATCCCCTACCACGCCCTTGTGTCTGACCTACTTCACCTCTACGTGTTGTACAAGTGTTTGCTACGACCTGTTGCTCGCAGCATGCCCGTAGAAAAAACATTCACTGACATTTTCGCTCTGTGGTTTCACCAAACGGCCAACGACATTGTTTCTTGTGGGCCACCTGCGTGCTCCGTACAGGTTTGTTCATTTTTCACCCACAGACCCGTATCCCCCCGTAAGGGCAGGCGTGACTCAGGCTTTACATGTATTAAATTAGAGAAAAGGTTTAGAGATTTTACAGAATGGATCTCATAAAAGGTTTCTGTTATACAGAAGGAAAATCTCCATTGATGGACTGGCGACCCATCCAACAGTGGCTGGGATAGGCTCCAGCAACATCGTGACCACAAAATGAATAAAGCTGGTTTGGAAATTGGGTAGGTGGATATAGTAAGAATCTAAAAGCAGCTGAATTTGCACAAACCTCTCTGTGTGGGCGGCTTGAGCCTGGCTGGGATGGACACACTGGAGGGAATCTCCAGCCTGAAGAGCTCCACAGGCTGACGGGCGCCCCTATGCACGCACCTGTACACGTAATCCAGGCCAACCACGGGAATCTTGTGCTTTTGGATGCTGCGCAGCCGGCTGGAGCTCAGATTGCTGACATCCGTGGTCACCACCAATGAGCACTGTGGGAAAGGTGGCGTGTTAATAGGGTGAAAAGGTGCAAATGTTTTAGAAAAAGAAAACTCTCTGACCTGTTTATTCACCACAAATGAGATTTTAGCTCCATTCTCCAACAACACAGACTTGTGTGTTTCCTTTTCTTTGTAAGGCAGGTCCTTGAGCTCCAGGACGACCAGGTCATTCTCGAACATGCCCATGCTGGACGAGCACAGAAACTGTAAACACAAGATATGGACTAATCCTGTGACCACCTGACCTTTAGGAATATAGCATTGACTGTATCTAAGAACTGGACTGAGTGAGGGTGACATCACCCATAGAAAAAGGTTTACAATCAAATGAAGTCAATTCAGTCGCCATTTTTCATGACTAGGACATTGCTATGTTGGAGCCAGACGTCGTCAGTAAGCAGTGACTGGTCTGAGTCAACGTTTCTATGGCAACGACTCTCTCCAATCAGGATTGTTGGCAGGGCCACACCTCTACCACTTAAAAGAGTGCTCGGGAGAATCCGTCAATCAAGTCTTTGAGCATTGGATGAGGGGGCCAGCAGGCCCACCTAGTATTTTTTAAGCATCTGATTGTCGAGTTTGTAACTTGAATAATCTGTAATGCAGAAAATATATCATAAAAAATAGCATTAGATAGAACATGCAAAAAAAGATATCAGAACAAGAATGCTTATTCTGACTAAGTAATGACTTTTTTTCTGTATAGAAGTCTATGCTATTTTGGAGCCAGCAAGTACTGCCTGAGGACCTGGCTGCAGACAACATGGCACAAGATCATCAGTAGCCGGAAGTTCTCGACCGGAACCGGAAATTCACGCTCTCCTGGGTATATTATAATGGTGTGTTCATTCATTCCCTGCCAGTACGTTGTTTCCTCACATCATGTATATGCCACGTTCTGACTCGAGCTATTATCGCCGCTCACGGACGGACACTTCTGCGCGCTGCTCCTCGCCGCTCACGCAAAGAATCTGGGGCACCCATCATCTCCACGTCACTCGCTCCACTGAGCATCAGCTCAGCAAGAGAACCTCTGAACTTTATAAAGAAACTTTCTTCTCACCCTGTGGTGCCTTAACTCTTGTCGTCACTCGTCCTGAACAGATTTTGTGTTTATTCTGAGGTTTTCGCCCGTATTAAACACCTTTTTCAATGTTTTTTCACAGATATCCAACACTTAATTAATATAAAGGTTTGATAAAACCACTTTTGCTTCATTCAAGGACCACATGATGAAGCAACATCAAAGACCAAGAGCAAGCAACATGATGCAATATTTCAGCATCACCCCGCAGATTGTCCGCTTTCGGCTAATGATGAGTTTGGGCCATAGGTTGGGCCGCAATCTAGTGCGGCGCTCGCGGGGTGGTAGGGTGGTGGTGGTTTCAGTTCTTGGCTTCTTCCGGCAAACGATTTTCAGCCGCCATCTTTTCTGCAACTAGGTCCCCCCTCCCTGTTTGGAACCCCAAAGGGGGAGGGGTCACTCAGTCCAGTTCTCCTGTACAGTCAATGATGCTGTAACCATCACTGTCAATCCAAATCTTTACGAACAATGTTAGAAAGTTCCTAATTTTCCACGGTTTATTTAAAAAGTTCGTTTTGAAAATATTATCCGAGTTCGTTTTGACAGAAAGTTACAGTTGTGTTTGTGCATTTGCGCGTGACTAAACTAGTGACTCACTTTCACCTGAGTTTACTGGAAAGGCGCGTCCCCGCACCGCGAACGTGGACGCATTTTAACGTGCAAACAACTCGACTGTGCACCTGTAACGTCCGCCCAACAACATCACTTTCCTGTTATTGCGAGATAAATGACAAGACTAAACAACAGCGGGGGAGAAACGAACCCAAACTTTTACATTTGAGTTTACTACAAAAACTAAAATACTAAACCCGGAGCTGATGTGTTTGTGTTGCTCTGTGTGAGTTTACGTGTTAAACTAAAAAACGTCACGGTGGTACGTACGTGTTTTCATCAAAAAGCTGAACCTCGGACTCTTTTGAAGGCAGCAATCTGGAACAGCTGACTGCGGAAGTGAAGAACACAAACATTCAAGCTAAATGATTAGCATCCGTTTCCGGTGGAGGTCCTTTCCAAATAAAAGAGTTGATGAAACGGAATCGAACCAGAGGTCAGAGGTCTGCAACCTCCAGCCTTTAAGAGCCATTCAGGTGGATTTCTCACTGACTACAACCCAGCAGGAGCCAGAGTCTTATTTCACCCTTTAGGAAAAAAACGAATTTGTGTTTATATTTCTGTTATTATACTTATGATAAAATACAAATTAACTGTTGTTGTTTTTGGCACGAATAAAACAAAGAAAAATAGCCTTTTTTGTTTCAAAGTATAAAAAAATATATAACTTTTTGACAGAGGTTCACATGGCTCCCTTTCAAACTAAAAGACACCTAGTGACACACATGATCATCTCAATGCAGCAGATGTAGAAGTATGTAGAGTTTTCAGCAACAAAAATAACAATATCGCCAGTTTATTTTACCATTTGTGGTGAATATCAACCAGAAATTTATAAATATAAAGAACTAAAAGTTAATTGGAGCTACTTGAGTGTCCTTTAACCTATTTTTCAAAACATTTAAAATAATCTATTTTTTTCATAAATAGAAAATCTGCTTTTTAATTGCATTAAGTATTAATTCTTTTGCTTACTGACCTCAAATTGATTTTCTGTGATACACGGCGCTCAAAAAACTGTCAGTGATTTGGTTCATGAACTACAAAGGATTGGTGGACTGTTGGAGAATTACAGCTACCACAGTAAAGAACTTTGTGGAGTGATACATACTTCAACTGTTTGTGAATGAGTCCAAGAAAGTTTGAAGGTTTACTTTACTACTCGCTTGCTTAGTTTTTTTGGAGAACTTTAAACGGGTCTGAGAGGGAGGTTCTGCAAAATTCAAATCTATGATGGTGCTGATTGTTGCTATAGTAACCTTTAGTCACTGAGGTCCCAGTTCTCTTCAGGTCATTGTTGTCTTCTTGTCAGATCTTGCATAGAGCTCCAGGTGGACGGAGGGCGGCAGTGATCTTGTATTTCTTCTGTTTTCTAACAACTGCTTTTATTCTTTTTTTCTTTACCATAATGCAATTAAATTATTAAAAAATCAAAGAATGGGATTTTCCGAATTATTTTTTGTTCTCACGTGAAAAGTGTTTCTATGAACTTTAAAGGCCAAACTCAGCTTTTGTAATGAAACAATTTTCATAATCTGTGACTGAAAAAATACTTTTCTGACCCACTGTAGCCTTTATTTTTCACATCTTTCCAGAAACATCTCATACTATAGATATTAAACATATACAGTGCAGCATCAAGATAAGAATAAACGTCACAATTAATCACATTTTGTTCTTTGTTAAAAACAGAAGCCATTTAAATTCAACCAAATGTTTCAGAGCAAAGCCTCTGGTCCAAAGGTAAAACTGTCAGGTATTGGCTGTGTTTCTGATTTTTCTTAATGATTGTTCTCACGGCTGACAGACGGTTCAAACAGAATGACCGGAGGCTGGGTTGGTGCCGGCTGCAGACGTCTTTCTTCACTTGATCCATCTGCTTGTTGCGAACAACCCGCTGCCTCAGAGGAAGATCAGAAGAGCATGTTGGAAATCAAAGTCTGGAAACAAAGTGAGAAACATGGCTGCCTGCAGGGCCATTTCTCTGTCTTCCCTTTGATTTTTTTTTTTTTAAGTTTTTATTTATTTTTTTGTTTTTGTATTTTTAAACCAAGGAAAAACAAGAATCATGTCAAAGTTCTGGAACCATTTCCTCTAGACATTCATGACCAAATCAAACAAAGTCGAATGTTAGACATGCAGGAGAGACACAAAGAAACATATCAGGTTCTATTAAAATGCACTAAATAAAACAAAAGTTTCCAACTTACAGGTGTTTCTTTTAACCTCTACAAAGAAGAACTCACCTAAATACAAAGTAGGTTTTTCTGCAGCTAATGCAGCTTCATACGAAATACTTTTTAAAAATGTAAATCAAACTAGGTCCAAAAAACTCGTTTTTATATTAACTTCTCAAGAGCTGTTTTTAAAAAACAAAGGAGCAAAATGAGGGAGTTTCTTCAACTGTTTTTGTCACCAAAACATGTAGCGAAACTTTTGTTTGTGTGAATCCAGAGAAAAATTATTTACTCAGCATGGAATAAAATAGACATTTAAAAAAATGTCTGGGACAAACCACCTTCACTCCCAGTCGTGAAGATAACCCAAAGGTAAGGTTTCTTTAAAATCCTCTTTAGGTATCTTTTTCTTATTCATATCACTTCAACTTCCAAGTTTTATACCTAAAAAAAGATTGCCAGTCTGCTTACAATTCTTTTCAAGACAAGTGTTGCACGAGGTTTTTATATTGTATGACTGTGAAAACTTCAAAAATGCAAAAACAACATAATCAGGAGCATTTAGTGAAAAAAGTAATTGAACAGTCAGATTACCTCAGATGTAATACAATTCATTCCGATTATGTTTTCAAAATAAAAGTTAATTGTGGAAACAGCCGAGTGCACTTAGTTGGAGCCAGGAGCTTTGATTTGGGGTTAAGAAATGACTCAATTGCAATTGGTAAACTCGCTCCTCTCAACTCTGGAGCGATACTGCCTGTCACCAGCAGAAGGAGCTGTAAGGTCGAGCTTGCTGCTGATTTCTCATGAGAAAGTTGCTGCTGAACCTGCAGCTCACTGAGCAGTCAAGTTAAGGAAC
This sequence comes from Oryzias celebensis, assembly GCA_014656515.1. Classification (NCBI taxonomy): domain Eukaryota; kingdom Metazoa; phylum Chordata; class Actinopteri; order Beloniformes; family Adrianichthyidae; genus Oryzias; species Oryzias celebensis. The sequence continues at coordinate 27,049,709 of BNCR01000017.1, read as the reverse complement.
CCATTTATTGTGTTTCCGTGTAAGCTGATAAATAATAAACCAAATTGACTTGTATAAATATTGTTTTTCCCATTAATACCCTGTGGGTCCCATTTTTCCAGAAGCTTGTTCTTATTTTGAAAAAATTGACAAAATGAAAAAAATCTCTGTTGTTTTAAAAACTTTTGATCAAGCTTGAGGTGCATTTGTGTTCATGTTTAAGGGGTCAAATCTTTAGTTGTTTCTTCCAGTCGGCAGACACATATAAATCTGACTGAAGCTCTACCAAACAACAAACCCCTCCCACTACGTTGAATCTGCTGGAGAAGGAAAAATATGAAGGTGAAGATCTGACAGATGCTGTGTCAAGTAGTTAATACATAAATACACTCTTAAAGCATTTCGTATTTTAACCAGATTTTTGAGTTATTCATGTTAGTATATATTTTTGAGTTACTTTTTAGAGCAATACAATTTTTGGAGGGGTCATAATGATGAACTAAGCGTATCTGAAATAGAAGCACAAAAGTCAAAGTCTATCGCAAACTAAGGAATATTTTGCTCATCTTAAAATAGATAAATAATGTTCTAAATATTTAAGTTTTTACTTGTCATTTCCAATAACTTTTTCCAGGAGAAGAACCAATTTGGCTTCTGCAGTACTCTAACCTGTCCACCAGGAGGAGCTCTGGCTCCAGCTGTGGACTTCTCAGCTGTGTGTTCGGTGACCCAGTAAGTGGTGGTTAGTTTGAGGATCTCATCCAGCTCACATGCCTCCTTTTGGGAGCCACACATGCTCATCATTTTCCAGAACACCAGTCATCGCCTCAAACGCCACACATTTACCCTCCTGACTTATCCCACTCATGCAAAACAGCAACAGCGCCTCCACGGCTCTCCTCCATCCTCCTGTCCTTCCTCTGCATCTGTTTCTTCTGCCTCTTTTCATTTCCTGCTCTTCATGATGTAACATCAGAAAAATCAGAAATCAAGCATCTTTCCAGTTTGTATTTACAGGAATTGTTCCAGAATGGAATTCTAGATTTCTTCAGCAGTGGACGGCTCACTTTCTTTTAGAGTATTGACCTACATGAGACACAAAAACATGTTTATGTGTGTTTTTAATGACCTAAACTGCATGAAGAGTGATGCAAATATTCTTGCTTTGAAATAACGAGCCTGCTTTCATCAGAGAGATTTATTTGTGGGAAACTCTAAAATAATGTTTCAAACAGGAAAAACAGGAAGTTTTGCAGTTTCAGATTTTGTATTTTTACAGATGTTCAAAGACCCAAAGACACAACATGCACTCAAGAACTCATGAAATGGCTGGTAAATTTGAGCTTTCATTGACATTTGACTTACTTTGAGAATAACTGAGGTTAAGAACCTGGAGTATCTGATCCAGCCAATCAGCTGTGAGAAGGACAGGCAATAAGGTGAAGGAGCGGCGGCTCTGATGCGATTCAGGTCAGGGTTTTTTCTGGAACGCCATTAGTCCACACGGACCTCAAACATGAAGAGTCGAGTGGTGTAAAGGTGCAGTGCCACCTGCTGGTCCTGTAGGTGAAGTAACCGTGTTCGACAACAATGCTGAAAGGATCATGATTCAAAACATTTAGCTTCACTCAATGAACGCATCCTAATTACAATACCAACCTCCACATATAGGGGGCAGTAGCTACAAAAATGCCATAAAAAACAAACGCTTTACCTCCTAACTGCGAGCCATGCCAATGTGTCCACAGTCTAAACCTGGACATCTTCCAGCCACTGCATTCTACTGAATGAACTGCTTTTGTTTCTACAGAGGACATTTGGAGCCCCTGAATGATACCAAATGTAAAGGAGTGGGGTTCTGGGAAATAGTTTTTGGTGAATTTTAAAACATTTTGACTGGACATTTTTGTTTCTCTCTGGTAGAAACCCCAAACCCCAAAATAAATATGACTGTAACACATAAAACAAAAGAAACAAAATGCTTTAAAGTTCAAATATTCTATCTGAAAGTCAAGTTAAATTGAACAATTTCTTGTAAACTGAATGTTTCCATTTCCTCTTCCGTCTCATTGCTGGAATTTTCTCTTCCTTCATTATCTGAGAATCGAATCAAAAGAGAAGCCAACAAATCTTGAAATATCCAGAAAAAATTGCAATTGATTTCTTTTTCCAAAAATCACAGAATTGGATAATAAAGTTGTTGCAAACCAATATTTCTGTGGAAGCAAGAAAATGAACTGCTTGCTGCTGCTCTGCAGAAACTCTGTCCTGGAAAACAACACAGTTTTTGGCTAAAAACGTCATGATTATATTTAAAAGCCCGCTGGGACCGCTTGGAAAATGAATCAAAAGGTGATCAGCCTGGGAGTTTAGGAAAAGAGAGATTGCAATTTTCTAATTCCGTTTTAATTAATGCAACGCCAGCGGTATGAACAGCCAACAGATTACAGATTATTGGACTGAAAGTCCATGAGTTTAACGCCGTCCTCCTGCTGCTGCTTGATGCATCTTCGTTACAGATCTGTGAAACATCTGCCTCCAGCAGCTGGAGACAAGCAACCCAGCAGAACTTGTGTTCTGCATGACAGAGAAACAGCTGGAACAGCACCTACAGACATGGACTGGTAGGAGAAAGAGTGAAGGTGTTTGGATCCGTGTCACCTGCTCCCACAGTCTGATCTGGATCAAGCAGTAGAGCCTCCATCACATCATCACTGCATTGATTTTAATGTTTTAGTGCTTTACCCCACAAAAAAAATCATTGTAGTTTTTAAATCATCACGTTTAATTCACATAATGCCTGTGAAAATATTACATTCATGTTTATTATTTGATTGTGTTCATTTGGTTTTTACATAATTTACATATACAAGTCCTCGTGATTGTTATCTAGCCCTGCGACCGACAGGTGACCTAATCAGGATGTACAAACTATCTCTCCAAATGGGATAGAGAAATGGAGAGATGGAGGGAGGGAAAGAAATCAGAGGCATGGATAAAGAGATGGAAGGACGTGGAGGGACAGAGGGATGGACGAAGGGATGGAGTAATGGATGGATGGACGGACTGAGGGATGGACTGATAGACAGACACAAACAAATCATTGATTCCTCTGGAAATGACACGGCAGTTTATTGCTCCATTTACCCATCAGCTCACATAAAGTAGATCACACACATGTAAAAAAATAAATTAGTAACACATGTACAAATGTAATAATTAGACCAATAAAAACATAATAAAAAGTAATTTATAAGTAAAAGTCACATAACACCATTGAGAACAAGTACAGGAACCTGTGGTACACCACAACTAATTATGTGAGGAAAGGTCACACAGGAATCCATCAGCAGCTTCATTTATTCTTTAAAAGAACAAATCTACCTCAACACGCGAACACATGAAGTAAATAGTGATTTAACCTGTCAGTCACGAGTCTTCTTAAGCCTGGAAGTTTAGCAGAAGCTAAAATAACCTTTGGATTAAAGCCCAAACATCAGAAAAAGTCCACTTGACCTCGATTTAGGTCTCTGACCTTGATGACAGAGAGCAGAAAAAGTCTGATGAGAGGAGGTCTTCACAGTTGAAGAGGTTGACGTCCTCTCCATCTCCATCTCTGTGATCCAGCTGCTCTTCACTTTTTTTTCTGGGTATCACACATTGTGATTCCTGCTCGTTTTAATGATACATCTACAGGACAACTGCTGCTTTCTGAAGGGGAAGGACGACTGCAGAAGAGTCGCCTCCTGGTGCCTTTTTTTCTGCGGTTAATCAGTCTGGAGTATCGCCTCCTCCTCACTGAGGATGAGTGTGGGCGCAGAGGAGCTGCAGCGCGTCTCGCCTCTTGTTTTAAGGAGGACACGCTCCGTGAGCACTGAGTGCAGCTCCGCTCTGCAGCCAAGCTTTGGCTCGGGGCTCAGGAGACCCGTGCAAAGACATCCAGTCCCTCTGTTTGTTTCTGCTGTGAGCGGCGCTGCAGCAGATCGCTCAGCACGCCACACTGATCCCAACTGTCAAGCTTAATGATTCTGTGAGTTCTCTGCTCTCACTTATCGCCGTGGCAACCCCAAACGAGCTCTGCAGCATCAATTAAAGGTACACGCCCACAAGGTGAATGCTCCGCCCAAGTCAGGGAGGACTCAGCAGGAGTCAGGCTCTTGCATTTCACTTCAGAACGCTCTGAAAGTGGAAGATTTCATTTGCGTGTGAACTCTGTGGTTTCTGCTGCTCATTTGAGTCCGGCCTGAAAGACTCTCCTCCTCGGCTTCAAGTGAGCATCGTTTTGCTCAGTCTGTGACCTCTGCTGAGGAATCTGTGTGAAGTGGAAATCCCTGAGAATTAGAAAGGAACCGGCGTGTCAGTCGATATTCTGTCCTTCTCAGTTCACTCACGAATTCAGCGCTGCATCAAGGAAAAACCTCTTTTTGAGGATCCCGCTCATGTTTTCTTCGTAAGTCATTAGAGTACTCCAGCTTCTGCAGTCATAAAGCTGTCATTACAGGGAGCTCTGTGTTTGTGGCTTCATGGAGTGATGAGCTTTCTATCAGTTCATGACCGGAATGACTTTAAAACAATAGTTTCAGACGAGGAGCCACTGAGGTTTGAGCCAACGTGCAGATTCCACATCTGTCCTCCTAATCCTGAGTCCATGTGAGCCTGACGTCAAATCTGTTCAACGAATCAGATAAACGGACTGAGCAGGCAGGTAGCCCACAAGAATTACTAAGGTCGTAGACCTCCCTTTACATCTGTTTTTCTGACACGTACAAACAGAGGGCTAACTTTCCTGACCCAAACGCTTTCCTTTCATTTGTTCATTTCTTCCTGTTTTTCATCAGAGCTTGTCTGCTGTGATGGAAGCTGCTGCCATTTGAACCTGCTTCTACTGTGCAGAATGATTTTAGTTTTTAGTTTGAGTTTTTCTGAGGTTTGGTTTCTGTTTTCTCTTTTTCAAAGTATAAAGGCTTTATTTTCATTTTTATGGACTAAACTGCATGACATCCACGAGTGTGTAATGAGGTTACGAGAGCTCAGCAGAGAGAAAAGTTAGGATGGCAGCAAAAAAAAAAAAAACCCTCATTCAGACAACGGTTATGGGGCTCGTTGCTTTCTAAGTGTTCGTTTGGTTTATTAACCCCCGTTCATCAACCTTATAAAAAGCCTCGATGCACAACTACAACTAAAAAATCTAAAAATAACACAGAAGCTACCCAACCAGAGTGTCTCAATAACAAAATATCAAAGATAAGCAGAGCAAACTCGTCGACCGTGAGGGCTTCAGTCCAGGGAGGCAAACCGATGACCTCATCATTAAAGTCACCCGAAAGTCCCAAAAGAACTCCTTTGACTGTTACAACTGAATAAAGCTGAAGCATGTTCCTCTCACTGTTTCATGCACTCTGCCTTTTCCAGGAAATAACTATTTTATGGTTGATTTGTTCACAGAAGTAACTTCAAACTGAAGGGGACCCCTACTTCTTATCTTGCTTTTTACCTATTCATCTTTGATGAAGCAAACAGATGGCAACAAGCCCCTTTTATGACTTTTGAAGGACAGGTTTAGGTATCTTTCCTCTGAGCAGCAGGATGACCTGGTTCTGCTGCGTGACAGGAGCCGGGAGGTGAAAGCAGTCTTTGGTTGGACACTGGATTCAGATGGACACACATAACATAATCAGTTAGACAATGGGCCACATCTCCATGACCATATGACGCCATCGAGTTAACAGCAAACTTCTCTCCTCCTGACACAGGGCATGGCGTTGAACCTGCTGTTTACTCGTTTTAGTATGTGTGTGCGACAGCGAACGTCCCTGCGGCCACATGATCTGCTGATTTTTACTGCTCATTGGTTGGTCAGCCATTCATGCTGCTGGACACATAGAACTCTCTACAACTTGATCCAACTTTGATCTAACTTTTTAATAACTTTAGAATAAATGGATGAATTTTTCTAACCAAGTTTTTTGTTACTAACTTCCCTATCAACTAACTCAGGGAGCGACGAAAGTTTAAAGATATAGATGCTGTTGAGCAACAAAAAACTCAAAAACTCTCCTCCTGTTGAATAAAAACATCTGAATGAATCCAACAACTTTCAATTATTTTTCTGCAAACTCATAAGACAGAAGAGGAACCTTTTGGGATCAGACAAACAGCCTTCAGAGTCAAACAGGGCGGTGGCAGTGTGATGGTATGGGGGGTTTAATGTCTACCATCAGTTCTAAAGCAGACAAAGGTTAAAAGAAAAGAGAACTGAAAGTTCTGGTCAAAATCTGGGGGAAATTTTGACTGAGATTCTGTTTCATGCTAGAAAACCGGAAAACTGTCCTGAATTCTGAGCTATGGGTGATTAGAAGTTGACTGGATCCTCCTGCTGTTCACTGACTCTGACGCCTGACTTTCTAACACCAACAGAATTCCTGTTTCGGCATCCTGAAATGCAAAACAAAATCAGATAATTTGTGGATTTTTCAGCAGGACCAAGACTTAAAATAGATTCCAGCAAAGTGAGTCTCTAAATCCTCTTAATCTTTCTCTTTTTTTAATGCTTGTTGTCAGCTCAGTGGATGATTGAAGTGACTCATTAAGTTGGAATTATTCCATATTTCACCTCTTCAAGTGTCTAAAAACATTTGCCCTAATAAGCTGATTATGGATTGAAAGAAGCTTGTTTTTTCACAGCAAAACGCTGTAATGAGTTTGAGGCTCTCATGTAATCTGTCTGCGAGATCATTACCATGTTCTCAGACATGAATCTGACTGAGAACACTTCTGCTGTCAGAGATCAGTGAGGAGAAAACAAATATAAAAAAAATCTGCTGCACTTCAGCGTGTTGAACTCTTTTTCCTTTGGTCAGATTGATTCATTTTTTGAAAGCTGCTTGACAGACAGATGTGATAGGCAAAGAGTTGTGATGTGTTTGACTGTTTTGTTAATCTGTAAGAACAGAGACAGCTCCAGAGAAGCAACAGCAGCTTTCAGTTTGAAGGAATATGTGCTTGATGGATGGATGGATGGATGGATGGATGGATGGGGTAAATGGTGTATAATTGGATAGCGCCTTCCTACCTTCATTGAAGACCCAAAGCGCTTTACAATCACAGTCCTATTCACACACCGATGGCGGCTTCTCTGCTGAACACTGAAGCCAACCTCCCACCAGAGGCAAATGATAAATAATAAATGAATACATGATGAATGGATGGATGAATACCCGGATGGATAGATAGATAAAGGATGGTCAACTGAATATACAGGGTATGGGTGGATGAATAAAAGACAAATGGATGGATGAATAAATGGGTGGATGGATGGATGGATGGATCAATGCATGGATGGATGGCTGAACAAATGGATAAATGGATGGTTGGATGGATGGATAAATATATAGATGGATGAATGTTGGAGGACTGGTCCATAGGGAAACATTCATGAACTGTTTAACAGAAAGAAACTAAATATTAAAGGAAGGATCAAAGTTTTTCCTGAAAAGTCAAACAAACTTCACAGCAAAAAACATAAAACCTGAAGCGTTAAATTCAGAAACACCAGAAACCTTAAACAGAGGAAGTGAGAAATCACTTCCTTCTGAGCTGCCTCAAAGCTTAGAAAAACTTACATTTGTTTTTGTTTTCTTCCCCTCAACCTGTTTGAAAGCGTTTTTGCTGCCGTGCTTCAGAGGAACTCAGCAGAACTGGCTTTCACTGTACTCCACCTCGCCATGCTGGAGCAGAGCTGCAGCGTCGGAGGTAAAATCCCACAGGAAGCTGCAGGGTTTAGTCACGCTCTATTCAATTTGCCGTCAACCTTTGTAAAAGAATTAAAAGGAATCAACTGGAGGAAATCCTCTGGAGTGAGACTGGTAGGTAATTTCTGCTCTAATGGCAAATCAAAGGTACAGGCAGAACCGTGCTCGCACACAGAGACCTTTGGGATCTTCAGCTCCCAAACAGGTTCTCAACACTTTGATAACAATGAAAGAACATCCCGAGTTCAGCAGCAAACTCAGCCTTGGGTGATTCACTTCAAAGAGACAACAAGTGAACTGTGGAAAGGATTCATTTACATGCATTATGTATTTGATCAAGGACGTTCAGCCCATTTGGCAAAACCTCTCATAGCACATTTAATCGACACCACCTCACAGAGCACGCCAGAGACGCCGCTGAAATCAAGGTAAAGTAACATTTTTTTTCATTGAGGATTTTTGCACACCAGTTGTTTAAACCATCAATCAACAGATTTCACTTTAACCCTTTAACAGGGGAGCTTTAGTTCCAGCGTTGACGTTCTTTAAAATACCGTAATTAAAATAATTTCAACTGATTCTGCACAGAAAAAAGCAGCTTTGCTCTGATACTCACCCCGTTACAGAAGTAAAACATTAAAACACTTTGGTAAACCAGCTGGTTGTTACAATGACTGGATAGCTCTAATATTATTCTCCATTTGGGTTGTTTTGATGTTAGGCTGGGAGTGTGAGAGGTTGTAAACTAGTGGAAGAGAACGTAAAGAGAAGGGCGACAGACCTAATCTGTGCCAACTGTCCTGTCCACAACTCAGATGCAAATTTATTTGGAAACTCCTGTCGCTCTGCAGAAACTATGTCCTCGAAAATGATGCAAATTTTAATTTTATTTTTTTGCCAAAAACAACAAAATCATGATGAAAAAAAATCTCTGGGAACCCATTGAAAATAGATCAAAGGATGATCGGAGTGGGACTTTAAAGGGTTAAACATCAACTGCTGCCATCTGTCACAGCGCTCATGTTCACTATCTGTGTAAAGTTTAAAGGAATCATTGTGATCATTGTTTGGTTTTTTTATTCACTTTAAACAAAACATTGAAATAAAATGCAAACATTTATATACACAATTAACATTGAAATAAAGGATTTCTTGCATCGTTCTGACTCATAGTGATGTACTGACTGATACTGAGAAGCAGAAGTAAAAAAAGTTTAATTGTACTTTACAGCATGAGATTCCAGTTCACTTACCTGTACAATGCTCTGAAAAACAGACCATCGTCGTGCCGATGGGCGATGAAAGCTGTGTTTACTTCAGCACGTGTGAAGATGAAGATGTAGCGGTGCAGTGCAGACTGTTAGAAACAATGAAATAAAATATCTTACACTGTGTTCACATTGGGCAAAAAATATTAAATGCTAAACGTGCTTTTCAGCATATGGTGTTTACACTGGACTGTCACAACCCCATACTAGTGCATATCCTTCACTTACAATAAGAAGAGGCTTGGTGCGAAATATACAAGTGGTGTTGTGAGGAAATGGCAGAGGCGTTGGATCAATGTGCAACTGGCTAATTATTGAGAGTAAACAGAGAAGGGCAAAGCAGACCGAAGTCAAAAACCAAGCAGGAGTCAAAATACATGGAAAGAGGAATCAAGACAGGCTAGGGCCAGGAGAGACAAGAGAAGAACCACTCAGCTTGTATGTGAAAAGAAAACAAGACTTTGCACCAAGCTCTGCTCAGTGCCAGACTAAATACTGTTTGTGGTGATTGCTTGATGAGGAACAGCTGGTGAGATCTGGGATCTGGGAAGGCTGATGGGAAATGTAGAGAAGAATGTGCTCAGGAGAATGTCCATACTCAGCATAGAGCTCCCTCTGGTGGTCGGAGGAGGAAATGGAGGCTCGAGCCTTGCAGGTGCAAATCTTTTGCTCCAGACTTTTCTTTTACAGATCTGTTCTGATATATGAAAGACCTGGTGTGATAGACTTCTAGCCAGGCACAAACCGCAATTATTATTATTGTTAAAATCTTATTCATGATCAATTTTTAAACGGTTTGCACTTCTTTATATTAAAGGGGACGTCATCCATACGTGACGTCTGAGTGACTGGTTGGTCATAGTTCAGCCTGGTTTAACTTTCCAGACATGTTAGATGGATGCTTTGATGGATATGGAAACTTGTAGGGACGCATGAACGGGAGAGTTTTGAAAAGTCTATGTATGTTGATACAGAGTTTTCATTGGATGAAATGAAAGGAAATCATTGGGCAAGGAGGCCCAATACTGAGTCTCCCTGTTCTAGCTTTCAGCCTGAATAAAATGCAGGGTTGTGTCAGAAAGGCAAAACTCTCAGTTTAACATTTTTCTGCCACAGCAAATCAGTGAAGTGATAAGGCGAATGGTGAACAACAACATAGACTTTTCATTGGATGTGGCTGATCGAACGTGTGTTGCTGAGGGTGGTGTGTCAGCAGCTTTAGGCATGTTCCAGTGCTCTCTGTCACGCTGCTTTGTCACAATTAAATGTTTTTGGGAAAGATAGGCATGTTTTTTTCATTTTTGAAGAACCGTTTAGGCACCAGAACCGTTTCAAAAGTACTGCTTCGGCACCGGATAACACCCAAATGTACCCATTCTCAATCAACATTATGGGCCCTAAGTGAAGAACAGAAGAAAAAGAGATTTTAAGCAGCAACTGGATTGGACTGAAGCAGCTCTGAGTAACTGAAGGAGGACCGATGAGTTGACAGTGCCCTCCTCCCAGAGTTTGCTTTGAAGGCAGCATGTCAGGAGTTAAGCGTGCACAAATGGTTTGATAGATAAAGTCAACAGGTTTCCAACATCTCATAAAGATCTGCGAGCAGAGAGGAGCAGCCTCCGTAGCCTGCTGCTCCCCTCAGAGCTCCCAGAGAGAGCAGAGCTGCTTCCATGGCTGCAGGAGGCTGGAAGTCCGTGGGAGGACGGTTTGGAGGAGGAATGCTGCCGATGAGGGGTCACAACAGGCCAAACCGAAAGTCTTCTTTTAGCATCTTCATTTTTAGAACTTGGAAAGTCTAAGAACTCTAGATTTATTTGAGACTCGTCATCCTCTGCTGAAACATGAGGATTTTTTTTCAAATGAAGCTGAAACAAAGAAAAGCTTTTATTTTTCACATTTCTGAGACTGTTTATGCTGGAGCAGTTCTTCCAGGGATCAAACAGGAACAAAGCTTGTTCTTCACATCCTTTTGGAGCTCAAAGTCTGAAAAATGAAGGCTGCCGTGACTCTGATCCCATTTACTCACTTCTGTGGAAGAAGAAATGCAGTTGACCACAGGAGCTGCACAGGATCGCATCTGTAAAAAGAAGAACATTTGTTTACATCCAGAAAAGACCTGTCGTCACCATGGAAACCAGAAACAACAGGAATAAAGGCATTTTCTCTGAAAGGATGGACAGAATAAATAGGGTTGCTAATGTCCAGTTGCTGGAAGCTAAAAAAGTAAAAAAAAAATACTGACATCGATCCAACAGGAATACATTCCAAACGTGATTCTGAGACGAAGACTTTGATGAGGAACCACAGAGTTTGGCCTAAGTGTTTCTCCAAAATTAACCTTGTTTCCCAGCAGACCTACAGCTGTCCTGGATCAGACTGTTCCAGGTTCAAACTCACAAACAACTCAAGCCCAGTAGCCTCTTTCACCTACTCCTCTGAGACATCCAGAACACCAAAGTATCCTATTCTCCTTCACCAAGACTCACACAGTTTGGTACATTTACAGTTGAGCCAAAGTGTCACGAGAAAATAAGACTCATTTCAGTTAAAAAATATTTATCAGTAAATAATAACCTTTTCTTAATGTTTATCCTAATATGTCAAGGATTCTCACACTTTCAGTTGGTGAATATAAAGAGAAGTTTACGCTCATCTCTGCTTTACTTAAATAAATGATGATACATTACACTTCTAAGACACATTTATAGGAAAAATATTAGTAAAAGTAAAAAAAAAAGTTTATTAAATATTACGTAAAATACTATGTTTTCAAGATTTCAACAAGATATTCAATTTATTTTTTTCAAAAACAAGTCATTACATGACACTACGACGGAGTATTATGGCCACATAAAAAAAGTCGTCAATTTATGAGTTTTTTTTTTAAATAAATTTTCAATTTTAATGCAACAAAAAAAAAAGTAATATAACGAGATTAGTGAAATTTCCACACTTTCATTACTTTTCCACCTCCACCAAAGACAACATTTCATCCAAGTCTCTGAAATGCTTCTGCCTGAAGAGATCCAGTTTGTGGAGTTTCCTTTCACTGTTTTTATACCAGCAATAATATTAATTTGAGTCACCAAAAGGTTGAGAATTTTTTTTTTTTTTTTTTTTTTTACATTTCCAGAAATAAAACTTTGTAAAATGCTCCATCTTTTAACATAGATCCAATAAACGGATCTTCATCTTCTGAACAAAAACAAGCAGTAAAAAGTGAACTTTCTCTCTGAACTGATACTTTATAGAACCTTTTGTGATGATCAGCACATATATTGCTTTCCTTTGCCGCTGCAGTCGAGTTCAGTGGCGGCTCAGTGACGTGATGTCATTTTACCATGACAATTGGCTGCACCACCAATCAAATAGTTCACTTTTTGTGAAAAGGCAATCTAAAATTAAAAACGAAGAATACAGTGCTAAAAATTGATTATAAACATGTATATTTTTGTAAGTGACCATGGCATAAGCGGGATAGTGTCAGACAAAGTGTGCATTTTCAGAAATAACGCACGCCGTGGAAGCCTGAACCATCTGATACAAAGCTGAAGATGGTCGCTTGCGTCTAATTACTTTGCCTTATTAAATATTAACGTGTTAATTGATTAAAAATAACCGCATTAACAAAACAGCCCTACTCAAACATACACACGTGGACAAAATTGTTGGTACCCCTCAGTTAAAGAAGGAAAAACCCACAATTCTCACTGAAATCACTTGAAACTTACAAAAGTAACAGTAAATAAAAATTGATTGAAAATTAAATAATCAAAATCAGCCATCACTTTTGAATTGCTGATTAACATAATTATTAAAAAAAACAAACTAATGAAACAGGCCTGGACAAAAATGATGGTACCCATAACTTAATATTTTGTTGCACAACCTTTTGAGGCAATCATTGCAATGAAGCGATTTCTGTATTTGTCAATGAGCGTTCTGCAGCTGTCAACAGGTATTTTGGCCCACTCCTCATGAGCAAACTGCTCCAGTTGTCTCAGGTTTGATGGGTGTCTTCTCCAAATGGCATGTTTCAGCTCCTTCCACAGATGTTCAATGGGATTCAGATCTGGGCTCATGGAAGGCCACTTTAGAATAGTCCAACGCTTTTCTCTCAGCCATTCTTGGGTGTTTTTGGCTGTGTGTTTTGGATCCTTGTCCTGTTGGAAGACCCATGACCTGCGACTGAGACCAAGCTTTCTGACACAAGGCAGCACATTTCTCTCCAGAATGCCTTGATAGTCTACAGATTTCATTGTACCTTGCACACATTCAAGACACCCTGTGCCAGATGCAGCAAAACAGCCCCAAAACATGACTGAGCCTCCTCCATGTTTCACCGTAGGGACAGTGTTCTTTTCTTCGTATGCTTGGTTTTTGAGTCTATGAACATAGAGTTGATGTACCTTACCAAAAAGCTCCAGTTTGGTCTCATCTGTCCAAAGGACATTCTCCCAGAAGCTTTGGGGCTTGTCAACATGCATTTTTGCAAATTCCAGTCTGGCTTTTTTAGGATTGTTTTTCAGCAGTGGTGTCCTCCTTGGTCGTCTCCCATGAAATCCACTTTGGCTCAAACAACGACGAATGGTGCGATCCGTCTCTTCAATTTGTCATCAAGTTTCCTCTTGCGGCCACGTCCAGAGAGGTTGGCTACTGTCCCGTGGGTCTTGAACTTCTGAATAATATGAGCCACTGTTGTCACAGGAAGTTCAAGCTGTTTAGAGATGGTCTTATAGCCTTTAACTTTAAGATGTTTATCTATCATGTGTTTTCGGATGTCCTGGGACAATTCTCTCCTTCGCTTTCTGTTGTCCATGTTCAGTGTGGTACACACTTTTTCACCAAACAGCAGAGTGACTACTTGTCTCCCTTTAAATAGGTAGACTGACTGATTATGAGTTTGGTAACACCTGTGATGTCAATTAAAGGACACACCTGAGTTAATCATGTCAGTCTGGTCAAACAGTTTTCAATCTTTTATAGAGGTACCATCATTTTTGTCCAGGCCTGTTTCATTAGTTTGTTTTTTTTAATAATTATGTTAATCAGCAATTCAAAAGTGATGGCTGATTTTGATTATTTAATTTTCAATACATTTTTACTTATTGTTACTTTTGTAAGTTTCAAGTGATTTCCGTGAGAATTGTGGATTTTTCCTTCTTTAACTGAGGGGTACCAACAATTTTGTCCACGTGTGTAATGTGTTTTTCTCAATTAAAAAGGTAACGTCTTCAGACGTATTTGTACACTTTCTCTCCTTCATTTGACTCTGCAAGATGTTCAAGAGTTTATTGTCTTAAAGCAAGTTCTTACATAATCCTGGAAAGTTACTAAAAAGTTACTAGGAAGTTAGTTTAGTCTTAAATTAAGTGTAATAAGACACTTCAACAAAAGCTAGACAAAAGTACTTGTCAAGATTTGCTTTTGCAGTTGAAAAAGTATCCACAGTAAAACAAGCATTTGTATGGACCAAACAGCTCAGTGTGAATGTGTTTTTAAACTCTGATTTGTTCCTGATGTCGGTGACCTGAAGGCGTGAGGAATCCACACCGTCTCTGATAATCACCTGTAATCAGACCTGAATGTTGTCCAGCTTTTAGACGGGAAATCGAGGAAGTGTGTCTGCAGAGACTTTGGTTTCAAAGAGGAGGCTTTTAATGAGAAAAGCTTCCTAATAGGAGCTTGATCTGTTTGAGTGTTTGTCTCCAGCACAACTCAAGGATGCACTGATTAAATATCTTGCAGTAATCAGCAAGTATCAATGCCTCCTCCCCCTGATGGGCTCCTGCTTGGGGCTGACAGGTGAAGAAGCAGTTAGTTTGTGGTGCAGTTCTCTGCAGATTCTTCCAAACTCTCCTGGCATCTCTGTGTAATGGAACCGGACGTTCAGTAGAGCGCACTTTCAGGGATTACAGTTGTGCTTTGATTGCACTTTACTTTCTCTGCAGGTTCTCTTTACTTTCACTTATTGGAAATTAATTGCACAGTTTCTCATTTTGTTTGCTGAATAAATTGAAGCTAAATTTGAAGCAGTTAAGGAGCCCGTTCTAATCAGATTACTTTAATGTTTGTCTGAATTGTTTTTTCAAGCGTCTGTAAGAAACTGCAGCTGCTTGTGTTGGGATTTTACTTTGGAGAGTCGCTACACAATGTTTGGGTAATTGTAATTATGATTTTGAGCACATTTTTTCAGAAGTTTCTGTGTGGCTGTCGCTGCAGAGTGGAGATTAATCAGGATCAGCTTCAAATGAATGAGAAACCAGATTATGAATAAAAAAAACAGTAAAAGTCGTTTTAACCTTAAAAGCCAGCATTGTAAACTTAAAAGAAATACTGAAAAATTTTAATAAACACTAAAAAGTTGAATAAAAAACATGAACTGAAAATTTTTACCAAATGAAAAAAAGGTTTATTTTTAACAGCTG
The DNA here is from genome assembly GCA_014656515.1 of Oryzias celebensis. Taxonomy (NCBI): domain Eukaryota; kingdom Metazoa; phylum Chordata; class Actinopteri; order Beloniformes; family Adrianichthyidae; genus Oryzias; species Oryzias celebensis. The sequence continues at coordinate 27,034,283 of BNCR01000017.1, read as the reverse complement.
CTGTTTGACATTTTTACAGTTTCAATTAATTGTATGTGGGGTGTGGGGGTGGCGCTTTGAGCTCATTGGCTACAGCCGATACTGTGCCAAACTTTGGGAGAACACATCACATCAGAAGAGGGATGACACCAGCGAGGAAACAACAGAGGCTGAAATGCAGAAAATGACATCACCTCTGTCGCCTGATGTCAATCATCTCCTGACAGGGGCTCAAAGCCCCCCCCACCCCCCACCCCCACCCCCCACCCCCCCGATGTCTGTGTTTTTTTTCATTCATTTTGTATGGAAGACATGAACGATATTTGGAGATCAGGTTTATTTATTTTGAAAAACATCAGGGATCCCATCTCCGTGTCTGCGATCATTCAGAGACTCTCCCGCTACGGTGAGCATCTGTTGCAGGAGCTGCGTCTGGATGACGGCCTGTACATTGACTTAACATTAAAGTCAGACGCCTCTGCTGCACGAATCAAAATTAAGAATTTAAGTCTTTCTTTCTTTCTTTGATTTAAGCTGCTTGTAATACTGGTGACCAGAAGAAGACAAAAAAACTGTTAGAAATGAATGAAATTCCTAAAGAAGATTGTAAATAATATCGAGGTGGATGTTTGACTTAGATCAGGTGTGTTTTGCCAGTAAGAAGCTGCAATGTTAGGTTAGCTGGGAAAAATGTGGCTTAAATGGATCACCTGATGTGAAAATCCCTGCTGAGTCATCAAAAGTCAGTGGGATCTTTTCATCTGAGAGTAAGTTCTCGGTGCTTTAGAAACACAAAGTTTGTGAATAATTGAAACTTTTCTTTTCATTTTCAACTAGCTCGAAACAGTAAAAAAAAAGTAAGAGTGAGGAAAACTATAAAGTCTCAAAAAGAGACTATCCAGAGCTTCATCAACCAAACAGATTCACTTGATTTTCCAATTATTCCCTGAATTCTGACTTCAAGGCATGAAAGGCTATCATGAGAACCAAAGAAGAGGTTTTTTATCCTTCACAAAGGTGATCCTAAACTGCAGAAATTTGAATCTCTCCATTACAAAAGCCGACTGGAACCATCCTGAAGGTTGTGTCTCATGTGCTGTCACTATGGTGAGGAAAACGAGCCACAAAAACGTTGTCAGACATCTTTAATGTTCGTCTTTGATGCCTCTATGGTTAATTAGAAAATGAGTAGCCAGATGAAAAGGCAGCGAGCTGTTATCACGAAAGCCTTTAAAATCCTGCGGTGCCTGAAAGGGCAGCTGCTGGAGGAACTTCCTGATGTTCCTCTCCTTTGCTCTCAGTCACTTTCACTGAAACTGCCTCCTTGAAATTTAATTTCATGCAGCTTTCACCGCACGCCGTCCTCTGGTTACGCTGCTGATCCCATATCTCAGCCGTTAGATTTACAGCGCCACTCTGCGATTTGGAACGCTTCCCACGCAGTAGCTCACATCCTTTTCTCGTTGATGTCAGGAGGCCTTTTAGGCCGAGAACTGATCACCGTTGCGCGCGTGGGACACGGGACCCGAAGTCGCTTCCACATGTCAGCGTGGATGACAGCAGGTCAAACAGCCTGACGTTGATCGTTCACTCATGAGGCTTCATGGTCAAACGTGTAAAGCAGAGATTCTCTTGAGTGGCGGTCTGCAAGTCTTTGGTTCAAGTTCAGGTCAAGTCTTTGAATCAACCTTTAAAAATAAACGTTTTTCACTAAATGTTAATCAGTGCAGAAACAACAGGCAGTTTTGGGGTTTTTTTTATTCCTGCAAATTCCTGCAATTCCAACAACACAAAAATGTCAGTTGCCTGTAATGTGGGACTGCACGGTGGAGCAGCGGTTAGCCTCACAGTGAGCAGGCACTGGTTCAAATCCAGGTTGGGTTTATTTTGATTTATTATTTTTTGTAGACAAGAGTTTGTTGAACTCTTTATTTCTTGTATAAAAAATCACAACATCAACATGTTTACACTATTCTTACCTTTTCCAAGATAAACCCCTTCTTATAGTAACAGAAATAGCAGTCACATGTTTGAAGAATAAATAATTATAATAAAGAATCAGGGCCACGAAAAAAATGACAACACTAAATGGAAGTTGTAAATTTATGTCTTTAAATCAAGTACATTTAAGAAGTTTTTCTTGTATTTTACTAGATTAGGACCTCAATAAAAAGTAATATTACAAAGATTAAAGTGGAAGTGAACCGGGCAGCTCAGCAGATAAACGGTGCATGCTTGCATTCTTACAACTCAGTTTGATCAAACTGTCTTGGATTTGATAAGGCAAGCTGTTCTCAGAAATGTGTATCTTTTTTCCCGTAAATGTATGCGTTTTAAAGTCGTAATTTTGCGAAATTTAAGGTCATAGATGTACATCTTTAAAACACGTAAATGTATGTGTCATCAATCTAGCCTTTGACTTTTGTAGACTTTAACCTCATCATTTAACAGATACAACTTTTTCTCATAAATTTACAACTTTGAAGTCATAATTTAAAAGATGTTTTGTTTCCAAAAAGGCCTTAATACTCATAAATAAAGTTATTATCAGAAAAAAGGTATCAGGTGTGTATTCCCTTCCTTCCTTTTTAGTTTCTGCTTGGTAGGATTTTGAAGTCATTAAGAATTGTTTATGAAATTCTTCTTTTTGAGCCTTTTAACAAGAATTGTTTTGGGGATGTTGGTGTGGTCCTCTTTCAGAGAGCTAATATCTGTTGTTGTGCAATGACTGAGGCGAATGAAATTGTATTTTTTTTTTTTTTTTTTTGCTTGACTGAAATCTTAACCTTGGGGCCGGTGATACAGAATATTCCTATGTGGGCACAGCGCTCACTCTGGTGTCTGAAAATGTTTGCAATGGCCCCAAAATATGACATCTGGAACTTTAGGAGGTTTGGGCACAACCAGAACATGTACAGGTTACAGAGAGTTTATGAGAAAGACCTTTACTTTATTTTATTTCTGGTCTACAAATCAGAAATTCACATTTTTGCAAAGACGTATTAGACACATTCCTGCTTCATGTAAAGAAATGCAAATGATCCCATCGTAAAATAATATATCATTAAATGCTTCAAAAAAGGAAATAACTCAGTAGGGGTGGGATTATGTACGTTTGCATCTTCCCACTCCTTCAAACGATAAATCAAACTCTACTTGACTTGAGTTAATAATCCTATTTATTGAATCTATTATAACCTGTGTGTTTACTATATACACAACTGCAAAAACATTTGTTGACAAAGTGTACTCATTCATTGAGTTTGTTGGTTTAAATCATGTTATCATACCAAATCATAGTTTGTAGAAATGCTGAGTGTTTCTGATGTTTTCTCTTACTTGCATTAAAGTCGTTTTTAGTTGTTAGACACTGTTTGTCTGGTTGTATTTAGTACGTGGCAACCTAATGTGCAGACATTCGTCGGCACCGACATGCAGCGGCTTCAAACCAAACCGAGCGCTGACTTCACCTCCTTGAGGACACAGACATGCAGCTGTGGAGAAAGGCTGAACTCTTGAATGAATGTGAGTGTCTGTATAACTGATTGGGATATTCAAATGCACCCTCAGTGTGCAGATGGATTAAAACCATCATCTGTTTGCTCTTTGCTGCAAGTAAAAAGATAAAAAAATTGTTTTTGACTCTTCAGTCTCATTGAATTTCTTTTTAAGTCTGACATCTGAGTATAACAGCATTTCTTCACAGTTCGTTTCAGAAAATCTCTAAGCATGATTATGAGTAATTACACCGTTTCTTTTCTTACATTTACATTATTTTTTGTTTTTTTTCAAATCAATGGATTTTATTATTTCTGTAATGGAGTTTAAAATATCTGTGTGATTTTTTTTGTTGGATTCTTTACAATCAATGCTTGAAATGAAACCAGTAAATAAATACAATTTAAAACACATTTCAATTTATTTGGATTTCCTGTTATTATAAGGGTTCAAAGAATGTTGGCCCTCTCACATTTTTACCCCACCAAAACTGGCCCCTTTTGCAAAATGTTTGAAAGCCTCTGTCGTAAAAATTCCCAAACACGCACAGTTCCCTCGAGTTTCTCAGATTTCCTGAAGACTTTTAAGTCATCTTTTAATGACAGAACCACATACAGTGATGCAGACTGGAGCGAGTCGCTCAGACAAGATGAAGACAACAGTCCTGCAGAGGAGGCAGCGTTGCTGGCCAGAGCTCTTCTCAAAAGGTTTATTTCTGTGGACCGGCTTACCGTCAGAATCTTTTGATCCACCTGGAGGAAAAACCAGCAGCAGCAGGCTGTAATGGACATGACAACCGCAGCGTGACGGGAGGAAAAGACACAGCCTGCTGGTTTCCATGGGGGAGGGCGTGATGGCGAAGAGTCCGGAACGTTTCTACTGCTGTGTCCACCGTCAGCCTGAGGACTGCTGGGTGTGAAGAGCTGTGTAAAAATAAAACACACTCGATGCATTGCAGTAGACTGACAGTTAAATCATAATTCAATATAAACTAAGATCAAATCCATCTTAACTCCTTTTTTGTTTTCATTTTTGCTTCAGACTCTGGAGAAACTCAGCGTGGGAGTACAAAACCGTTTCAGAGAAAAAGTCCTTATCAAGCCTCACACTGTGCTTTTTAATTCTTTAAGACTGGAGAATAAAAAGGTTATAATTACCGTAGCAAAGTAAAAACACTTTTAGTTTACATATCACTGCTGTCTTGCTGCATTCTGTGAAAGTTATAACACATTTTCTGGTTTCTAAATCTCTATGAGAAGTTCTGGGATCAAAACTGTTCAGAGTTTTTATTTGTCCAACCATCAATCAATGCTGGGGCTTTCTTCAATGCTGGTCACTGAAATTTCAGAAATGGGTGTGTGTGTGTATGTGTGTGTGTGTGTGTGTGTCAGCAGAGCCTCCAGCGCCACCAGTATCACAGAGGAACAACACAGAACAGAACATTCACAGGGAGGTCAGGTCTGACACCTCCCCGGGGAAGACCCTGGACACACCGACATTCATCCAACCACATTTTAATGAGTTGCTGTGTCTTACTGATGCTCCACTACTCAGTTCACATCCCATAATGCCCGGCTACGGTGATCGTTTTGGTCCAGTTGTTCTGCTTTGAGCACAAGCCTATTCAGACTGAGAAAACTCGGAGCGAACTCAAGTTCAGTTCGATTGGAAACGAAGCGAGACCACCTTGAACTATGGGTCAGAGAGTGGTTCCTGGTCCCAGACCAGGGTCTGCTTGGATGTATTCAGACGGAAAATTTGTTCCAGATTATAGGGGTAAACAAACTCAGCAAACCAAATGTGTCCAGTCTGAATTCACCCGTAAAGACTCACTGCAGTGACAATGAATGGGCTTCATGTGGGTTTTTTTTATGTGTTTTTAAAATGTTTTTATAGCATTTTTCTGATAATAGAGGACAAATATAAAGAACATCTACATTTATTTCTTCAATAATTTTTTTTTGTAAATCAGGAGCAGACAAAAAAAGAAATAAAAAAAAAATCATATTTGTGACATAGAAAATACGCTGGACAGGCCACAAGCTCCCTGCTCCGCTCCGATGCATCCACTTGCTGACAAATAATTCCATGTATATCTTAGTTTTGAGGAAATAGAATCTGGCTCTGAAATGTTACAGCTGGATACCGATTTAGCTCGTTATTTTAGTCGCACTGCTAAGGTTAAGTTGGGGTGTGAGGGGCTGTAAGCCAGCTGGAGAGTGTGTAAACAGATGTGTGACGGGGAGTGGAGGCGGAGTTGCTCCTCACAAACAGTCTCGCCCACAACTCAGAAATGAATTTCGGACGAACTAGAAAACCACAGTTTTTTAAAATATTGGTTAAAAACGTCTAAATCCTTATTAAAAGACCTCTGGGGACGCTTTGACAATGGATTAAAAGATGATCGGAGTGTAACTTTAAGCAGGACGGAACTCAGGTCCATGACCGGTGTTCAGTATCTGTCATTGGAACAGAGGAGAACCTCCCTCCAATCAGAGACAGTGTTTGCTGATGAGCTCCAGATTCCAAAGAAAGGCCTGAATTTGCTTGTCTTTGTGTCTGACTCGTCATCGTAAATGAGAGGAAAACCTATTTCAAGTCTCCTTCATGAGAGCCTCATTCAGGAATCTGAAGTCTGCAGCTGAAACGGAGCTCCTGGAAAGAAAGGAATGCTTTCCATGGAGTGTGGTTCAAAGAGAAAAGAAATCCCAGTTTAATCCGTTTGGAATTAAAGCCTAAACTCTGTGAAAGTTTCCCTTCCTTCACTTGAATCTTGAAGATTTTTTTCAGAAAGAAACCTGCGACTGTTTATTGCAGCTGTTGATGCGCTGCTTTTGGTGTTAACTACACGTATTGACAGCCTATAAATTAATTGCACGCTTGTTGCCAACATTAATGAAGTGAATTGCTTTCAAAGCCACAAGCAAAAGAAACAGTATTGAGTTCTGTTTATAATGTCAGAAGCCATTAATTTGCTGCCAGCTTCATATTGAATGTGTTATCAGACGTCGGCGTGCTGAGAGAGCCAAGACGGAGTGAGCTGCCGTAATGGCGTTTGGCAGACAGACTCACATTTCAGGCCCGGCCAGGATGTGAGTCGAACTGGGAATCTCCGAAACAAATGTGCTCGACCCCATTCTGCACCTGTGCCGGAATATTATCTGCTCGGCTTCCATTAGTGCTCCTTGATGCAGAACCGCTGCGGGTGTTGGATCATTTTCTGTTTTCTGACAAGGAAGCTCATTGTCTTCGAGCACTTGGCAGCCACAAACAACAACCAGGGTTTGAGCTCGCGTGCACACCCACATGCACGCCACGCTCTTATCAGTCATTATGAGCAGGAGCAGGAGGAGTGGGGTTATTCACATGACTGATCTGCAATAATCTACACGCTGCTTTTTTGTTCGTTTTTCTGACTGTTTGGCGCCTGGCATTCACGCCGCGTCTTCCACAGATTAGCTGTCATCAGTGAAGGCAGTCGCTCAGAAGTTCCTCTTCGTGGATGAGCAGCTTCAGGTGTGTTTTCCAGCTCTTTTGACAAAACAGCCGGCAGGAAAACACGCGTTACTCTGCCCAACGATGCGTTCACTGGAACTGAGACGTTAGGGAACGGGACACTTCTCAAGTGTCAGAAAAAGAAATGAAAATCAAAAGAGAAAGAGTGAAACGGATGTAGGAGCAAACGAAGACAGGTTTTAATTTCACGTTTTTATGGTTTTTGAGGGTTTGTGCGACGATTTTTTCATTTGAGCTCCTCAACCAAACACTAAAAACATCTGACATTCATTAAGGTTCTTTCAGGCAAAGAAAAAAAAACATCTTGATGTCAAAAAAACTAAAGTCTTAACATTAAGACGTCCAGAAAATAGACTCTGGTTGTTCTGGACTTGGGTTCTCGTTCTGTAGATGTTCAGGTTGATTGTGCTCACAACATGACAGATCAGGCAGTTCATTTTTTCAGAACTGTTCTCAGGGCTGGAACACCTAATCAAACTTTATTTATAAAAAAGAAAACGGTTCCTCCATTTCAATAAAGAGAGATCCTAAAAGTGTGATTGAAAGATTTGATCATGTAACAGGCGGAACAAACAGCTTTACTCAGTGATTCGACTTGTCAGAATAGTCATTCAAACCATCAGTCAAATACTTTTTTGAACATGTTCTTGATAATCCTTTTCTTTTCATGATATTTTCTCATGATATTAAACTTAAAAAAGAAGCAAAGAATTTGACACTAACAAGCTGAAAACCATGAACTTGAGAAGACTGAGGTCTGATTAACCAAAGTTCCAACAGCTGTTAAGGATTGAAATGGAATTCTGACAGGACATTGTTCAATTATTCAGTTCGGTTTACTGTAGTTTTTGGACCACAAAGGCCGCCGGATTATAAGGTAAGAAATGGAGAACAAATGGTCTTTTTTACATGAGGCACACCAGATTGTAGGGTGCACTGAGGTTATCAAAGCGCCTAAAGGCTAGCCAGGAGGCAGGTGATTGGTGAAGTGTGTTGATGGGAAGTTTTTCCAGTGAAGTGTGTTGTTCTTCATGTGCAACATCACAGATACTGAAAGTATTGCAACAAAACGCAAAACAATACGCTCGCTTTTTCACTTCACTATTGAAGCACAGTACATATCAGTCGACAAAGCTAAAGACTACAATACCCATAATGGTCCAACAATCCATGAAGCGATGTGGCTATGTAGCTTGACAAAGTCATTGCAAAACATTGGAGAGATTTTTGCACCACTGAAAAAGTATTGAGTGACCCACAGACCAGTGCCAATCTGCTGTCTGGAGGCCTGTTTACATTTCTTTGTGTTGGATTATATATTTACCAAGAAAAAAAGCCACCAATTCCTGTACTGTTGAGCAATTTAGTCCAAAGGTTCTGTTTTTGTTAATTATTGCAACATTTGTATGGAAAATTTGAAAATGTTTCTTGGTTGGGAACATTAGCGGTTAAAGAGTCGGTTCTCTGTTGGTTTAAATATCAGTTTGGCACAAAAATGTCAAATGTGTGTTTGAATGTGTGGCAGAACACATTTCACCACAACAGATTATCAACTGAACAAGTACTCAAAGAGAAATGTGAAAATGCTTCATTAGTAGATTATTATTGATGTGAAGTTTTTCAGACTGAACTCATCCAACTGTAAATTCGTTGGTTGTTTTCCTGGAATTGTTTTAACCAATGATTTGGTCTGACCCAATGGTTGGTTGGTTGGTTGGTTGAACCATGACCTTCTTCTTAAAGAACCACTCTGATGACAATTTTGTTTTTCACAAGTTCTTGTGGCATTTTTCTGATGATGGAGGATGTCTTTAAAGGACATTTTATTCTATTTCTGAGTATTTCTTTATTCAATTTGTTGTTAATCAGGAGCAGACAAAAAAGGCTCCTGCCACTCTGCAGAAACTAAGTTTTAGAAAGCAGAACAGGTTTTTGATTTAGTCTAAGATCAAAATCATACTTAAAACGCCTTGAACAGAAATCAAACGGTGATCGGAGTGGGACTTTGAATCCTTAAATCTTCTTTGTCTTCCTTCCAGAACCCTGTCTCCTTTAGAGTCGCTCCTTTAAATTTGTCTGTTTCCTATCAGCTGTTGTTTGGTGCCTTCCTCTTCCTTCTGCCCCAGAGGTAACAAAGATTCAACATTTGCCCCTCCGCTCAGAGTAGGTTTGGGGTGCTTTCACACTGGGACTGTTTACAGGTTAGCTTGACTTATCCAAACCAGGAGTTTTAAGGCATTTTCACAGCTGTCAAGTGTAGTGGACCATCCCAGGAAACTGATCAAACAGAAAAAAATGAAGCCATTTCAGTTCACCTTGCTACCACCAGGTGGCTAAAAAGACGAGCTAATTTTTCTCCATTCCCTGCAGCACAAAGAGATGCAACTTCAGCCAAAAAAATCTATTTAAACAAACTTGTTTAAGGTTATTTTGATCAAATGTATTTAATAATTTCCCTCTTTTGTGATTAGATTTCATGCCTAGACATTGTACTTGAAATGATTTCTATTTATTGTTCACACATTTTACAGTGTATGGTTCAAACGCCTGCATTAGCCAGAATCTTTGGGTCTTTGATCTTGGTTAAACTCATCAAGCGTCCAGAAAAGAGCAATCAGCCCAACTCCTCCTCCCTGCAAGGACATCACAGCGAAACGCTGCGTCTGATGAGACTCTTTAGTTGGAGCTGAATTTTTAAAAACCTAATTAACCTTGTGTCTTCTGAAAGGAGAATCTCTTTGCAGTCCAGGCTTGATCAATCAGCCATTAAACACAGGCTTTAGATTCCACATGGTTGTTTAGAGTTTAAACAAAGAATCCTGGGAATCATTTCAAATAATCAATAAAATAATCAAATAAACAATTTTGTAACAAGAGTCACTCTGTGTTTCTTTTAGAGGTTTAAAAATCAGACTTGCAGAGAGGATCAAGAATTCACTGTTCAATACCGCAAAAGCAGTCAGTAAGGGTCAGAACTCGCATGGGGAGTCAACTCCCCCGTATGGTGCATGTGAGGAGGCTAAAGTTGCTTATAAAAGACAGAGGGAAAGCGGTTATTCACTCAGATATCCAAAAGTGCAAATCAATTCTTCTCCAGTCACACCAAAAACGTATATGGGAGCTCTCGTGCTGCTCAGCCACTAAACCCATATCATGAAGCTCTTGCTCCATGTCGTCCTCCACCACACCAGTAGAATTTTGAAGGCCAGAATCAGAAGTGCGATGTTGAATTTTGCTTTAAATGATCCAAACTCTGTGACAGCGCAGAAACATCACAAACTCAAGACATTTTGCATTAAAAAAGAGAGTCACAATCCAAAAGCACAGCTCTTTCATTTCTTTAGTGCAGTGAGTGTTTAAGAAGTGAAGACAAAAGGATGAATCCAAAAGTCAAATCCTTACTCCTTTTTCCTTTCCATGCAGCAGCTACACAACAAAGCCAGCAGCTTGAGGAATCCTCTAAACATACAAACAATAAAATGTCCCAAAGAGAAAAGAGACTACAAAGAAATGAAAACAACAAAGAAATGTTCTGGGGGCGCTGCAAACGAGGGCGGACCCTCGTGCTACTTTCTCTTTCAGAAGTTAAATGAATGTTTATTAGTCCTCAGAAAACACTGTGGTTTCTTTCTAAAAACTTTTCAAGTCAAACTTGGAAAGGTTTTTTCTTATGATCAGAAATATTAAAAGTTAAGTCCTTATTTTGTACCTCCTGATGATTGTTCAACCTTTCATCTGAAAAACATAAAGGTTGTAAATGACTCCAGTAAAATATGTTTTGGATTTTTATGATAAAGTAAAAGATAATTGTAGTCTTTCTTTAATGAAAAACAAAAAATGAGACTTTGACTTTAAAATAATTCAAAGATTTAAAGTTTGTTTTCATTTATGAGAAAGGTTTCATTTCTTTTTTCTAAGCAGCAGCGTCAGTAATATGAGGGACTTATGGTCAGAAAAGTCACATTAAAACCAGCGACGATGTAATCAACACTGAGCATGCTCAGAGTAAACACTTGTTGCTATGGAGAAGTGGATTATAGTGACTGATGTAGACGCATAACAGAGTCAAACAACGTCCTCGCCTGAAACTGTGGATATGTTTCATTTTATGAACAATTTATTGTTAAGCAGGCTTCTATTTTGAATGAAAATCTGACATCACAAAATCTGTGATTAAAATCTTCACAAGTCTCTGTCTCTGCTGTAGCCCAACAATGTCAAAGTTACAAAGTGATGTCCCGAGATGGACAGTGTGGGCTTTTGGGGCCGTTTTAACAATCAAAAGTCTATCTCACTTACAGGTACGCTGGATTGTTACCTCACTACCAGAGATTCCAGGTATCAAGGACCGTATTCCAGCATGTTTTCCAACATACCGTGCTCTGTGCGCGCTCAGTTAGGACTGCGCAGTGCAGTTGTAAGATACGCTCACTCAATTATCAAATACGCGCCCTTCAATCAATGCAGAAATGTGACGCCATATAAGAGCTCAGTGTTTCTTTGAACTACTGTAACTCTTGAGCCGTTTGCATAATTAATGTAATTCAATTGGATTGTAAAGCGGAGAAAAGCCGCCTTGTGCTGATATGCAACACTTACTGTAGTGACGTGTTTGCCGTTCACTGATTCTGACTCAGAGAAGTGGAGGATATGCAAGACTTCACGCTAGTAAAGTGTCACTTTCCTCCACGCCAGAATCCGCTGAAGGGTTAACCATTTAATGCCGGAGCTATAGCTCCAGTGTTGACGTTCTTTGATTACCTTAATTCTTTGACATACAATTAACTTAATTCTAACAGATTCTGAAGATGAGAAAGGCAGCTGTACGCTTGGGAAAGTGTTTGCGAAAGTCTTTACGAAAGTGTATTCCTTGGAAAGCCCAATTTTGAGTCATATTTTCTGCTGACATTGGACTGTATGGTTGGCAGAGATGATGAGTGGGCACAGTCACAGGCAGCCTCAGAGTCAGGGGAGTTTAATAGTATTTGCACCTTTAATTTCTCTTGTTCATTATTTAATTCCGTTCATTAAAAAGTTACGTTTTAACTGATGTGTTGCTGGATCTGATGAGACTTGTACCCTCTAGGTGTCTTGTGTTGCAAACATGAAAGCCTGTTAAGTTTATTATAGAAAATCCATCTTGAAAAACACTCAGGGATTTTTCTCAAATAAACTTTGTAGCAACACGTTTGCCCATCTGCTTCTCGAAGCTCCCTAATGAAGGTGAAACACGGATCAATCGGAGCAGGAAGCAGAGCCGGTTGGGATTCTAGTGTTTAGGGTGGAGACAGGTTTACTGCTGAGCGCACAGAAATAGATGGTGACGTGTGAAACATGCCTGTTATGAGTGCCAGAAGATCAATTCGTACAGAAGACAAGGTCTGACCTGCAATCACATTACCTTCAGCTCAAAAATATTAAAGCAATGAATCACGGCGGATCCTGACAGTGTCTCTGTGCTGCAGTCGATACGACTGATAAAAACCAGCAGGAGCTGAGAGTCTAGGTAAGATAAAAGGTGAGGCTGAACACTTCTGTTTGTTGTGTCAGACACAAGGGCCCAATCAGCTGCTGTCACAGTCAATATGTGATCGCTGTGGCTCCTGTACTCATCGTCAGAGAACGCCTCTGAATGATGATCACTCCAATTCTTCTTTATCCACTAGAACAGGGATGGGCAACTCCAGGCCTCGAGGGCTGCATTCCTGCATGTTTTCTAACATACTGTGCTCTGGCATGTTTTAATTGGCTGAACACACCTGAACCAGGTAATCAGTAATGAGTAGGGCTTAACCAGGAGCCCAAACTTTTTTCACAGAAAGCCTTACAAAAATGGCCTCCATGAGGTTCTTCTGACTCCTGCAGTTTGCTCCAAATCAATGACTTTATGATCAGAACAGATAACCTTCAGAACTTAACTGACAACCTCTTGGCCTCCATCAGCTGCTGTAATGCTATAGAACTTCCTTCAGCATCATTTCAGTCAGTCAGAGAATTTCAGTCCAAGAAGACGAGGAGAAGATACTAACAGCTTTGAAGTTTCTTATTCATTTTCATTAAGAACTGGGTTCAATACTTCCCACAACAGTATTTAAATATGTTACCTTTGTTTTAAAAAGGGAAGCTCTATTGACTATATATGAGAATTGGATTGAGTATCTCCTCCCCCTGGCATTCCAAACAGGAAGTGCCTGCGCGACTTTGAAAAAGAACATGCAATCAGATATAAAAGTAGGTGGTGGCCACTGGCCCCCGCATCCAACAATCAAAATGTTTGACAGATTTTCCCAACCCACTGTCAAGTGGTAGGGGCGCCTTCCATCAGGCTCCTGATAGAGTGGTTGCCATAGAAACGTTCATTCAGACAGGCTGGGACAAATAACAGCATATTGACGACACCTGGCTCCTACATGGCGGCGTCGGTATTCGAAAAGATGTTTAAATTGACTTCATTTCAACTGAGCTGGAAGTAAATCATTCTCTTCAGGTGACGTCACACTCACCGGCTCCAGTTCTCATATATAGCCAATGGGAAGCTTTGTAGTTCTATTAAAGTTAATTTGATTTTTATTCTTTTTAAAAAGAAAGCTTCCAAGTTCCTTTCTTACAATAAACCTCCACAGTTCTTTATTTTCTGATTTAATTTAGGACAGATTGACTCTCATTTGACACATTTGCTTTGGATTTCTTGATGCCCGTCTTTCTCGTTCCATTGATGAGATCAACCATGGAGACCAACCAGACAGTTCAGGTTCCAATACCTTTATGTAAATATGTGTTTTCTACTGCTCAGAAATCAGAACTCAGAACTTGTTGCAGTAAAATAACCTCAGAGATCAGGGTTGTGTCCAGATTCCTTCCCTGTTCTATATTCTAGTGCACTTTGATATTGCCTTCGTCACAGTGCAGTGCTGTTGAAGTCTACACTTCCAAAATCCAGTGCCCTAGAAATTTCCCAGACGTCTCTGTGAAAAACCAGTGCGCGCCACCAGATTGGTGAATCTAGACCATAATACATTGCGTTTGAATAATTTTCAAGTGAAAAAAATTGCATGTGCATTGATTTTTATAAACCCTCCAAGCTGACATCTTCAGAACACAGTTGATTCATAAAAAGGGTGTTTTGTGTAAACACTAAAGTCAACATGAACCTTTGGCTCCTCCTGCAACATCTTTAATAAATCCTCCTGACCTTCAACCTGGACGTCTAACAGGAAGGTGAAGTCCTGCTTTTGTTCAGACAGATCCAGTTTTCTTGCTCCATCTGGGCTCTCAAACAGGACCAATCTTCTTGGTTTCCACAGTTGCAGCTATTTTTTAGCGTCATGCCTTTCTGGAAGGTCACTAAGTCCTTAATAGGGACCATAGAAACCTGGTTACTGGGGAGTTCCTCCCTTTTTTTCTCTCCATATCCTCTGGAATTATGAACACTTGTCCACAGCCAAGGGCAGTGGGGTTTTTTCCAGACATGGGACATCAGGCATGAAATAGAGCTGCCGCTCCCGGATGTGGCTGTGATGTTATATTATGGTCGACCCCAAAGGATTTCCACATGGCCTCATTAGGGCTGCACTTGTCAGTGGCGACACAGACTGAGAGTGGCCGTATGCTCCTGTCTGTGTTGTCCAAGTGCTCTCTGCACCACTTTAATGAAATATAAAAGGTAGAATAACTGTTGCATTTTAACACTCAGGGGGAAGCACAAACACGAGAGAAGCATTAGAATGCAGAACAATTTCAGTTAAAAAGGACATGTTTTAGACAAACTTCTGATTGATCGAAATATTGTTCTAAAAGCTCTTAATCTGAAACTGCTCAAAATACAAATGTGTTTTTTCTTTTACCATAGAAGATCCTGAGTCAGCAATTAGGTCACAGATTCTTGAGTCGGGACACATGTCCACACAGAAAAGTCTTACTTATGAAAATCATTCAGTTAAAAATGATTTACACACTCACTACATTAGATCTAAATAAATTGTCAATAATGGTGTTATGTTTTAGTAAAGACAATTACTTTTTAGATATAGTTGCTCAAACGTATGACTGATTTTTAGACGCCCTTTTTCCTTTCTCTTGTGCACGGCATTAGGTCACAATAGTCACCAATGTTCAAAAACATTTTTAGTTCTCCTAGCTGTGGTGAATGCAGCAGTATTACACACGGTCTGATGAGTTTGACACCTTTTGATGTTTCACATAAAAAAATATTAACAACTCCACATTGATGCTTATGGTTGAGGTTGGCATCTATTTGTCAACAGACAGATAGACGAACTGACAGATGGACAAAACAACCAATGTTGCTTCTGGTGTCTGAGGTAGGCATGTGGGCTGTGAGAATGGTACATGAGCAGCAATATGTACATTTAAACAATGCCAACTAATGGGAACGTAAAGCACAGTAAAATGTTGTGGTCAGAGCACGGAGCTGAGCGGTACACCAGAACTCCTGCTCCTTTTTATATTATAAATACTCTGCTCACGCAGAGCAGATGATCTGTCCGAGGTTTCACCATCTCTGCTCCGGCATCAAATATTAACATGTCACTACACAGAGCAGAGAGCAGAGGATGTTCCAGCACACGCTTTTAGAGATCTCTTCATGCATTTTTTGTGAATCATCATGCTGTTAGTTTTTTACATTAACTGCTTCTGCTTAATGTCTAACCTCATGCAGGATTCCAACATCCAGTCTGGACAAAAGTCTCACCCTTTGATCTTGCAAAGACGAAGCATTTTCTTCATCAGACCCGGCAAACAGAACAATTAAAAAGTCGGTTTCTTTGGGTCAGAAGGTGAGTCTTTCTCATTAATCTTTGAAATGGAAAATGGATTTAAAATATGTGAATTTAAACTGGCAGATCTGATGATAAAAACCTGGTTTTCCATGATCATTAGTCACAGAGAATGATTCTCTGGTTGAGAGGAATTCCTCCTTTTTGATGTTCTTGAAGTTCTAGATCAAGTCAGAAGCCTTTTTCAGTTGGAAACAGTGATAACATGTGTTTGATCAAACAGCTGATGGAGGAAGAAAAGCCGTGGGCACTGATCTCGAAGTTGGGGGGACCATGGGTATCTGGAAGAACTGGCTGATATTGTGAAGCAGAACTTCCAGATCGTCTGCCACAAAGAACTCTTGGAGAACCCAGAGCTTCATGGCCCTAAAATCCAGGCCTTGTTAAACTGGAAGTACTGCCCTGTGGTGGAACCTGCGCTGCTCAGGCTGCTTCCTTCCCTCAAGGTAGTGGCCAGCGGTGGGGTGGGTGTTGACCACCTGGACGTGCCTTTCATCAACAGCCTCGGTGTGAAGGTGGCGAACACTCCAGGAGTGGTTAGCGACTCCACAGCGGACTTAGCTATGGCTCTGCTTTTGGCTTCAGCTCGCAAGATTTTGGAGGGTAAGAATAAAGATGGACAGATGATCCCTCTTTGCAGGCTCCTCGTGTGCAGCCTGACTGGTATAAAATTTGGAAATCAGAGTGTATAATGTGTAAATCCTATCTTACGTTTCACTTGCACAATCTGTGCATCTGGCATTTGCGTCTGTAATTTATTAATCTGTAGAGTGTGGAATAAGGACACCATACAACACCATCACCTGTTCCTCATTGGAGTTTGCAACTTACATAATTCTTATGAATGCTTCACTATACACTTACCACACTCTTATCACCTTTACATTCCATTTTTATGAGTTTCTGCGGTTCCAGAGCCATCCGCTGGCAGAGTCCTTGCTATGGAGCTTGCTCTCAAAGCCCAGCCGTTCAGATGTCAGAGAGAAAGGAGAGAGTTCTGCCTCGACACATTTCGTGAAGGTGTGAAGGTCAGCATGAGGGACTCGTAAGCAGTGCCTTCAAATGCAAACCTCAGAAATTGTCTGTGATCTGGGTGCATCGTAACATGAAAAAAGCAACAGTGAGATCAATCAGAGCAAACCAATCTCCGCGACTGATCGTGTTCAAAAGCTTTTTCAACGTCAGCCTTTTGAATTTAAACAAGCAAAGAACATGTTTAACACTCACCATTCCAAGATCTGTCCTTCTACAGGACAAGAAGTAGCGAGTGTACCCACCTTAGTTCATTCCAAAGTCGGGACCACTTGAATCGCACCTTTTCTCAACAACGATCGTATTCCCTCTTATTACTGGTGCTGCTGAAACTCCCACTGTTGTGTTTACAACGGAGCAGAAATGTGGGAGTCTGACCCTGAGCTATTGCCGGTAATCCACAGCAACAGTTTTCTCGACCCACAGGGAGGGCCGGTTGTGGTCCTGCTCATGTTAGGTATGCTTAAATATATTGCATGTCTGACAACAAAAGAATCAAGTAGTTATGTGTAACTGTTGTTTAAGACGCAGAAACCGGATCTCTGCTGTTTCTGTATTCAAGAGTTTGTCTTTTTGAATCACCCTTAGTCCTGCCCGACGCCCTCAGGCGCTGCACCATCAGTTGAAGGTTTGGACCCACTGGGTCTGAAGCTTCATCTGATTATAACAACATTGCTTCTGGGTAAATTCAGGCACTCAAACCCCTCCACCACGATAAGGTGGCGATTCAGGAGGGGAAAATTTGTATCAGTCACTGGCCAATCACTAAATATTAGGGTGGGAAAACCGAAGCACTCGGAGGAAACCCACAGGCCGCTGGCCTCTTTTTTTTTTTGGAACTAATCATTTAAAAATTGGGGGCCAAATTTAATTTTTTATTTATTTATTTATTTATTTTGGTTTCTTTTGTTTTTTATTTATTTATTTTTGTTTTTTTTGTTTTTTTTGTTTTTTTTTTGCTTTTTTGGTCATTTATTTTTATTTTTTAATATATTTTAAATTATTTTTGATTTTGTTTTTATTTATTTTTATTTATTTATTTATTTTAGAATGCTGGCTTGGAGATCTCCTCATGTCCAGTAAAGTTAAAATCTCCAACCTCTTTCACGCTCTCGGATCTTGGTGGGAAAACCGAAGCACTCGGAGGAAACCCACAGGCCGCTTGGCCTCTTTTTTTTTTTAGAACTAATAATTTAATAATTTAGTGTGACTGATGTTTTGGGTGTCAAATGTAATCTTTTTTTTTTTGCTTTTTTTGTTTATTATTTTGGGTGGGGGGGTTGTTTTCAGTTGTTTGGGTTTTTCTTTTAAATTGTTTCAAATAGTTTTTGAAATCTTTTACGTTGTTTCAATTTAAAATACAATGGAAGTCAATGGGGATACAGCTTTTCGTTGTTGCAGTGACACGATTTTTTTCAGCAAAACTTAGGAAAATCTGCCTAGTTGCTTATGATATCAACCACAAAGTGATGGCGCAAACACTTTTCCCTCACAGCTCCTAGAGTGATGCAAAGTAGACACATTTCTCCTATTTCCTTCCTTTATAAATCTTTCAGCTCTGTTTCAGACCAAATCATGTTTTTAAATCGCGATTATGAGAACATAGTAGAACCTAAAAACATGAAACTTTCACAACTTGTAGCCCAAAGCCCTGTGGTACTCACAAGTGTTCAACATTTTTCATAAGTGAAAGTGTTTTCAACATTTATTTAGAGGTAGTTCAAAAAGCAGCTTTCCCGTAGGATGACATGGGGGTTTCAGCTCATCAGAAGATCAACTTTTTACTGACATTTCTGATTGAACTCACATAAAGACCTTAATTTTGACACAAATAAAATCTATATCAATTGTTTCCCCTACTCCTGTGCTTTGTTAAACTGAAAGAATAATTCTGATCAGACCTATGGTTAATGAATGGCGGTCATTTGTTCGGAGCTAAGGCTAGAATGCAGATTCTGCCGAGTCATGCTAACACAGTGCAGGTGCTCAGCCCTCCCCTCCTCACACGCATCTCACGCACACAGACTCAGAATGAAGCCGTTTGAGGATTTTTTTCCGGCATCCAAGAGTTTTCCCATCTTTAAATTGAATATTCATATAGATCTTCTATAGTAGAACAGATCTTTCTTTAAACAAAGCTTTTAGAAATATACTTGTTGATTTAGAAGGGGGTTTAGTGGACAGCTTTGCACCCAGCTCTGCTGGGCTCATAGCCTGGTAAGTTTGGAGCATAGCTGCAGAGCTCAGAGCTCAAGCTGCAAATCCCTGTGCCTGATAACTTTTCTCTAGCTGACCAGCAGAGAATCTACAATGTTTGGATGGCAACGTAACATGGCTGATCACATTGTGATGGACATGGACAACGGACACGAACAGAGTTAAACATTCTGAAGTTTTGGGAAGAAGACGCATAACGTCCACCAATCAAGGACTCTGCTTTGGCCCATGACATGTTGATGACATGATCAGCAGGTGGAGTCCAAAACCACCATGGAGGAAAATCTGATTATTCTCCTCCAGAATTGTATGATATTTTTCACATTTGCAATGAGACAGTAAGAAAAAGATTTGATAATTTTATTCTGGTTTTCATTTTTTACTCCTCTGACTAATGTGAGGCAGCCAGTCATCATGCTGGGTCACAGAAACAGAAATACATCTGAAAGTGGCGTCATTCAGACGCAGCTCCTGCAGTAGGTGGTGAACTTCACTGTTCTGGGAAAATCTCTGCATGATCTCATGAACCCAGACAAGGAGACGTGATTACCAACGCTTTTGTAGAACTCTTCACAATAACAATATCACTTGTGTCTTCCATGCATTGACTGTAAATGAGATACAGTCAATGTGTCCATGTAGCAATCAGGCTAAAAACTTCTAACAGCAGCTCCTGCCACACGCAGCAGGAGTGCCAAGTTTATGAATTTGATGTGCAAATCACGTTTGGCGTGAACGCAGCATTAGCTGTTAGATCTGTTTCATGATGGGCAACACACACAGACATAAAAACTCAGTGAAAAGCTAAAGTTTGAACAAAATGGTCCAGCTAAGACTGTGACAGGGGCTAATTCACAAAACACAGGAAAACTGAACTAAAATCAAACAAAAGAGTACAACCGTCACACAGAAAATATATAATGAAACTGTTCAAGTTTAACAGTTGGTCTTACAAACATGTTTGCTTCATTTTAAAATAATCTGTTTAAGGAGGAACTTCATCAACGCGCATTTCCTGTTGGGTTACTCTTTCATAAGCAATGAAAAAACACTTTAAAATGTTTGTGTTCTTCTACAAGCTTTTATCCAAAACCTGAATTACAATTTCTTTTTAGCTGTTCAGAAAAATAGTTGTGATTTGATGCTTTTTGTGTTGCAACAACCAAGAAAAATGCTGCAAGATCCTGGAGGGACTGATTAGTGAAACTTTGTTTTCCTCATTAAAAAAGAGTTTAAGGTGGTTCTTGTGTCTACTGGCGGTCCTTAATCAAATAACATAATTGAACCATCAGTGAAGATGTACATGGGTTGTTCTTCCTCACAGGTCATCAGGTTGCGGTTGACCCAAAGACGGTTCTTATTCCTCAAAGGCTGATGGGAGTAGAAGTGACGAACGCCACCCTCGGGATCATTGGAATGGGCGAGATCGGGTACAAGATCGGCCAAAGAGCCAAAGGTTTTGACATGAAGATCGTGTACCACAAGAGGAGCAGGAGGTTGAATTTCTTTCTGACAGAATCACTGTTTATTCGTCTTCACACACGAATCCAGACCAGTTTGAAGAGATTTCCTTCACACCTCCAGGAGTGCAGAGGACGAGAGGGCGCTCGGTGCGACATTCTGCCAGAGTCTGGATGAGCTGCTCAGCTGCTCCGACTTTGTGCTGATCGCGGTTAAACTGACCCCTGAAACGAGAGACCTGATTGGACACAGAGAACTGTCAATCATGAAGCCCACAGCGACACTGGTCAACATCAGCAGAGGTAAGAAGCGTGAAACAGATCCACCATGGAGACGGCGGTTAATGAAAGGCTTCTGTGGCATCTCAGGGCAAGTCGTGGACCAGGACGCTTTGGTTGAAGCTCTTCAGTCAGGAAGGATCCGAGCAGCCGCGTTAGACGTGACTCACCCTGAACCTTTGCCCAGGTCTTTAACACTCTTTGACAAAAACATCACACACTGGAGCTCTGAAGGATGAGCTGTCATCTCTTTTTCTTGTTCAGGGATCATCCTCTTCTGCGTCTCCCCAACGTCCTCATAACCCCCCACATCGGGATCAACACCGTCACTACAGCGAGGCGGATGGTGGAGAGGATGGTGAAGAACGCCGTGGCTGCTGTGGAGGGCTCACCTGTTCCAGATGAAGTCAAGCTGCAGTGAAATCAACACATCGGTGGCATCCTAAAACTGTCAGCCACTCTCCTGAGCTGAGGCCAACGTTATGCTTACGTAACACTTAACTTTCATCTTTCACAGGAAATCTCTGAAATCTTTGTTTGTTTGTTGTTTTAATCTGCGTGCGATTTGTAATAATCCTGATTTAAAAATAAAAGCTCTGTTTATCTTTTCAGATCAGATCAGACTCCTGCAGGACAATAAAAGATAAGATTACCAAGTTTTAAATCCAAATGTCAAACTCAAACTGGTAGATAAAGTAATGTTCCTGAAAAATGTCACAGATAACATTTTTTTGTTACAAAATCTTCATATTTTGGTATTTTCTCTTTGCTACAGTAAATACATGAAAACAGGGAAGACTACTAAACCAGGGCAAAGATTCAATGTATAAGTTTAGATCAAGTCACATTATTTTAGAAACGAAGCATAAATGACTTTTTGTAATTGATTGTTCAGTAATTAACTGCTCAGAGTGAAGCAGAAACAATGGAATTTTATTGATTTCTGGTGAAACTGGTGGAGTAGATCTCAAAAAGCAAGAGTCTAAACTAAAGCATTTAATAAATAAACTGAAAAATGACAAAATCATAAGAGCAACAAAGGAGTGTCAAAATACACCAGATGTCCTGACATTAGTGAGGAACTGAAAAAACAGAGGGAAATTCACTGAAATGAAGACAGCTGTGACTTATGAACCACATGCTGACTGACAAAGGGCAACCAAAAACATGACCAAGAACGACTAAACCAGACTAAACCACTGATTCCTTACACTAGCACTGTAGCATGTAGGATGTAGCTTGTAACATGCAGCGTTGTAGCTGTCAAGGTTAATTCTGAAAACACAAGACGATTTATAACAAACAGACTTAGGAGTCCAGTACAGACTTTCCTTTTTAAAACTAAAGCCTGTAAACAAAACCATGTGACTTGAGATCTCTTCACTCACTGGCCAGGAGTTTAAAAATGGTGGAAATTATGGAAGTCCTGCACGTTGCAATCCTTATTGAGACAGTTCACTTATTCAAACTTTATACTTCACTGGCCAATTTTGAGTCAACATGACCTCAACGTCAGGTACAACACTTCTTACTGCTACTATGGTACGACGGAGGCATGCTGCAAGGTGGTTACTGGCAAGACAATGACTGTGAAGGTAGGATGATAAGTGTTTATGACATATAGATTGTCGGTAAAAGAGAAGCAATGTGTTTTAATGAGCCTGCATTTATCTGACCACATTTAAATTAGTTGCTGAGTCTCATCGTTGTGGTGTTATGGCATTGTTTTTAAGAAAACTTTGTGAAGGAACTACAAGGGTTTAGGGGGTTTCTAACAAGTAAGGAGTTGTACAATCTTTTCCTGTTTAACACGACGGTGGCTGTTTTCGTCCAGTTATTCCGCTCTGGGAGCAGAATGTATTCAGACTAAGGAATCTCAGACTAAACTGAATCTCAGTCCGATTCCAAACGAACCGACCACCTCGAAAGATGGGTCTAAGAGCGGTTGCTGGTCCCAGACCAGGATTCTTTTGGGTTTTTGCTGACTGAAAATTTGTTCTGGGGTAAAACAAACTCTGGTTCACTTTAGGTGGACCAAATGTGTCCAGTCTGAATACATCCCAATAGATGCAAGGTCAACAGTCAACAATAAACTTCTCTTTGCAGTCACTGGAATTTTCAGTTAAAGTTCCTGTATTGTTTCTTATCAGCCACTTTTTCCTTTGCCTTTTCATCTGGCCTCCTTCTTCCAGATGGAGCACAGAGAGAAAAGAAAAAAGAATCCCAGCACAGCAGCCTTCAAAGGGCAGGTTAAACAAAGTTCAGAACAGAGTTAAACAGCAGTTAGAACTATAATTATTGAATAAATATATGCATTCTTTAAATAGTAGCATGTAACTTGTAACATGTAGCACTGCAGAGCATATCTTGATCTTAGCAGGATGCCATCCTTACCAAAAAAGTAGTATGATGTATACACGACTGTAAGAAGTGTACTATAGAGTCTATTGTGCTACACAAGTCTATAGACTATGTTTGTGTAGTGTAGGCCACATCCTAACTGAATACTTCTCCAAACCAAATTTTCAACATTTTGTAGAGATAGTAAACAAAAAGTAAACTTCAAGTATATCGCTTTACTTTTATTATGGACTAAGTGTGCTTAAAATACTTTTTGTTAATGGTAGCAACATTTTAGCTATCCTGATGCAAATGTGTGTGTAAAACATGACATAAACTCCCAAAATGTGCTGATGCAAGATAAAAAATGCTTGTGCTTTTAAAAATCTGCTAAAGTCTTGCAATCAGAAAACAGATCATGCGTGTTGTTAGCATTTTTGGGAACAATATTCAGCCTATTCTGCTCTACCGTATACTACTACTCAGTGATGAGTAAAACATAACCATCATTGCACATGTGTGTTGTCAGATTCATCCATGAGAATCATGTCAGAAATGTGTGATTTTGGATTTTAGTCAGCTGTGCTGCAATGAAAACCTTCTCACACAGTTCCACGTTGACTTGACTATTCGCACATCTTTTTCTGCAGTCATTGTCTTCAGAAATAACAATGTTAGCATTTGGTGTACACAGATTTCCACCTGAAATCAGAAAAATTTCTGTGTAGAGATTGTTCTAAATGATCCAGAACTGGCTTCTTGATGTGAAGAGAATGATGACGTGAATGAGCCAAGCAAACGTTTGTTAAAGACGGTGGGAGAGGCATGAGCGTCTGCAGGACAGAACAGACGCAGATCACCAGCCTCTATCATAGAACAGGGCAAAGGCAGATTGTAGGCTTTCAAAATAAAAGCTCTGACCTCCAAATGACAGTTTATGACAGACACCCTCATCTTTCACTGGTTTTTCTGCAGGATTCTACATTTCAGAGGGGAGTTGTTTCTAGACACCGTCACTGTCATGCTCACTGCATTAAATATTGATCCAATCAATGACTGTTTCTTTCAAATTCACGATCTTACATTCACTTTTAACTGAACATATTTAATTAAGGGTTACAGTAGGGTATTTAAGATCAAACTATTTTAATTCTACTTTTTATAATAAATGGTTGTACAATGATTTCAATATATTCATTAGTTTGAGCTGTGGCTTGAGGTCTTGTTTCGGTGTTGGCCTCGGCGATGCTGACGTTTGAGCGCCACAATGGGACAGGCGGCGCAGAAGCTGCCACTCATGCTCTACAGTCATATTTTTAAAAAGGGCACGCTGTCCAGATCTGAAGGACGCCAAGATCCCCGAAGCCCAGAGTGTGGCCAGCTCCAGCCGGCCCTCGCCCCTCGAGGCTTCTCCTATAAACTGTGAAGGTGTCCCGCATGCGGGGGTCGAAGCTAGTCCTCCGCAGATGTGACCTCCCGGAAAACTGGAGCTGTCCTTGACTTCACCAACAGTCTTTGAGCTTCTGTGGTGCTTCAAACATTTGATCCTCCTTCAGAATAAATTAACATTACGGTGGGGAGCGGGGCAATAAAACAGTAACTGTGCTCCTGTAAAGTTTGACGTGTCGTTCCAGATGACATTTTAGGCACAGAAACTGCAGCAGAATCAGCCACAGAGGAGAGTCTGAGCATCTCGCTCTGCTGCTTTCAACCCTCAGCAGGCCATCTAACGCCTGTGGGGTCTGAGATGAAGCCACAATGCTCTGGGATTTCTCTATTCACACCTTTATTAAATATTTGCAGCATTAATCAGTTCTGTTTCAAAGGTTTAGCAAAGATTCACAGCTTTGCACACCAAAGGAGGCAGAAAGTTTGGAATGCTAACAAGTTAAAAAAGCTGAAACAAAGCAAAAAGACTGTCAGAAAAATGAAATAAAGCATCTAAAGCAACGAGCACACCGTCCTCGGCAATGAGCGTCCAAACGACCACTTTCAATGAAAAGTCAATGTAAAAGGATAGATATGTGTTTAAGGCTTCCGCTTTTCCTGCTTTCAGGCTCAACGCACAAAATGCGTGGTCATTGAATGGCGTTGTGAGTTAAACCTGGTTATACCCTGGTCTGTGGATGCATACCTAAAGAAGAAGCTCCGGATGTTCTGTATCACTGCGCAGGGTTCTTTAAAACAAACCTCTGCTTCATCATCTGAACAAAAACAAGCGGTAAGATGTGAACTTTCTTTCTGAACTGATGATTTATTTAACCTTTTGTGACAATCAGCACATATATATAGCTTTTCTTTGCCGCTGCAGTCAAGGTCGGTGACGGTTCAGCTGCTGTGTTGTCATGTTACCGACAACACGCTGCACCACTTATCAAAAAGTCCGCTTTTGGTGATAAAGAAATCCAGAATGAAACAGACAAAAATAAAGTAATACAAATCAACTGAATATTTATTTCTTTGTAAGTTACCATTGTATAAGCGGGATAATGCCCTTCAAAGTGGGCATCATCAGAAATGAACACACTTTGCGGTAGCTTTGCATCCAGTGGTGCAGGCGAGCGTTACTTTTTGATAATGCACACTTTGAAGGGCATTATCCCATTCTTGAACTGTGATCAATTAGGGATGATGTCCTCTTTCACTCTTTGGCAGGTTCAACCATTTGAAAATTGATCATGTGCCATTTGTGCCAGAATGGAGTTCAATGACATCAAGTCTTTCCTATATCGGACTAGAGCTGTGAAAGAAAAAGCCTGGAGAAAGATTTGTGAGATTTGCACCGCTTTGACATTTCGCACCAAGCCTCTTCCACCTGTAGGTGGTGGACATCCACCAGTATTAGCAGGCCATTGGGTAAACCACATGCTAAATGCACATACAAGAACGTTTTTTCCTTGACTGAACCTATATGAGAACTGGACTGAGTGACACCCTCTCACCCTTGTGTTCCAAACAGTAAACACCTGCTGGATCCAAGAGGCCAAAATCCAATAGACTTCTATAGAGAAACAAACAGCTATTACTCAGTCTGCCATTCTATTGGTCATTCTGACCAATAGACTATTCTATGAATGTTTTTGATAATCCTCTTTTTTCTTGATATTTTTTTCTGTAGTTAAAGCTATTCAAGTTATAAACTGCCCAGTCAGATGCCTCAGTAAAAGTAGGTGGAGCCTGATGTCCCCCACATCCAACATTCAAAACGTTTG
Source organism: Oryzias celebensis (assembly GCA_014656515.1). Lineage (NCBI taxonomy): Eukaryota > Metazoa > Chordata > Actinopteri > Beloniformes > Adrianichthyidae > Oryzias > Oryzias celebensis. The sequence continues at coordinate 27,007,952 of BNCR01000017.1, read as the reverse complement.
ATTGACAGATTCTCCTAAGCCTTCTTTGAAGTGATGGGGGTGTGAACTTCCAGCAAGCTCACTCCTGATTGGTGAGAGTGGTTGCCATAGAAATTATGTCTCCGGCTGACTCTGATCAATCTATTTCTGGTTCTAACTTGGTGGTTTTCGTACTAAAAAAAAAATCGACTAAATTGACTTCAATTTGTTGAAACTAAAAGGGTCATTTTATGTGAGTGACATCACTCTTACTCGATCGAATTCTCATGTTTAGTTTGTGACTTTGTTTTTGTTGAAGCACCGGTTCAAGCACCAAAACTTTTTTGAAGGTACTGGTTCAACACTGAATAAAATCCAAACAGATCATCCCTACTGAAGGCAGCAGTGAAGAAAATGTACTTCTGAAGAGCGATGTCGGCCTCCCAAATCGCGTCAGTTTCCAATGAGGTTGTTCTCACTTTCCAAGCTTTTTGTTATCTTAAGATGAACTGTCATCCATTAATGTCAGGGTTTAACATCTAAACTGACGGACAATCCAGACCTGTTCTCTAAAAGCCTCCAACACTCACAGCGGCTCAGTTGGAGGAAGGCTGACTGATGAGTGGGAGGAAAACCTAATGAGCTGAACTCCCAGAATGACTCAATGAACAGCAAACCTCCCACACAGAATTCAGATCATTTTTTTAAATCTGGAAAATAGATTAAAATAAGAAACTACATGAGGACTGTGGGAATCTGATGGGAACTGGGAGTGATTCACAGCAGCCATCCTGTGTCTTCCTCCACTGATGGGTTCACACCTTCTTGCCTCTCCGTCGCTGCTTTCTTTGCTTCTATTTTTTGCCTCCTCTGAAAATGAAAGCTTATCGAAGTTTTTCACCTCGAAGGTCAAGCCCCTTTGACAGATTACTACTGGTAAGACGTCTGTGCTATTTTCCACGTGTGGAGGAGGAAATCTCCACTGTGAATTGAACCAAAGAGCACAGAATGAGTGTAAACTCCAAAGTCTCATCAACGCTCTGACCTGGAGCATCACAAACAAGCAGGTTCAGGAGAGCAGCAATCCTGCCCACTGCAAGGAGCAGCGCTTGAGGAGGACTCTCCAGGATTACTTTATGACAGATGATGGGAAACCGTCTCTGCCCGCTTGGAAGTTTTAGTGGATTGTTTCACTGAAAGGATTCGGGTCACACAAAGATGAAAAGATTGAACTTAAAATTCTGTTTACATAAAGCAGAAAGAATACCTCTCCTGTGAAAGGTGAGTCCCCGTTTTTACTGAGACACTCTGAAAAAGTGAAACAGGTGATCGATCAGAGGTAAACGCCATACTGGCATCTAAAAAACACATTAAAACATCAAGCGGACACACATGTGAATAAAGTATCATCTTTGGTCTACTTTCAAATGAGCTTCATGTTGTAAAACCACAAACTATTTTGAGGAATCGTGGTTTGCTTTCTCTCCGTCTTCCAACACAAAGTCATTGCAGCTTTATGACGCGGTGAATCACAAGAAAACTGAATTAAATTCATCTCAAGTAAAGTTTGCAGTGGCAGAGCAGATTTCTGCCAGTTTCATACAATTACTGGGAAGGATGTCAAAAATAGAACGCTCCCATCTTTAAGTTCCATCTTGTTTCAACAGACTTGTTTCATGGAAATCACAAACTCCATAACGACTTTTCCTCCAGAGTTAACACTTTCACAAGTGTTAATTAGGACTTTCAAGTCTCAGAGAAAAAAAAAGTCAAGACAACCTGACTTTAATTTTGATGAAAAGTAACTTTCCAATAAAATACAGAGAAAAGGAAAAGGTTTCTCATGTACTTGTATTTCTTTTGAAAGAAATTAATTCTGATGCATCCACGCATGCCTTCATTTCCTCGCCCGAGCTGGCATCTGGCTGGAAAGATGTTGCTCACCATTTTTGTTGCACCAGTAAGAGGTTGGGAGTGTGAGGAGCTGTAAGCAAGTGTGGCACTGACTGATTGAAACAGGCATTTAAAATAGTTGCCCCCCCCCAAAAAAAAAAAAAAAAAAAATTATGTCAAGTTCAGAAGCAACCGGGAACATTACTGTTATGCCCATCTGAACGGCAATAGTTAGTGTTGCAGAAGGGTTTCTGAATCAGTACTGACTTCCGCCAGCAGAGGGCGCTTGGCGTTCCATGCGTCAGTAGCTGACGGTAGTAGAAGAAGCTTCGTCAGTACGTGGTGACTGTAGAGAACGCGGTCCAGTGTGCTCCAGTCAGTGATGGTTTCCTTACATTTCTGCTGGTAAGCTGGTTGAAATCAACACACAAATGATAGGCAGCAGTGGTGATCTGTTTTAAATGCTTTAGAGAGCAAAAGAAGCTAAGAAGAAGCTAAGCTAACGCGTTGTTTAACCAGTCGGCAGGACTCCACGTTTGGTTACTAAAATGGCGGCCGCGGTAGCATCTCGAAGTGAGTGCAGTGTAAGTTCACATGTAAAATGTTTATGGTCATTTCAGTGGAGTAAAGCAGTAAAAAAAACATTGGTTTGAAGTGGATTTACTTAAACAGATACAGATTTCTAGAGAAATTCATTTGAGGTGAAGACAATGATTTAAACCTGATTTAAAACTGTAAAAGACAATATAGTTCCCACATCTCAGAGGTGAGGTATTTCCTGCATAAAACAAAAATAGATTTACTGACCTTGTTATCAGCGTTTGACCTTAAAACTGTAAAAAAAAAAAAAAAAACATTTTCAAAGTCACATGTTTTTAAATGTTTTTGTCGCTCCCAGTTTTCTCCGTATTTAAGCCTCTTTGTTGTCGGACTAAAAGCTCGTCGGCGCACCGACTTTCTTGCGAGGAGCTGAAGTCTCCAGGTAGATGGCGTTGGTCCTGCCCCCCCTGTTGCCACCCTGCCTCATGTTTCTGTCAGCCCACATTATGTCGCAGCCCGTCAGTGCTGAGTGGAGAGGCCGGGGAGTCAGACACCTCTTGTTATCCTGGGGACCGAACTGGTGGCAGCTGTGGTTGTCAGAGCTCGGCGACAGAGAGCACCGGGCCACAGAGGGCAGTGTGGGTGGGGAGCAGGGGGGTTCTTTGGTCCAGTCACACTATGAGGAGGAGAGCAGGAGTGCACTCTATTTACTGTCATATTGACTCTGCTTTATCCTCAGTGGGCCGCTCTCAGATGAGCTGCAGCAGAAAAACTTCAAGTCAGAAAGAAAAGAACTATCCTCCTTTTGCTCGATCAACTCCCTGATTGTGATTCTCTAGCTTCTACATGCCGGAGCTCCTCTGTCCTCCTGACATGCAGAAGGAGGTGTGTCTGGGGAGAAGGTGATGGAGGCAGAGGGGATCTCACAGCTGCTCTGGGAGCTGCTGCACGGCTCACAGCTGCAGGAAACCGCTGGCATCTGGAGCAGCTGCGGCACTCTTGGGAAGCTTCCTGGCTGGGAGAAGCAACCCAGAAGAGTTTCAGGCACATCCAGGATGGCAGCTGGTCCAATCCTCACAGGAGCTTGAATGATTCCCCCTTTAAGAATCGCTGGAGCGTCCTATGTGAGAGCAAGGAGGAATTAAAACCACTCTTTCTCACACAGCAACTTGACAAGCGCTGGCCGACTGCTCTTACTGTGCCAGTGATAAGAACAACCAAACAAAGACATCACATTTACAGTATTTATGAGGAGAAACAATGTAATGCCATCTTTGCATCAGGTAATCTTAAACAGCTCCAGAAGTTTCATTTGTTCCAGCAGGGACACTTTTCAAAAGTATTATAGCATTAATTTAACAGACAAATTCTGGATTTACACACCTGGGCGGCAGACGCTAAGGTGGTTGAGCAGGTCGGCCGATGATCGAAGGGTCTGCGATTCGATCCCTGCTCCCCCCAGCCAACTGTTGCTTCGTTGGGCAAGAAAGCTGACCCGCCCTGCATGCAGCGCGTCTCCACTGGTGTGTGAATGTGTATGAATTCCCCAGAGATGGTCAGAGGGACTGTGGGCGCATACTGGCAGCCACGCCTCTGTCCGTCTGCCCCATCATTCGTTTTCCAAATTAAAATTTAAAAAGGAAAAACAAATTGTTTTTGTCATTTCCCATTTGCGTTTTAAATCGCAAATGGAGTAAACAGATAACAAACGTTCTGTTAGTTTTCTGCAATTTTGTCTGAGACAGACGTCACCTGGAAGTAGGGTTTGTTTTTTGTTTGGGGGGGGTATTGTGGACATAAGAGGCGAGATGCAGGTGTTCGTATGGCTAATTTGGAAGAAGGCTTATGAGGTAAAATAGCTGTCAAAAAGAAACGTATTCTTAAATACAAAGTTGTGCAAAAATTTATATTTTGTGCACAACTTTGCAGAAAAATTATGAATACAACCTTTAGCAGGTTTCACATGCCTGTTTTGAATACGAATTTTCTTTGTCTTGAAAATGAATTTCTCCTGTTAAAGCGCTGTCAAAAATACCTCACAGGGTCACAGGCATAAACATCGAGTCGTATCGATATGTGCGGCGGAGGCGTCCAATTTTAATGTAAAGTCAATTGTTTAGCTGCAAATTGAGGCTCTGAATTGAGTGGCCAGCGCGGCGTGAAAGTCTGAAAACAACAAATTGAGCGGCGCTGCATGAATTAAGCGGCTGCTGTGGCTGGCCAGAGTTAAAAAGAAAATCTGAACTCTGGGAGGTGGCTACGTCTCCTGAACCAATCAGGGACTCAATTCTGGGCATGTGCCGTTTTCAGCAACAGCAGGGATAAAACATCCAATATGGTGAAACGATGCATAGTTCTCCGGAACTTCCATTCATTTTCTTAACCCGCTGTATCCCTTTCTGGGCAGCGGGGTTTCCAGATTCCGTCCCGGTTACTGTTGGTTGAAGGCGGGTTCACTCTAGAGAGTCTGTCGCAGGACCTATGGAGCTGACACACTCACAATGCCGGCTACCAGAAGAGGAGCTCGCGGCCAGACAGAGCGAATCTTTGGGAAATACAAAAAAAAAAAAAGATTCATTTTCGTTTTTTCCATTCGTGATTTTAATATGAAAAAACAAATAATATGAATTAGCCACAGATTCTTTTGCTCCTTTTTTGATTTAATATGCAAATTGGAAAATGATTTTTTTTTAGTTTTTTCATTTTTGATATTAATTTGGAAAAACAAATTCACGGTACACGGATTGAACCTCCCTAATAAAGATTAAAAAAATCTGCCCGTCAGTTACACTCAGCACTTTCCAACTGCATATAACCTAACTATGAACCCTCTGATTTACAACCTGCAGACCCTGCCAGCCACAAAGTTTACGTTTTTTTCTTAGAAAGATGAGCTTGTTTTGCGGTTAGAGCAGTCACTGTGAATCCAGAGTCTAATGAGCATGAAACAGGGACCGGAGCAAACGACCCGCTAACCTGCTCACCGGTGTGGTCAGTGTAGCCAAACCCCCCACCAGCGTTTGCCTCCATGTTTTGGTGGTTTTTCCGCTGGTTTTGACAACAGAGCTTCTTGAGGTTCAGTTTTATAGATGCAGGGAAATCCTCTGATGTGCCCATTTAGTTTGCATCCAAAGGAAACGGTCCTCCCATCCTCTGTTGCTGTTGGCCTCATTGTTGCTGCGCTAAAAGGGAGACAGACTCTGCCGCAGAAAGGCCTTAATGACCAATTCTAGCTGAATTAGTGGGGCTTTTTGCAATTCTCTATATTCTGGAGAGCTTCAGGCGGCTGGTTCACAGGAGGCCATCACTTCATTACTTCTGTACTGTAAAGACTCATTTACATAATGCAACATCCATCCAGTGGCTTCACCTCTGACCTCACAAATGATCCACTATGGACTGATATTAATCAAATCTGTCAGGCTTCTCCTTAATGCTGGCTCTCCATTGTTCACGCAGGTCTTTTGATGCTGGTCAGGCAGGACGCACATCAGATTTAACAGTTTCTACTTTGTAATTCTATTAGAGATTGTGAATATTCAATTTAAGATTCACTTTTGTTGGTTAAAGAACATGCGCTGCAATGCAGTTGGAGAGCCGTATTCATTTTAAAGACCATCAAAACTTATACTTTCTATCTGAACTTCCACGTTGGCACAGAGACTCTTTAATTTTTAAATTCATTCAGACAACGTCCCTGAGGAGCGTGGCAGCTTTCCACCCGGCTGCACATGAGTCACATCACCGGAGTCTGTCCTGCGGTTTTCAGTTTCTTCACTTGTAGCTCCAGGTGAAGTCGGAGCTTCTGAGTCAGCTGTTGATGCTTTTAAAGCGGCGAGCTAATCTTCAAGGTCCTTCATCTGCTGAGACGCGCTCTGCTTGTCAGTCCCAGTCTCAATCCGCGGCTGTTTATCTGCTTTTAGACGACTAATTGGAGGGATAGTGTTCTTGGAGAGAGAGCGCTGCCCCTGCTGTCCTTGTACTATAAAAACATCCATTAAATCTACTGAGAAAAGGTTTGAAAAGGTTTCTGCCAGCATGTTGCGCAGTGTCAGCAGTAAGAGCAGTCAGGAGCAGCAAGTTCAGTCCACCTTTATGCTGGCACTGGTCAAAGGATCTGCATCTCAGACTCTACAGGCCTCAGCTAGAGCATAATAGTTCAGAATTGCTGAGTAAAGAGGTCAAAACAACATAGATTTGTTTAAAAAAAAGTGTTTTTAACATAATTTTCCCTTTTAGTTGTGATCCATCTAGATCAACCTCTGGGAACCACTGACCTTTAACCTCTGATGTCAGAATGATGATCCTGAAGGGGAACGGCCACATTGGAGATCAGCGATTGCCGCGCCCACTTTAACTGATTGCCAAAAATGTTCCACAAACATGTGCGTGTGCACACACGCACACAATCAGGTGCATAGGCACACACCACATGCACACACAAACGTGAGCACAATTGGGCGCATTGGCACCCTCACGTGCCTGCACAGACAGGTCTGCACCTGCACACACACGTGCACACGCGCATACATGAACACAAGCACAGACACATACACCTGCATGAACCAAAAATGGTCAGGAATAATTCCATAAACTCTCGAAAGCAACTTTACATGAATTCATTTGGATATAAAATAGTTATTTCAGGTTTGTGAGTCAACAGAAATTTGCTGTGTTTGCGACCGTCCTCCAGTGATGTCTTATAGGAAAAAGCGGTTGCTTTAAGTCCTGGCCATGTATATTAGAATGAAACATTTACTTAGCGATATCACTTGAAACTGCTTTGTGTGTGTGAGCAGAGATCCGAGCACTTGCAGCAAGTTTGATTAAGAGCTAATGCTTCAGCCTCGAGGTCTTTTTTCCAGGTTTTGAGCTGTGGGGGAATTAGCCGTGTGAGTTATGCTTGTCATCAGAGAAACCGTTTGTTTTCCATGTCATCCATTGTGTGTTGTCTTCTTGAGGGAAACACTTTCATTTCCTTTTTGAAGTTGATTAACCAGCTTAGTTCAGCGGGTAACGATGAGAGAGCTCATTACACAATCAGGAAGACAGAAAGCCTTTGTGGAGCAGAAGAAGCAAAAGATACCCATCCAGAGTGAAAACACTCATGTTTCCAGATACAAAAAACACATCCTTTTAAAGTCTCCAAAAGGTGCTGAGCTGACTGCAAGACTGCTGCAACTTGTCTGGTTTGACTTAAAGCATTCCTCTGGTGCGACTAGTGTGTTAGGATTTATTTTTAGGGTTGTTCTTTAACTGGCGTTAGGTCTTTTGGGTTCACCGTATCTGATGGGTATTTAGGTCAGTTTCTGCTTCCTTTTGGGAGGAGATCACAGGTAATAGTTTTCATTCATTGCAGCTTTTTTTACTGGAATGAGTTATTACTCAGAGTATTCAAGGTCAATTCTTTTTCAGGAGGTTTTTTTGCACGTCCTGAAGAGTGATATATATGTTTCTTAGCTGTTTACTGTATTTGTCAGGGCAGCTTTTGAGGCTTCGGGTAACATCTTTTTTGTCTCAGGCTGCAGGACTGTATACATTTTATCTTTGCTTTTTTACTGAGTCAGACATTACCATCAGTAAAATATTAATAATGAAACTAAAATGCTATCTTATGTCTAAATTGCATTTTATTTCTGCTTTATTGTTTTAATTGTAGTTTTTTTTGTGATGACGCCTTTTGGCCAAGGTCTCCCTGGAAAAAGATTTCTAATAGGATTTCCTTGTAAAATAAAAGTTAAATAACATTTTAAAAAAAACATGAAAATCTTTAAGAAACTAGATATTAATAATATCTAAAGATCCAGGAAGGAATCCACCAACACAGGCAGAGAGAAGATGCAATCATCACAGTACACAATTACTGGACCACCGATCACACGCTAATGCTCAGCCCCATGAGTTGATTAAACTACTTTTGTAAAGTCTTTGTCACAGCTACCTTTACATATGTGAACAAATGGTCGAGCCTGTACGGGGTCACAGGCGACACGCATCAAATATCAAGGTCAGTGAAAATGTTTGTGCACATTTTTTTCTGCAGTTCCGCTGCGAGCCACAGGTCATGCTACGTTTACAGCCGGTTTGAAAACATTCAAGTGACCACTTCCAATAAAAAAAATCTACGTTAACACACGGAAATGCCAGTTTAGGGTTTTTGTCAAAAAATCTTCATTCACGCGTCACTATGCAGTCACTTTTCAGGCTCTATGTACAAAACACGCAGCCAGTCTACGTGTCAAAAGTTAAAGCGGTTTAAATTTGACCAATCAGGAACTCTGATTTGGTAGTGCCGTATGGGTGGCAGGCTTTTCAAAGCAAATAGTACCAACTGTTTAAAAAATGATGGTGAAGGAGAAATTAATTGTGGTTTGTTCCTGGTCTGAATTTGATTTTAAATGTGTGTTTTAGTTTATTTAATACAGTCAGGTGACAGATCTACTGAGCTCAGCATTTGGCCATTGGCAACAATATGAATAAATGAATGTTCTTCACAAAAACAGCTTATATTTAATGACTTTAAGTATTTAATTCACATTTTCAGTTTTTTAAACCAGATAAATGAAAAACTTGTTCCTCTTTGTGAAATGTTTTTATGTAGACCGTGACTTTGGTCAAATCCGTGGATTGTTATTAAGTCTGATTATTCTTGGCTTTAGAATTCAGAGAAAATTATTCCAAAGCTAACCAGCGATAACATTGTCACCTCTCTTCCTAATTCTGTCAATCACACTGAAAGCTATTTTGCACTAATTATTCTTGGAATTCATAGCAGAATCTGACCTGGAACTTTAGCTGGTACGGGTCTTTAAAAGGTGACATTGCTGATGAAACGTCTTCGTTTTGATGGTTCATTTTAATTAGAAGAAAATGTCAACACTGACACAGAAAATTAACTTGTCCTGGAGGCCTTTGAAAACATTTCTCTTTCGTTTTTCTCATTATAAGGCTCTCTGTGGTACGGTGGGGTGGCTGTGTGCTAATGAAGGTGCCACATTCCAGTTCAAGCTCTCAGTCAGGAGTTTCTTTCAGCTGAAAGGAGACTTTCAGCGGCCTGTTCTTCCGGAAACAATGGAGCGTGATTGGCTTTCAGGAGCTTTAGAAAAAACCTGTTTGTGCTGAATCGATGAAGAGCCGCACACTCAGTCTGATGTCTTTTTTATTGGAGATGTCAAAATGCTCATCACGGTCAGCAATCAGTAATGAATGAGCAGAATTAAACATAAGCTCCCGATTTGGAGAAATGCAGTTCTACTGCTGAGTAAATGCTAATTTCAGATTCAAAGTTTGAACCCCCCCGAAGACTTTTACAGAAACCTTCAGGTTTTATTCAAAGAATGAGCTGCAGTTTAATGGCAGCCATGATTAACTAACTACCATTGCAGTTTCTTTTAAAAACTCCTGAAGTTTTTACAAATAAAAATACTTTTAACTATTAAGGATCTTCGCAAGGTTTCTTTTACAAGAAAAATATACAAATAAAACAGCATTCGGTTCATTATGTGCACAAAAAAAAGAACCGGATCATCAGCAATCAATCATTGTTTGCTGATGATCCGGTTCTTTTTTTCTCGGCAATCCTTGTGCAAATCTATATTTAAGACACTCACAACTGCCCTAATTGGTGGATTTGGTTGACTGAGGGCGAAAAATGAGCAGCGGTGTCCCATACTGTGACAAAGGAGCAGAGTCATTTGGCTCAAAAAATGCAACTTAATTTAATAAACAGCTGAGAAAGTCAAAGTCTGGAAACAGGCCACGGTCAGGTACACAGGGCAGCAAAACATGAATAAATGCTCTGACTGCAAACGCATGTCAAGACTTCACAACTATGGGGCGCCAAATGTAAAAAACTCACCTCATGAAAATGATTTCACAACTTTACCACATTTAACCATTTCTTTCATATGTGCTGCATTTATATCACATTTTGTCAGTATTTATCCCAAATAAAGGCATTATCTGTTATTTGAGGATATGTACTTTTAAATGCTAAATTTAAATCTAAACATTGATTCTAAATATTAAATATGAATGCAAATATATACGTAAACTGTAAATGGCAAATGTAAAGTTATATATAAATAATAAATGTAAATGTTATATCTAAACACATATCTAAATCCTAAACATAATTGTAAATGTTAAATGTAAATGTCATATCTAAATGCATACCTAAATGTTAAACCTAAATGTTAAATAAAAATATAAAAATAAATGTAAATGTTAAAAATAAAAGTCAAACATATATCTAAATGTTAAATCTAAATGTTAAATAAAAATATAAAAATAAATGTAAATGTTAAAAATAAAAGTCAAGCATATATCTAAATGTTAAATCTAAATGTTAAATGTTAAATCTAAATGTTAAATCTAAATGTAAATATAAATGTAAATGTTAAAAATAAAAGTCAAACATATATCTAAATGGTAAATTTAAATGCTAAATCTAAATGATAAATCTGAAGATTAAATGTAAATGTTAAATGTAAATGTTTAATCTAAATGTTTAATCTAAATGTAAATGTTAAATATAAATCTAAATGTAAATGTTAAAAATAAAAATGAAATATATATCTAAATGTCAAATGTAAATGTTAAAGCTAAATATTAAATGTAAATGATAAATGTAAATGTTAAATCTAAATGTTAAATGTTAAATGTAAACGTAAATCTAAATGTTCCGCCTAAATGTTAAATATAAATGTTGACTTTAAATGTTTGGGATATATGCTAATGTGACCACGCCCCTCACCGCTTGGAGCAGTCCAAGTTCACAGAGGGAAGTTTAGTCAGTCATGGCAAACTCTTTGAAACCTGAGGATATCGAAAGGGCTGTTGTCTCTGGAGTGCGAGCTGCATTGCAAGGTGTGCTTGCACCTACACCTGCTGCTGCAAACCTGGTAAGTAGAAAAAATAAAATAAAAAAGTTCTACAATACTATTTTTTGCAAGCAAATTTTGAGCTAGCTAAACAGCTAGTCTTTTCAAGCTAGTATTTGGTTTTGGCTAACAAGATGCTAACGTTATTAAGGCATTTTCTGACATGACAGTGTTGCTAAATGATAAATAATAAAACATAGTTCTGACTACGCCTGTTATGTGTGTCTGTGGTACTTTCATGGCACTTTATCACACCGTAATTCTGTCCTTTTTTGTTTTCTTTTCTTTTTTGTGTGGTGGGGGTGGTGGTGGTGGTGGTGGGGTATTTTTCTTCGTCTTCGATCTCGCGCTTTAGCATTTCGCTTTATTCCAGAAGATTTGAGACAAACCAAAACAAGACAAAACAGTGCTTTAGCTCACAAATGGTTGCTTTAAAAATATCTTCTTAAAAGTCTTTTGAAAATTAATGCCTGTTTGTCAAGCTGTTCATTTAGTCCCAGTGTATGTTTAGTACGACCGAGCGTTAGCATTAGCAGTCCTATGGGAAATTCAATTTTATGTTAGCATCAAGCTAGCGGACTTTGGCTTTATGCGTTTGATCGATCCCTACTTTCATAGATTGACTATACATCTATTAAGCTTAGTTTGATTAATACCTATTTGTCAACTTTATCAACTCATACTTGAAGAACATAATTTGTTTTCTTCCATTGAGTAGAAAAGGAGTTTTCTATGATGACATTTATTTAAACTGTTGGGTTTTTTTTTTCTTTTCTTTTTAACAGTTAATTTTTTTTTTTTTTTTTTTTTTAATAACTGAGTTTTAAAACATTACAAAATACTCATATCACTGTTTTGATATTATCGCCCACCACAGGTTAACACAGTACCCCCACCAATAGCATCTACAAGTTCAACCACATCTGCAGGGGCTGTCACATCACACAGATTGGTAAGAACTGAATGAATGATTCATTTTCAGTGAGTGGAATTACAATCAATTCTGTTGTAAAAAATGTGCCTTTAGTATGTTTTCTTTTGTTCACAGATTTCTTTTAGTTATACTTAATCATGTTTATATGATCTCTGTACGTTTATACACACGTGGACAAAGAAGTTAAAGAAGGAAAAACCCACAATTCTCAATGAAATCACTTGAAACTTACAAAAGTAACAATAAATAAAAATTTATTGAAAATTAAATAATCAAAATCAGCCATCACTTTTGAATTGATGATTAACATAATTATTTAAAAAAACAAAATAATGAAACAGGCCTGGACAAAAATGATGGTACCCATAACTTAATATTTTGTTGCACAACCTTTTGAGGCAATCACTGCAATGAAGCGATTTCTGTATTTGTCAATGAGCGTTCTGCAGCTGTCAACAGGTATTTTGGCCCACTCCTCATGAGCAAACTGCTCCAGTTGTCTCAGGTTTGATGGGTGTCTTCTCCAAATGGCATGTTTCAGCTCCTTCCACAGATGTTCAATGGGATTCAGATCTGGGCTCATGGAAGGCCACTTTAGAATAGTCCAACGCTTTTCTCTCAGCCATTCTTGGGGGTTTTTGGCTGTGTGTTTTGGATCGTTGTCCTGTTGGAAGACCCATGACCTGCGACTGAGACCAAGCTTTCTGACACAAGGCAGCACATTTCTCTCCAGAATGCCTTGATAGTCTACAGATTTCATTGTACCTTGCACACATTCAAGACACCCTGTGCCAGATGCAGCAAAGCAGCCCCGAAACATGACTGAGCCTCCTCCATGTTTCACCGTAGGGACAGTGTTCTTTTCTTCGTATGCTTGGTTTTTGAGTCTATGAACATAGAGTTGATGTGCCTTACCAAAAAGCTCCAGCTTGGTCTCATCTGTCCAAAGGACATTCTCCCAGAAGCTTTGGGGCTTGTCAACATGCATTTTTGCAAATTCCAGTCTGGCTTTTTTATGATTGTTTTTCAGCAGTGGTGTCCTCCTTGGTCGTCTCCCATGAAGTCCACTTTGGCTCAAACAACGACGAATGGTGCGATCTGACACTGATGTACCTTGGCCTTGGAGTTCACCTTTAATTTCTTTGGAGGTTGTTCTGGGCTCTTTGGATACAATTCGAACGATCCGTCTCTTCAATTTGTCATCAATTTTCCTCTTGCGGCCACGTCCAGAGAGGTTGGCTACTGTCCCGTGGGTCTTGAACTTCTGAATAATATGAGCCACTGTTGTCACAGGAAGTTCAAGCTGTTTAGAGATGGTCTTATAGCCTTTACCTTTAAGATGTTTATCTATCATTTTTTTTCGGATGTCCTGGGACAATTCTCTCCTTGGCTTTCTGTTGTCCATGTTCAGTGTGGTTCACACCTTTTCACCAAACAGCAGAGTGACTACTTGTCTCCCTTTAAATAGGCAGACTGACTGATTATGAGTTTGGTAACACCTGTGATGTCAATTAAAGGACACACCTGAGTTAATCATGTCAGTCTGGTCAAATAGTTTTCAATCTTTTATAGAGGTACCATCATTTTTGTCCAGGCCTGTTTCATTATTTTGTTTTTTTAAATAATTATGTTAATCATCAATTCAAAAGTGATGGCTGATTTTGATTATTTAATTTTCAATAAATTTTTATTTATTGTTACTTTTGTAAGTTTCAAGTGATTTCATTGAGAATTGTGGGTTTTTCCTTCTTTAACTTCTTTGTCCACGTGTGTATAAACGTACAGAGATCATATAAACATGATTAAGTATAACTAAAAGAAATCTGTGAACAAAAGAAAACATACTAAAGGCACATTTTTTACAACAGAATTGATTGTAATTCCACTCACTGAAAATGAATCATTCATTCAGTTCTTACCAATCTGTGTGATGTGACAGCCCCTGCAGATGTGGTTGAACTTGTAGATGCTATTGGTGGGGGTACTGTGTTAACCTGTGGTGGGCGATAATATCAAAACAGTGATATGAGTATTTTGTAATGTTTTAAAACTCAGTTATTAAAAAAAAAAAAAAAAAAAAAATTAACTGTTAAAAAGAAAAGAAAAAAAAAACCCAACAGTTTAAATAAATGTCATCATAGAAAACTCCTTTTCTACTCAATGGAAGAAAACAAATTATGTTCTTCAAGTATGAGTTGATAAAGTTGACAAATAGGTATTAATCAAACTAAGCTTAATAGATGTATAGTCAATCTATGAAAGTAGGGATCGATCAAACGCATAAAGCCAAAGTCCGCTAGCTTGATGCTAACATAAAATTGAATTTCCCATAGGACTGCTAATGCTAACGCTCGGTCGTACTAAACATACACTGGGACTAAATGAACAGCTTGACAAACAGGCATTAATTTTCAAAAGACTTTTAAGAAGATATTTTTAAAGCAACCATTTGTGAGCTAAAGCACTGTTTTGTCTTGTTTTGGTTTGTCTCAAATCTTCTGGAATAAAGCGAAATGCTAAAGCGCGAGATCGAAGACGAAGAAAAATACCCCACCACCACCACCACCACCCCCACCACACAAAAAAGAAAAGAAAACAAAAAAGGACAGAATTACGGTGTGATAAAGTGCCATGAAAGTACCACAGACACACATAACAGGCGTAGTCAGAACTATGTTTTATTATTTATCATTTAGCAACACTGTCATGTCAGAAAATGCCTTAATAACGTTAGCATCTTGTTAGCCAAAACCAAATACTAGCTTGAAAAGACTAGCTGTTTAGCTAGCTCAAAATTTGCTTGCAAAAAATAGTATTGTAGAACTTTTTTATTTTATTTTTTCTACTTACCAGGTTTGCAGCAGCAGGTGTAGGTGCAAGCACACCTTGCAATGCAGCTCGCACTCCAGAGACAACAGCCCTTTCGATATCCTCAGGTTTCAAAGAGTTTGCCATGACTGACTAAACTTCCCTCTGTGAACTTGGACTGCTCCAAGCGGTGAGGGGCGTGGTCACATTAGCATATATCCCAAACATTTAAAGTCAACATTTATATTTAACATTTAGGCGGAACATTTAGATTTACGTTTACATTTAACATTTAACATTTAGATTTAACATTTACATTTATCATTTACATTTAATATTTAGCTTTAACATTTACATTTGACATTTAGATATATATTTCATTTTTATTTTTAACATTTACATTTATCATTTACATTTAATATTTAGCTTTAACATTTACATTTGACATTTAGATATATATTTCATTTTTATTTTTAACATTTACATTTAGATTTATATTTAACATTTACATTTAGATTAAACATTTAGATTAAACATTTACATTTAACATTTACATTTAATCTTCAGATTTATCATTTAGATTTAGCATTTAAATTTACCATTTAGATATATGTTTGACTTTTATTTTTAACATTTACATTTATATTTACATTTAGATTTAACATTTAGATTTAACATTTAACATTTAGATTTAACATTTAGATATATGCTTGACTTTTATTTTTAACATTTACATTTATTTTTATATTTTTATTTAACATTTAGATTTAACATTTAGATATATGTTTGACTTTTATTTTTAACATTTACATTTATTTTTATATTTTTATTTAACATTTAGGTTTAACATTTAGGTATGCATTTAGATATGACATTTACATTTAACATTTACAATTATGTTTAGGATTTAGATATGTGTTTAGATATAACATTTACATTTATTATTTATATATAACTTTACATTTGCCATTTACAGTTTACGTATATATTTGCATTCATATTTAATATTTAGAATCAATGTTTAGATTTAAATTTAGCATTTAAAAGTACATATCCTCAAATAACAGATAATGCCTTTATTTGGGATAAATACTGACAAAATGTGATATAAATGCAGCACATATGAAAGAAATGGTTAAATGTGGTAAAGTTGTGAAATCATTTTCATGAGGTGAGTTTTTGTCTGTTTGCTGAAAGCAAACAGAGTATGGTGTTCTACCGGTTTATTAGTTTGATTGCAGTATGCAATCATTAGTTTGATTGCAGTATGCAATCAAACTATTGTTCTTCTGTTTTATTATTAGTTTGATTGCAGTATGCAATCAAACTATTGTTCTTCTGTTTTATTATTAGTTTGATTGCAGTATGCAATCAAACTATTGTTCTTCTGTTTTATTAGTTTGATTGCAGTATGCAATCAAACTATTGTTCTTCTGTTTTATTAGTTTGATTGCAGTATGCAATCAAACTATTGTTCTTCTGTTTTATTATTCTTAATCTTCCGTACGTTTTCGGTCATCCATATCTCCCGCATGCTTCATGCGATTTCTGCCATTTACGCATCAAAATGTTCAGCCTGTTTAGGACATTATTGCTCTCTTTTAAAATTTCTTCTGCAACTTATGGTTTTTATGCAATTCAACAAAATTGCCGCAATTTTTCCCATAGGAATACATGGGGAAGGCTCTTTTGCAGCTTCAAACTTTCTGCATTCCTAACTTCTGCATACATTATGCTATTTTAAAAATGTAAACATGCATTTGTTCTGCATTTTTTGCACTTTTTGGCAGTTTTTAAACAATTCTGCAATTATTTATAGTTTTTGAAATTTTTAAAGTTTTTGAATTTCAAAATATAATGGAAGTCAATGGGAAGTCCGCTTTTTGAATCCGTTTTTGCACTGTTTTTGAAATGTATCTCCTCCTACAATTTTTCAGCTAGAGACACCATTTAAACTTTAAAATGTAGTGAAAGGTTTGGAGATTACATGCATTACTTTTATTTTGGATATGTCTTGTAGTTTTTGAACTACAGCTGTTTGAAATGAGGCAATTTGGTACATTTTGCCCGATTTTAGGAGAATCTAGAGTGTGTGACGTCATCACCTAGAGTGGGGAGACCAGGTTTTTTAAGAAAAAAAAAAAATGGATAAATCGCTGTAACTCGGCCACCGTTTGTCGCAGTGACATGATTTTTTCATCAAAACGTAGGAAAATCCCTCTAGATGCATAAAATCTAACTCTCAAAGCTGTAGGGCAAATACTTTTGCCCCCACAGCCCCTAGACTGACAGTAAGTACCCCAATTTCTCCTATACCTGCCAATGTTAAATTTTCCAGCTGGTTCGAACACTAACTCTGTTTTTAACTTGCGATTATGTAAACATGCTTTGACCTACAGGCATGAATCTTTTACACATTGTAGCCCAAAGCCTCGTGATTCTTACAAGGGTTCAACTTTTCTGATAAGTGAAAGACTTTTGAAGATATGAACATTTGTTTGGAGGTAGTGACCTCCATTGAAATACATTGAAGCGTCAGCTCAGTGATTCTGCTGTCTCATTAGGCAGAGGACATGCAGCTGCGCGGCCAATGTTTGTAAACATCTGCCTGTCAGACCCTTTGATGTCTTCCTGACTCATTCTAACAGTGACAATTGAAGAATCTCATTGATTCATTCACATTTACACACATTTATCATTCCAACAAGGTTTTTAGGTACATTTTTGCCTGTCTTTCAACATTTTAGACTTAACTACATGTTATACAGTAAATTGACCTTTTGCCATCATTTTTAATGGCTTCAAGACTTTTTCATACAGCAAATTTGGCATGCACTTTTCAAGCTAATTTGGCTTTTAGCTAACATTTCAGCAATATGCTAGGTGTTTGGGCTATTTTGGCATCTACCAAGGTTTTTCAAGCTAATTTGGCTTTTAGCTAACATTTCAGCAATATGTTAACTGTTTGAGCTAATTTAACACCTAATAAGGTTTTTCAAGCTAATTTGGCTTTAGCTAACATTTCAGCAATATGTTAACTGTTTGAGCTAATTTAACACCTAATAAGGTTTTTCTAGCTAATTTGGCTTTTAGCTAACATTTCAGCAATGTGCTAGCTGTCTGAGCTAATTTGGCCATTACCAAGGTTTTTCAAGCTAATTTTGCCTTTAGCTAATATTTCAGCAATATGCTAGGTGTTTGAGCTAATTTAGCACCAAATATGGTTTTTCAAGCTAATTTGGCTTTTAGCTAACATTTAAACAATATGCTAACTGTTTCAGCTAATTTAGCACCTAATAAGGTTTTTCAAGCTAATTTGGCTTTTAGCTAACATTTCAGCAATATGCTAGGTGTTTGAGCTAATTTAGCACCAAATAGGGTTTTTCAAGCTCATTTGGCTTTTAGCTAACATTTCAGCAATATGCTAGGTGTTTGAGCTAATTTAACACCTAATAAGGTTTTTCAAGCTAATTTGGCTTTAGCTAACATTTCAGAAATATGCTAGCTGTTTGAGCTAATTTGGTATCTACCAAGGTTTCTCAAGCTAATTTTGCCTTTCGCTAACATTTCAGCAATTTGCTGGTTGATTGAGCTAATTTGGCAACTACCAAGGTTTTTCAATCTAATTTTGCCTTTAGCTAATATTTCAGCAATATGGTATCTGTTGGAGCTAATTTGGCATCTACCAAGGATTTTCAAGCTAATTTGACTTTTAGCTAACATTTCAGCAATGTGCTAAATGTTTTAGCAAATTTGGCTTCTACCAAGGTTTTTCAAACTCATTTGGCTGTTAGCTAACATTTCAGCAATATGCTAGCTGTTTGAGGTAAATTTAGCACCAAAAAAGATTTTTCAAGCTAATTTGGCTTTTAGCTAACATTTCAGCAATATGCTAGGTGTTTGAGCTAATTTAGCACCTAATAAGGTTTTTCAAGCTAATTTGGCTTTTAGCTAACATTTCAGCAATATGCTAGCTGTTTGAGCTAATTTAGCACCAAATATGGTTTTTCAAGCTCATTTGGCTTTTAGCTAACATTTCAACAATATGCTAACTGTTTGAGCTAATTTAGCACCAAATATGGTTTTTCAAGCTAATTTCCCCTTTAGCTAACATTTAAACAATATGTTAACTGTTTCAGCTAATTTAGCACCTAATAAGGTTTTTCAAGCTAATTTGGCTTTTAGCTAACATTTCAGCAATATGCTAGGTGTTTGAGCTAATTTAGCACCAAATAGGGTTTTTCAAGCTCATTTGGCTTTTAGCTAACATTTCAGCAATATGCTAGCTTTTTGAGCTAACTTGGCATCTACCAAGGTTTTTCAAGCAAATTTTTTCTTTCGCTAACCTTTCAACAATATGCTAACTGTTTGAGCTAATTTAGCACCTAATAAGTTTTTCAAGCTAATTTGGCTTTTAGCTAACATTTCAGCAATATGCTAGGTGTTTGAGCTAATTTAGCACCAAATATGGTTTTTCAAGCTCATTTGGCCTTTAGCTAACATTTCAGCAATATGCTAGGTGTTTGAGCTAATTTGGCACCTAATAAGGTTTTTCAAGCAAATTTGGCTTTTAGCTAACATTTCAGCGATATGCTAGGTGTTTGAGCTAATTTAGCACCAAATAGGGTTTTTCAAGCTCATTTGGCTTTTAGCTAACATTTCAGCAATATGCTAGGTGTTTGAGCTAATTTAACACCTAATAAGGTTTTTCAAGCTAATTTGGCTTTAGCTAACATTTCAGAAATATGCTAGCTGTTTGAGCTAATTTGGTATCTACCAAGGTTTCTCAAGCTAATTTTGCCTTTCGCTAACATTTCAGCAATTTGCTGGTTGATTGAGCTAATTTGGCAACTACCAAGGTTTTTCAATCTAATTTTGCCTTTAGCTAATATTTCGGCAATATGGTATCTGTTGGAGCTAATTTGGCATCTACCAAGGATTTTCAAGCTAATTTGACTTTTAGCTAACATTTCAGCAATGTGCTAAATGTTTTAGCAAATTTGGCTTCTACCAAGGTTTTTCAAACTCATTTGGCTGTTAGCTAACATTTCAGCAATATGCTAGCTGTTTGAGGTAAATTTAGCACCAAAAAAGATTTTTCAAGCTAATTTGGCTTTTAGCTAACATTTCAGCAATATGCTAGGTGTTTGAGCTAATTTAGCACCTAATAAGGTTTTTCAAGCTAATTTGGCTTTTAGCTAACATTTCAGCAATATGCTAGCTGTTTGAGCTAATTTAGCACCAAATATGGTTTTTCAAGCTCATTTGGCTTTTAGCTAACATTTCAACAATATGCTAACTGTTTGAGCTAATTTAGCACCAAATATGGTTTTTCAAGCTAATTTCCCCTTTAGCTAACATTTAAACAATATGTTAACTGTTTCAGCTAATTTAGCACCTAATAAGGTTTTTCAAGCTAATTTGGCTTTTAGCTAACATTTCAGCAATATGCTAGGTGTTTGAGCTAATTTAGCACCAAATAGGGTTTTTCAAGCTCATTTGGCTTTTAGCTAACATTTCAGCAATATGCTAGCTTTTTGAGCTAACTTGGCATCTACCAAGGTTTTTCAAGCAAATTTTTTCTTTCGCTAACCTTTCAACAATATGCTAACTGTTTGAGCTAATTTAGCACCTAATAAGTTTTTCAAGCTAATTTGGCTTTTAGCTAACATTTCAGCAATATGCTAGGTGTTTGAGCTAATTTAGCACCAAATATGGTTTTTCAAGCTCATTTGGCCTTTAGCTAACATTTCAGCAATATGCTAGGTGTTTGAGCTAATTTGGCACCTAATAAGGTTTTTCAAGCAAATTTGGCTTTT